>VZRX01017864.1:8730-95552 GCA_013398075.1 Notiomystis cincta | reverse complement strand
TGCCTGCCTTCCTTCCTGCCTTCCGCGCCTTCCACGCCTTCCGTGCCTTCCTTCCGCGCCTTCCTTCTTTCCATGGGGGCACCACCTTTTCAATAAAACTGTGTTTTGAAATCCAGGATAAAACCACATGCTAAACTAAAATTAAAACTCATCCCATGCAATTTTTCTCATAATCCTTCAGAAATAACATTATATTGCATTTTTCTTTGGCTTATTTGTAACTGAGGATATTTTTGTGGATAAGCTGTGCTGCCAGATGAGATATTTCCAAAAGCATTTTGCTGACACATAATTGACCATTTGACCACTGGTCCACATAGCTGTGGAGCTGTGAGTATAACTTTCAACTTCCTTTTTCATATATGTATTCTTCTGCTTGCAATTTCATAGCATTCTGGAATGTCCTTTCCCCGCAGAATTGTCAAGAAAGAGCAGAGTAATAGAGGTCATCTGTGAATGTAATGAAAAGTCTCATAGGAATCACTCTGCTCATACAATGTCAGTGGTGGTGTGAGCTTTGCTGTGATTTTATTCCAAGCTTGCAGAGCTCTGATTCCTAGTGTATGGCTCCTTTTTATATTCTCTAGTTCAAGCCATGTAATTTGTTTTCACTAAGACCCTCTTACTTTACTCTCTCGGTACATCTAAAATTAGCTATCACATTTTAATTTTAAATTGGACTGCAAAAACTTAAAATGTTATTCTACAGATGTGTAGACATTATTTATTAAAATATTCTTAATTTCATAAAAGTATTTTTTAAAAAAATAAGATAGTATTGTTTCCATTGTGAGCTGCTATCTAATTTTTAATTAATATTTTATTTTAATAAGAAATCATCAGTAAACTAGAACAGCATATAAATATTAATTGCATTTTGCTTTGCTTTTTATAACTTTATGATCACATTATAGTTTATGATACAGCAGTCCCAAGTAATTCATTTTATGGCTTCCATATTATGATGTCACAAGGATGTGTAATATGACTTATCAGCATTTGATATGGTCTGGTTTTGACATAGATTATTGTATTTCTTTTTCTCATACCACTTTTAAAATGCTTTTAAGAACATGAGGTATTCCTGATTTGAAAAACATTTGTAGGTCAAAATATTATCTAAAAATACCTTAACATATGTACCGATTAAACTTTTGTACAAACTGTCAGGAAAGTTTCTGGGAAATATCTGCACATTCCCTGCCTGTAAATTCAGATTTTCGGAACAATAAACCTTGTGAATCTGAAGTTACACTTACCTTAAGCACCAGTGTGATAAAGCCTTAAGTCAGTGAAATATTACAGCTTGCACTATCAGTTTAATTAAAGAAAAAAAATAGTTCTCGATGTAATACCAGTTGACCAACTGGAAATTTATTTCATCTACAGAATCAAACTTAGTTTTTATTACAACTAGTGAATCAATTATCCAGAATGATAGGCTGCATGTGGGGGAAGGAGGGAAGAACCTTTTTTACACTTGTGGACACAATTTAAATATTACTTTTCTACTTGAGTTACTAATAGCAGAAACCACTGAGTCAGATCCCACGACTATAGTGTTTTTAAAAATCCATTGCTCCACAACAAAAATTAATGAGAAATGGAGCTTTTGTAGTTATTTTTAACATGGCATATTTTCAGAATTAAACCACAGGTCAAGAATGATGTGAAAGTGATTCTACAAAGCCAGAAGGGGCCAGTTGGATATGGCATTAATGAGAAAGGATAATGGTGCTCAGAAACCAGAATGACCATGTTAATGTACCCAGTAAAGCTCTGAAAGTGTTCAGAACATATTGTCTGCTTCAGAGGCCTGCCCAGTTTGAATAATTAAGTAGTTGAGGTAAAACTCTCATACCTACTCAAGTCTCATATTTCCCACACATAATGGTTCCACTGTTTCTATTAATTACTGGAATTACACAGACTCTTCAAGAACTTCACTCTGGTTCTCCAAGCAAGTAGTTGTGGAGTTTTTGCTTATGTTTTCCTTCCTCCTGTATTTGTTCACATTGCCAATAAATGTAATTGAAGTTCTGTTTGCACAAAATCTGTATAATAGAAGTTGTAAAATTTCTACCTGTAACTGAGAAATCTACACAAAGAGAAAAGTTATGTTGCTATTGTAATAATTGTATCCAAATACAAAGACTTTTCCTAATGAATAGGGTGTAATTAAAGGAGTGTGTTGCTGCACTTTCATGGTCATCCAAGTAAACTCACTGCTTTTCTTTAGCATTCAGCAGATTAATTCTCTAAGGAGTACGAGTTACCAAAAAATAAAATAATTTTTAATGAGATTCGTAACTCCATGTTGTTTATAAGAAGGATGGAATAGAAAAATACTTGTCTGTGAATATGCTAAAAAGCCCTAATACTAATAACTATTTTGTATTTTGATCTTTTTCATTACTTCCTTCACAAGTTTTCATTTGCTAACCCACAGTGTCCTTACTCCTCAAGGTCTCCTTTAGAAAGCATAATTTTCTGTCTTTTCAGTGAGCAATAACAACAACTATTATTGGCATTTATTATTACATGCTGAGCTTTATGGCAGGAAGTCAGATATTCACTGTAACTTTCTCTGTCGGCCCAATTGAGCAAAGTTTTACTGCTGAAGCTAACACAGAAATGCAGTTATAAGTTTACTACAATTTTCTCTTCTTTCCAACTTAAAAATAACTTTTTCTCAAAATATCTAGCTGGCAAAAAAAATAATAATTGCCTATGTCTAGGTAACAAACTCAAAAACACAGAAATCAAACCAAACCAAACCAAAAAGAAGTAAAAAAATTTACAAATTCCACACTATAGTAAATCAAAAGGCCTTTTTCACACACAAACCCACTCCTTGTAGCAATTTAATTTATCAGTGTAAAACATCCATCAAATATGAAATAGCAAGATGCAGATATTTTAGAACATTATAATGGAAAGTAATTCTCTTTTCAGAGAGTTTTTCCTTAGAAGCTTGTTGCATACAAAGAACACAAAACACAAATTAAATGTAAGTACAGTGAAACATGACTTCATACCAGAGTTCATGAAGAAAATGTGTACAAAAATTTCTGTATTAATACCCATCTTCCAACTACATTTCCTTATGGTAGCATTCCAGCCAGTTCTCGTTCTAATGCTCTGTTTAATTCCATTATGTAGGAGTTTATTTGCCTGACAGACATAATAGTCAATTAATGCTAACACATGCTAAATCCTGTAACATCTTCTACTCTGACACCCAACCAAAAGTACCTTTGATAGTGTCAACGTTTCACATTCTAAATTTAGACAAAATAATTATCTGAAGAATGATTGGGTTTTATGCATATCAGCAGCCATTCATGCAGCGGGATCTGCTCTGGTCCATTGTGTTTGTAATCCATGGATTACACCCTGAGTACGCCTTGACATGAGCAACAGAAACAGCTCCATTATGGCCTATCATCCCAAAGAACCATGAATTCCAAAACATTCACTGCTATATTTCTGTGGGCTTCTCTTTTCTGTTCCCGCTTATAAATATGTATAAGTAAAAATACAAATGAGATTTAAAAATCACCAAAATGATTGCAAATGATAAAATTTTAGAAATGTTGTTAAAGAAAGAGGAAAAAATAGTGTGAACACCTGTGCTAATTATAGTATTTAAAGTTCCATTGCTGAAGTCTCTTTTATTTCAACCTAGTCTGAGGCAAATAGAATCTTTATGAAAAGAAAATAAATGGAAATTTTAGAGGACCAAATGTTCTTCTTAACAGAAAAAAACTCAGCAACAACAACAGAAACCAGCAAAGTAATCAAAGCTTTAATGAAAATTCAGTCTTATACAGATGGGAATGTTCATGACATACAGTAGATTAATTCATATAAAATGAGGAATATCTGACTACACCTACTAGCTTGTGACATATATTTTTCCCTGGTCCAAAATAGTTGCATATTGAAAAACCTCACACTTTACCCTGATTCTTAACACTCTCAAGATGATAATCTGCTGCTAACCATCCTACATATAAAGTCACCATTGCCATACAGTTATTATCAATAATGATTTTTCTTTTTTTCTTGGCACAAGAAGATTTTGAAGCCTCTGATAACAGTGAACAGCCTCAGAGAACAGCTTGAACAATGGTTTCGCCAGGGGCACCGTGTTCTGCAACAGTGATTGATGGCAAACCCTACATTTATCAGCTTCTGTTCTAATATATTGATGCAAAACCAGTGTAAGACCCTAAAAAGTCATCAAGTCTGATGGCATTTTCTGGTCCAATAGTACTCACATCAACCCCAAGAATGACCCAAGAGAAAGGACAACTAATTTTTCAAATTACAAAGTACAAAATATTTATTTCTATAATATTGTTAGTCTGTACAAAAATGACAATATACCAAACAATTATTACTACAGGCTCTATTTACAATTTATTTGTCTAAGAGATAGTTTGTCTCGGCTTTCTGCTTCAGTCAGGACTCTATCCAGATTTTCCTTCAATTTCAGATCTTTAGCAGCATTTTTTTCCCCACTTCCATAAGCATATAATGAATCTAGAGACAAACAAAGACCTGATAAATTTTGGTCTATTATTCAATTCTGGATGAATGGTAGCCTTTTAGTCATGTAATTTCCAGCAGAAATCATTGTCATTTTTCACTTTTTTTTTTTTTTTATGTAAAGAAGTTTATTGATAAAGGGATTGCACAAATATATTCAAGCATCACTTCAAGAAAATTTCGTCCATAGTTCTGTGAGTTATATTATTTTCAAGTCAATTATCAGTGTTGTGTCCGATCATCAAACTCATATAGTACTATTTCTGCATGCTCATTAGAAGATTGCCAAATTCAAACTGTCAAAGTGATTACCTAAATTCCCCTGCATAGATTAATTTGCATGAGCATTGCTAATGCTTTTTTCCTGCAGATTTATTTTTTCTTTGGGGAATTTCTTCCAAGTATACATAGCTGTACAAATAAAATTAGTGCAATTGAATATATTTTAAGGGCAATATGTAATCTTTAATAAAAATAAATAGTTTCTATATTTACTCATTTGATGACCTGTTCCAGTAATCAAAGAGCAAGTGCTGAGTTAATATTTTTCATATCTGACAGCTGTCTTTTCATTTATTTTGAAAGGATCTCAAATATATACTTTAAGTCGGCTTTACTTTCTTCTAAAACGTAAAAAGAAAAAAAATTGCTTTAGAGATCATAACTATGCATCTAATCAAGTATAATTTTGTAATCTAGGTACTGGAGGTTGATTGCAGTCACAATGTAACTAAGTTTGAGGTCAAAGGCAAAATAATGAAGTATTAACGCAGAGGATTTTTTTTTCTGTACGTATATATCTAAATTATTTTCTTTTCATCCTGGCCCAAGTCAGCTTGTGAATCTGTTGAACTTTTTTCCTACTGAAAAAAAATACATGGGCTCTGAAATTGTTATGGTTTCTCACTAACATTTATAGATTAAGGGTTTCAAAGCATTAATGTAATATGTAGCAATACAGAATAGGAAAGCCTTGGTACTTCAATGTGTTCTTTTGCATCCTAAAACTTTTTGGGTATAACAGATTCCCCATCTATGAATAAGCATGTGCTTAATTTCTGACAATACATATGATAAATGGTGATACATGCAATAAGATTCCAAAAATTGTATGTCTTCTTTGCTCTGGAGGAAAAGCAAGCTTGCAAGTTTATCTGTAAATATATGTAGGATGGGAGGATAATCACACTACAACCAAAAGACTTGGGCAGGATATATTTCTGCGAGCTCCTTGTAAATTCCCAATGTTTGTCCATACCACTCATAAACTGATATTTCCCTCTAACTTTTATGTTGTGTCATTGATACAGTATAGGGATGTCTTAGTAAAGGGGCATTCCTTTGTTTGAAAAATCTTGTGAACAATCATCATCTTCCCATTTTGAAGATCAGTGAAAAAAATTTTCCTTCTAATAAACATGTCAATAAATATTGCAAGGGGTCCATACGGATAGAGTAAACTACTAGTCCTATTTGAAGTCCCCATTTTACAATACACATTGATTCTGCTGTTGCTAAGTGAAAGAAAACAAAATTTATATCCCCAAAAATTCTATAATCTTAGAAGAGTTATGGGTAATAAAATGGTAAAACTCACGTAAGACTGAAAAATTCTTATAAAACCATATACATAATTTTCATTTTATTATAATTTTGTGATCAATGACATCTAAATTCTGTTTATTGATCTGAAAACTTGAAATGGTTGATCAAAATACATATTTTAGATAAAATGCCTTGATTGATGTTTGTATCTCTCTGTCTGCTAAAGACAAAGAACCTTTGATGCTTTTCTAATCTGTAAATGTAAGAATATAGCTTTCAGAGTTAGGATCTTAGGTTTTGCATGCAGTAGAATTACAATACACAAAGACTTTTAGGGCTCTGGATTTCATTACCAATTAAAAATTGGAAAGATTCTAGAGTTAGCCCTGATTATGCTATAAATCTTATCTATATCTTTTTCTTTCATTCAGAGACTGTTGTGTATGTGCACATATATAGAAAATGCTATATAAACATACTACTAGATATATTTAAAGAGACTCAAAATATATAATTATATGTTTATCCGGCTTAAGGAATCAGGGACATGCTGAAAGACAACAATCTCTGCTTTTGATTCATTCCATGCTCTGCTCTTTAAGTAACCATTGTCACTTGGAAACATTTCATGTAAGATTTCTTCTGGGAAATAAAAATCTAAAAAAGAATTTCTTATAAAAATGATGAAAATCTTTAAAACCAGACAAAGGAAAGGAAAGAATAAGTAAATACTCCACTGCTCTGTTAACACGGTTGAATACAAAATATCTTAAAAACAACATTCCAAACATGTTCTGCTTAATTAGCTGGCATTACATATCTGTCCTGGTTTTGGCCAGGACAGGGTTAATTTATGCAGCATCCAGGAGGGGCATGGCCAGGACCCTGAGGTTATTCCATATTATATAGAATATATGATAATAATATAACATACAAGGGGCGAGTGAGAGGTGAGGAGGAAGGGGACCCTTCTGGTCCAGCCGGTGATGAGGTGAGCGGTCGGGGTAATGCCAGGTTCCATAAGGTGAGCACCTGTCTGTGAATCATTCACCCCTGCTGTACACTCTGTTATTAATAATGATGCTAGTAATGTTAATTTTCTTATTTCATCTGCTGTTTCCAGTAAACTGTTCTAATCTCAATGATTATCTCTACCATTTTTTGTTTCCAGTTCTCTCCATCTCACTGGGGGTGAGGGGCTGTGGTGGGGGAGAAGGGGTGAGTGAGTGAGAGGCACATTGTTTGGAGTGCTTCAGTGAGAGCACTACATTAGGGAATATGATGCCTAAACTACAACAATCTCCAAGAAGTTGGATTGATTCAGTGGAGTTAATATTCCAATGAAACCAATATACCACCACTCAGGTATACCCAAATTGTTACAGGCCTTCCCAAGAGATTCAGACTCACGGAACAATTCACTGAAAGAACTCTTGATCTATTGAAAAAAAGAGAAATACCTCTTTCTTGAAAACCAATAAAAAAGCTCTAAAGAATCAGATTTACAAATATTTTCTTGTATAATAATCCACATGCCATAATAGAAAAGGAACCAGAAAACATTCTAAAAACACTTAAACTGCAAAAACTTAGAAAAAGATGAGCCTGCTCTGAATGGTGCAGTGAAACTGTGACTAAAGATGTGGAAAATGCTGAGATTCTCAATGCCTTATTTACCTCAGTCTTTACCAGTTAAACTGCCTTACAGGTGTCTCAGGCCTCTGAGATCAGAAAGAAAATCTGTATTTTGGAGGACTTATCATTAAAGGAAGTTCACCAGGTTAGGGAGCCCTTCAACAAAGTGCAAAGGCAACCAACATCCTCCTCTGCATTAGCAAGAGTGATGTCAGCTGTTCTATCAAGATGATCCTTTTCCTTTTCACAGTCCTGGCAAAGTGATGTCTGGGATGCTGTGTCTAATTCTGGATACTCCATGACAAGAGAGAAATGGATGGCTGGGCTGAGTGTGGTGAGGGGCAACAAAGATGACAGCAGATTGGAGTTCCTGACATGAGGAAAAACTGATACAACTGGGACTATTAAGTCTGGAGAAAGTTCAGAATGGATATAATCAGTGCATATAAAAGTTTGATGGGAGGTAATGAGGAAGAAAGCATCCAGTGACAAGAAAAGAGGCAATGGGCACAAATGGAAACTCATTGTTTCATTTGAACACAAGAAAATAGATTTCTTTTCTTGGAGACTGATTACACACTGGCACAGATTGCCTAGAAAGGCTGTAAAGTCTCCATCTGTGCCTGTAAAGACATTGAGCGTGTGACTGGACATGGACCTGAGCAATTTGTTGTAGCTGACCTGCTTTGACTAGAGTGGTTGGATTGGTTTATCTGTACAAGTCCCCACCAACCCAACAGATTCTGTTATTCCATTAAAAGAAAAAAAATTCTCTTCCTGGCATTTGTTTATGGAATGAGCTATGGTTGTAATCATTAATGCAGTACAATAAGGTTAGATCTGAGAAAGGAACAAAGCTGCTGTTGGGCATCATCTATTTTGTATTTTCTTCAGGAGTACTTTCCTGATCAGAAATAAAATATTGGTGCTGATTCAGGAGGTAGACAGATATTAGTTGCTTACTGTCCTATGATTTATAGTTAAGATGTTGGCCTCAATATGTGGAACAAATATTGTGTTGGGACTGTTTCTCTGTTAAAGTCACATTGAGGCTCTGACCCTGCTGTTCATCAGATGAAGGAGATGAGAATAAAACACAGATGAGATTCAACATAGGTGTAGCTGGTGTAGGAAGGACATCATGAATGAACAGGTCTTTACAGTTCAGCTTTTGGTTTGCTAGGATATTTCATAAGTATCTGAGGCAATTCTCTTTCATGTCATGGGGTTATCTGTGCTATTTCATAATTCAGATTATTCTGTGTCTTAACAATACCGTAAAACTAAAGGGCTGAAGGAGACAGAACCTTTTCATATCTATTCTCTATCAGAAGAATTTGGGGCAAGATTACACAATATCATCAGGACCCTGAGGGCTGATATATCAGTAGATTTTGTTAAGGTTAAGAAATAAAACTGGTGGCATAATACATTTGCCCTAAAGAATTTCCATTATAAAGTCTCTTTCCTGCAAAGCTGTTCTATGTATGAACAGGCGTCAGATACCTATTGCAGTTTGTCAAAGGTTAACTGTCAAAAAGAAAAGGAATAAAACACTAAGAAACCAGAAGAAAATGCTATTAACTTTCATTTGTTAAACATTTTTTTTAAATCCAGCTTCATTAAAATGTCTTCTTTTTGGTGGTCTTATATGGAAATATCGAATATATGAATTAAGTGTACTTGTATTTGAAACAAAGTACAATGATAGAGTCATTTTCACACGAGGCTTGTCAAATTCTTTTAGCAACCATAAAAAGTAAGAAGACTTTGATAAAGTAAAGAGTAAAATTATTAAAAGTGCATATCTATACATTAGCTAAAAATGCTTTTATCTTAGTCAGAGCACCATGCTAGCTTCTATTAAATCTGAAGTGATCTGTTCCTTTTGTGTCAGGTGTGATAGATTTACACAGATAAAACTTTCCCCAGACATTTCTTCAGTGACTATAAGAGGTGATTTAAGAAGGAATCACTGTGTTTGTATTGGAAAGTAATTCATTTTCCATGCTATGGTCCCAGCAAGGGTTCTGATCCCCTGCAATGATGTACGATGGCTCTGTAATGTGGGCTACTAAGGGGAAAAAAGAAACCAGAAACTATCAAACACTTTCTAAAACTATGTATCAGGTTTTAGCTAGGGGAGAAGCTCATGTAGGGCTTAATCCAGCACATCAAAGTAGTGTAGATATAGGATGTTGGAAAAAGAAGACTGGCAGAAATCAGTGCCAAATATAAGCTTTTGTTTTGATGTTTAAATTTAAGACGTGCTAAACATCTTGAAAACAATTATTGGTGATTAGTTCAAACTGCTGGTTCCTAAAAGATGCAGATGGTACAGCACTAATGACAGTAATTACAGTTCAGATACTTTAAATCCACTTGCAATCTATGCACTTTAAAAACTTTTATGAATAAGCGAGATTAAAAGAGTCTGTGCAAAAATAAAACTCCTCTGTCTTGTACCCTGTTTAACAGAAAACTTAGTTAAATATCCCTAAAAATTAGGCACTTTAAAGAAGATGTGCCTGAGATATTGTCCTGGTTTCACCTGGAATAAAGTTGGTGTGGGTGAGCAATCACATTGTGTATCCCTTGATTTTTAAATAATAATAATAATAACAGTAATGATAACGATAGTGATAATAATATTGCTAATTTTAAGGTTAATTTTAATGTTAATGTATTGTTATTATCTCCCTTTTCTGTCCTATTAAACTGTCTATCTCAACCTGCAAATTCTACTTCTTTTTTTCTCGATTCTCTCTACCATCCCACTGCAGAGGGGGGTGAGGGGTGGGTGTGGGGGTGTGTGTGAGTGTGGTGTTTAGCTGCCTGACAGGTTAAACCACAACAGGCATACATAGAACATGCACACAGAAAGGGAACCCATCCCTCAGTATAATTTTGGTTTTGCATGGTGTTTATAATGCCTATATATTTATCAATAATGCAAGGGCCTGAACACTTTTTATTGTGATTTATAACAATGTAGAAATATTCTCTTCTGCTACTCTAGTTGCTGTCATTTGAAGTAACATTTCAGACAACATCAGAATATGAATGTGAGCTGAATAAGTCTTCTGCAAACCCTCACATTAAAGAAAGAATTACATCTCTATTTTGGCAAGATTTCATTCTCAAAGAGTTTTCACTCAAAACATGAAAAAAGGCCTAAGTATTTAGGTTGAACTATATTAGTGGTCAGTTTCAATCACAGAACAAGGCAATGCAATCTTAATAAAGACAGGAAGTCAAAGTTAGCACTAATTAGATATACATAGCTTTAAGATCACAGATGTACAAGCAGAATTGCTGATTCAGTGCCCAATTTAGTTAAAGAGATCAAAAGAATGATTTAGCAGGCTATATGTTTCCTTGTAGTACAATATGACAATGAGGCATATATGACAAGTAGGATAGGAAAATATTTTATAAATTTCTACCTATTAATATACAGACATTTATTGAGCAAAATACCACTAAAACCCAGAATCAAGCCAGAAAGACAAAAATCTTTGCTAAGAAACTCTCAAAGGAAACATAAGCTATTAACTGTAACAATTTACATTAATGAATAGAAATGTGCTGCAACATATTTTATATATATATTCATCTTTTAAATATGTAAGCATGCAGATAATTTCATTAAAAAATGAAATATCACTATTTCAAAGGCATTTTCAAAAGGCTATATGAGGTTTCTGCTTAATAGCTTAAGTAAATGGGTCTCAAAATACTGCATCAAATTAGTCCATTACATTATTTATGAAAAATTCTTTCAATAGTAAACTCCTGCCCTCTATATGATTTCTTTTGTATTTTTTCCCCTTCTAAATGCTGATGAAAATGTAAGGAGACTTACAACAATATAAATGACAGTATGTGTAGGGGAAGCAGTTTCACCTTGAGGCTTTTGTTGCTCACTTCACACACTTCCCAGCTGGACACCTCGTGGGTGGTTTACCTTACTGGTAATTTAGCTACAACAGAAAAGGCCTATTTTTGCCTGCTGCACTTCAAGTTATACTTTTTCTCTGACCTCAGGCTGACTCAGTAGTTACCTTTTTTCTCCAGAACAGATGGTTCTAAATTGTTGAACATATTCAACCTGGCTTTACATCATTGTGTGATAAAGCAGAAACATTCCCAACACTGATAATAGATAAGGCATTCTGTGTCTACAAATGTGAAACTACTTGTGTGATTTCAAGCATATGCAGTGACTCAGGTTCTGTGTTTGTCTGTGTATGTAAGCTGTCTAACCCCTTTTGTTCACATTGAATTATTGTATGTTCTGCTTTTCACTGAGGGGATGGGATAGCTGGTTCACATGGAGATTTACTGAAGTAACGGAGAGCTCTACTGACCTGCCTGAGGCCATACAAGGATACAAAAGAACATTGCTAAAAGTACTTCTGAAAAGTATTACTCATTTTTTTATTAATTATCACTTTCAGTAGTCAGAATCTGCCCAAGTGTTTTTCAGAATTTTTAATTACATACACTAAAGAGTGTGTGTGTGTGTGTGTGTGTGCTGTGTGTGTGTGCTTGTGTGTGTGGCCATGTGTAAGGAGTGTGAATTTCTGCGTCCATTTGCATTCATGCTTCTTTTTAACTTACATGGGCTTTATCTTTTACAGATTCTAGTAAATTTTGTATTCCAGTTAAATATAAACTATGGGAAAAATGTGCTTTGACTTTTTAATTAGGATTGTTCTTCCTGCAAGAAAAAATTTAATAATCCCCCCAAAAAACCCCACCAAAACAAAATCAACAAACAAACAACAATAAAAAAACTCTTCTGAAATATAATAGAAAATACTCTATCCAAAATGTTATGATTTTTAAAAGGCAAACCTTGTTTTGCAAGTATTTGCAAAACTTTTTGCAGCACAGGAATTTCAAATATACTGAAAAAACCAAGCAGACAAGCTTTACACCCTCTGAAATCCGGCCTTACTGACTCTGTGTTACTTCTTAAGAAGCAAGTAATGGACATTTTTTCTCCATAATTTCTTCTTAATTATGACTTTATCATTTTACTTGTGATACAATATTAAACCTCAATCTATTACTGAACCATCCCTGACTTTATTTAAAATTAAGTGAACATGACAGCTAAGACTGTTCTTAAAAACTTCACTCTGATATTTTAGCTTTAATAAACATGGAGAAAAAGAAAAACATTTCTTAATTTTTTAATACTTTTCTACTAATTTTCTACCAATGCTGGTTTTTTTTCTTTTCTCTACCACAGCCTGCTCTTTTTTGTTTTTCCTTTCCAATTAAGCTTAAAAATAGTAACTTTTAAGTAGTCTATTTGGATTCACAACGTTTGGAGATCAAACGAGGTATTGTCTATTTTTGCATTCTAATTGATTCATTCATTTGGATGTAGTGCTATATATCTACCTTTTTAACATTTAGTTGGAGCGTTGCTTTTATTTTTTCACACCAATAAATTGCTTTGGCTTTAATATACACTTCTCACTTCTGCAGGATTCCTTATTATTCCAGTCACACTCTCTTCAGTTTTCTTTCTCCTGTCTAATCAGCACAATAGAGTTCAACCTCTAACCTGCTTAGAAAGCACCTATATAGACCACATGGAAAATACACATAGAACAATATCTCAACAAAATATCCACGCCCTGAATACTGCCAGTCACTTCAACTCAACTGGTTTGAATAACCAAATGCAGCATAAATATCCCACTGGTTCTGTGCAATTGTCAGAGTGTTTTATGTTCAAGCCTCAGTATGGGCCTAAGGGAATGCATCCAGGTTTGCAGCAGAGAGTCCCATAGTTGTACCGAAAGATTAGAAGTTACGAGAAGTCTGTTTATCAGTGTTTGTAATGATAGTTAAAATATTGACTGCAATTCTAATTAAAAACAAAACAAAACAAATCCATGGAAGGATTTGTTTTGTTTTGTTATGTTTTGTTTTGTTTTGTAAGACTGATGTGACATTTGTCAGGTACCTGCTTCATAGTGCAATATTTTATTTGGCTTTATTTTAGCATTTCAACTATAGCTTCCGATATAAATACATGGTTTATGCATTTAATGAAGAAAGAACTATACAGGTTGCTAAGAATAGACATAAAGTAATTGAATAGCTTTATTCATCCCCAGAAATCTAGGTTCTTTGCTCAGCTCATTCATCATCTTTTTTGATATAATTTTCTTTAATATTCCATTTGTACAAATTTTAAGATGTTGAAAAGTAGTAAAAGTAGTGACTAAAAGTTCAATCAGTTTCACTTCAATTGCTTTTCTTGAGAAACTATCCAAGAGATGATATGTCTCACAGACAAGATTTTCATGGCACTGATTTTAAATATTTCTTTAAAAAATTCGATCTCATATATGGCCCCTTTTTCATTGCATTATATAGCACACATAAATTTAAAACAACACATATGAATAGCTTTCAAATACTTATATGTACTTATATAGTTGATTTAAGTATTTATCTTCAAAGCATTTGTTTGTGCCTGCAGCTTTCTCTTTAGGACTGAACTAGGAATCAAAAGGATTACATGGTGCAAGCTTTCCTTGTGTAAGGAAGGTGTGTGCTCCCCAGCAAGGAAGTCTGCATGAATTTAGCCAACTTTTTCACCTCTCTGTGCCTCTTTTCTTTAATCAATGTTGTCTAGTGCAGGGATTGTCACTTTGCACACCTACATAAACCTTGTAGGAATAATTCTGACTTTTCTAAAGGCTTACATAAGGCAATTAATAATTTAGAATGAAGGTTTAAAGTGACAACATAACTAGTTTTATCATATAAGAGGAATTGCTTAGGCTGATTGAAAAACAGAAGCCATGTGATCTCTTTTCCTGAGAGTACTAAGATTGACTTACTAATTGTATTCATTGTTTTGAATATCTTTCATATGCCTTTTTATTCCTCTCTTTAAACAAAAACATTTCAAAATTTTTGTCACCTTTGCACTAATAACTTCAATTATGGAATATTTTTTATGCATCTTTAGAAGAAAGATGCACAAAAAATGTATGTAAGATATAGAAATGCCTTCAGACATGATTTATATCCACTGTTGGCTTGTGGTTTGATGCTTTTTTTGGTTTGATTTATGGGTGTTTTGGGGGTTTTTGCACTTAGCTGAGTACTATGAAGTTGTCTTAAAGTTCACCTAAGGAGACACTAAAAGAAGAGAGAGAAAAGAATTTATATGGGTTTTTTTGCTGTTGTTAATCTTGTATTAATAGGATTCCCTTATGTCTAATATGCTGTGGAGTAGAATCCTCTGTCACATTGTGGAGAGCAGTCTACAAAACAGAGATGTTGGGTTGCCTAGAAAGGTACATATTTTTCTAACTTGAACTACATATTTCACTCTGTCTTTGCTAATTACCCACATACCTGTAGAGCAGAACTGACCAGATTTTATACCACAGGTAACAACATTTTCTGCAGAATTCAAAAGTAAAATTAGTTTGTATTAGGGATGTCTCCTCAAGCTGCTATATGGAATTTATATCTGTCTTAGAGGCTAGGAGTTCCTGATGACATTTTCCATGTGGCTGGATGGGTTCAGTGCATCCCCCAGAGCCCTCCTATTCTGAGCCCACTGAGGACAATGCTGGAAATGGAAGCTCTTCCAACCTTTTGCTATTCTCCAGATTGCCCATGCCTTCTTCATGCTTTTCAGTAGATGATGAGGTGAATGGATTTTTAAATTTCAGGTTCATGGTAGAGCTTCTAACTTTTTCTTTTTTTTTTTTTTTTTTTTAATATCACATTCCACTTCAAAAATGACCGGGTACCTGCTTTTTTGTCTTCTCGATTTGCATTATTATACAGTAAAAATCTTTTATATAAAGTACTCCAATAAATGTTAATCCTTTAAATCCTCTATCTCACCCACCCATCCACTTAGGGCCCAATTTGCTCTGACTTCATGCATCATTTGTTCTTAAAATCCACAGAAGTTCCACAAAAACGCTTAATGCAGCAAAATCTGCAAAGCTGTAAAAGGAGTCTTACTTACTCTCTACATGTGATTGTTTTATCTTTAATTAAGCAGTAACAAAAAAGCAAACTTTCTTTACTCTCCAAAGCAAAAAAGATAGGGAATAAAAATATTAATTAATTAAATAAATATGTCCTAATTAGGAAGCAATCTAACATTTTAGGAGAGGTAAATGTCACATAAATTTTGTTACACATGGATTATATATTTCAAAATATATTTTTGTATCAAAAATAGTATGGCCAACAGGACTAGGACATTGATTGTCTTTCTGTACCTGGCACTGGTGAGGCCATACCACAAATCCTGTGTCCAGTTCTGGGATGTCCATCATGAGAAGGACATTGAGGTGCTGGAGAGAGCCCAGGGAAGGGCAAGAGGCCAGGAGAAGTGTCTGGAGTGTAAATCCTGTGAAGAATGGCTGAGGGGGCTGGGAGGAAAGGGGGCTCAAGGGAGACCTCCTTGCTCTCTGGAGCTGCTTGAGAGAAGGCTGTAGCCTGGTGGGGGTCAGTCTCCTCTCCCAGGCAACCACGGACAGCATAAGAGGAAACAGCCTCAAGCTGCACCAGGGGAGGCTCAGCAGGACATCAGCAAAGAGTTCTTCACAGAAAGGATGTTTAAAAACTGGAATGGGCTGCCCAAGGAGGTTGTGGAGATATCATCCCTGGAGGTGTTTAAAAAAACCTGTACATTGCACTTAATGCTATGATTTATAGATGTGGTGGTGTTTGGTCAAAAGTTGGACATCATGATCTTGGAGGTCTTTTACAACCTTAATGATTCTATAATTTTATAAATATATTATTTATTTTACCAGTCCAAACACAAAATTTTTCAAATGTTTAAAAATATTTTGAACACCATTGCATTTGACCATGACATTTTGACTTAGTTCCTGTGACAGTTCATGTCAATCATTGCTAATGAGAATTTAATGCATTAAAATATAAGTTCTATTTAATAGAAATGCAAATATTTTTTCAAAGCCAAGTGAGAGTACCAGAAAATTTCATATGTATTAAGCAACATTTTTAATATTAGGGCCTTCAGCTTGTGAAAATAGTAATTTTGCAGAAGAAAGTGGGTCACAGAATGATGGGGCAAGTACAAAATTTTGAAATGTCTACACACTGTCCTCTGCTTTTCTGCTTATACTTTGCCAAATTACATTCCTCACTCCTTCTCTTGTTCTCTCATATTATGCCAAGTGTCTGCCTTTACAAAGAATACAGAACTTTGAATAACTGTTCTCTGAATTTTCTAATGCAAACACACAAAAAAAGTCATTAATATAAAAAAAAAGAACTTTTCATTATTAGCACCTAATTGAAATGATTCTCCAGTGCATTCTATTAAAGGCAATTTGGGTCAGATTGACATTTACCAGTGTAGATCGTACTTTTAGCATTGTACCATACCCATGCTGAAATTCCTATTTTGTTCTCTGGCTTTTCATTATTTGAATAAAATAGTCCTTTTCATTTGTACAGTTTAATTTAATGATAGCATGCCCATTACTTACTATCATAGGGTATTTGTCATATTTGAGTAGAACATAATAAGAGACTTTTTAAGTGGAGGTTATGTGAAGCATTCAGACTGGGTTTTTATAATAATTTTCTTTTTCCTTGATGGCCTGTGCTTATTTTTATGGTCTGAAAATGTGTTTTAATTCTCTTTTACTTTCTAGGATGGGAGAGTAAAGCTAGAGGTTGACCTGTAGGCAAAATTTTATATATATAAAATTAAACAGAAGCTTTGGCTTTGTGCTCTTTTTAATGAGAGGGTAGAGAAAAAAAAATTCTTTTGAGGCACTATGGGGAATTCTGACTTAACTGAAAACATTTTCTTAGTGGTAAAATTGATTTTTTTTTTAGGTTGGGAAAGCAAAATTTATATATTAAAGTTGAAGAAGGAGCTGAAGGTCAAGGGGTAATCTATTTGATACAGCACATCTCAAGCTGAAAGTCAGTCCACTGCCTGAAAATTACCTCAGAGTTTTCTTCTGCTTGGCATTATTCTGCATGCTTGAAAAGCATTTAAGCATTAATTTCTTCATTTTAACTACACATTTTTTCCTTCTGACACATTCTAGGAGATACAAGACCTGTGAATTTTCTTGCCCTAGGACATAAAGGATTACCTGTAAGCAGGAGCTCCTGGTTAGGATCCCAACTCTCTCCCTCTGGATTAAAAAGGCTAGAACAGTATGAAGGAAGCATAATATCTTGGGTTCTTTTGCTGGGATGACCTTCCTTAGGACTGTCAAAAACTGTTTTCTCTTGGCAAAATCTCTTATGCTTCCTGACACAGGGAACAGGACCAGGACAGGTTCTCAACAATTAATTACAACCCCTGCAAATTTCCCAAAGGAAGATGCCATAAACAAGTCTGGCCCCTATGTCTTCCTTGTCAGAGCCCTACAACACCAATATAGTTACTAAAAGGAATTTTGAATTTTGTATATATTGAAGTCTATCTTTCATATGAGCACAATGTCTTGGGCTGGTGTTTTTGTTCAATAAATACTAACAATAACAATGATAAGAATAAATAGTGTCACAAATTTATTTACTGAGATACTTAAGTCAATGATTTGTCAAAAGTTTTCATTTTCCAATCTTGTAAATGATATTGCATTCATAGAATCATAGAATCCTAGAATGGTTTGTGCTGGAAGTGACTATTGGCAGGGACAATTTCATCCACTCATAGACTACTGATGAAATTACAACTATGAAACTTTCTTGTTTTCCATAAAACTAATGAACACAGAAGTTTCTTCCCATCACTTTTAACTCACTGATAGTGATAAAACTTCCTCAACTGGCATGTAATAAACCCTTTCAGACAGCACATCAGCTGCAAGAATAATTCAAGTGAACTTGAGTTCATTTTTGTTGCAAAGGGTCAATGGAAAGAATTATTCTCAGTATTATTGCTTCATCTTGATGGAATACACCTGCATGCTTGAAACAAAGAATGACCAAGTTTTCTGCTTCTGAAATAAGACAGCAACCAATAGTTTTAACAATTCAAATTTACTCACTCATTATATTTTTTCTGAAAAGATGGGTATTCACATGTGACATACAAGAATTACATAGCTGAATGACAGGAAGTGAAATAGCAATCCAATGAAAGATGCATCAAAACTGGAATGAAAAAGAAATATTCTTAAAACTTTGCTCTGTCTTTCAAAAATTATCATGATCACTAGGTTCAAAATTCTACTGTTGAGATGTGCCTCTGGAGCACACATATGTTTTTTAAAATATTAGCTATCAAGATTTTCATTAAATGGATGATCAAGTACAACTTAGTGTTTAATACAGGTCATAGAACTTATCTAGAAATTACTGAGTCTCTTGATACCACCCCGAATACATAACTTTCAAGTTGACAAGGGCCATTTTATCTCCCAGCTTTAGCAATCTATCAATTCAAGGTTGAGTTTTAACCTGGGATTCTCTTCTCCTCCTCATTTTGTCATAAGCATATATTATAATGAAAAAAATTACACTCCCAGAATGAATATTTCTCCCTCATTTGCTGAAGACAGACTGTATTGCTTATTTGGACTAGCAAAGTAGATAGATGACCTAGTGTCTCAGTCTTTTGACCTGCATTTTCAAGCTCCTGGTTATTACTTACCTTTTTTCCACTAGATTCAGGGACTACTAACTGTGGGGAAAAAAAAGTAAAAAGTCAGGGAAGCTATGCTCCATCTTCAGAACATCTATTTCTTTAAACAAAATGTACTGAACTTAATCTTTGACTATAAAGCTTTTTTTCCCACTCATCAAATCAATCTTCAATGTCTTTTTCTCCTCTTGTCAATTTGTCGTAAGAATTTTAAAATATGAACACCAGAAGCAGGCATGCCATTCCATTAACAAACTTCTTCCTTCATCCTGGAAGATTGCTTTGGAGAAATGAAAAGCATGAAAAACTCTTTAATTTCCTGCTGCCTGTCTGCCACGCGGCTTTTCACATGGACAGAATGAAGACTGGTCTCAACCAGGCAGTGACACCTTGGTAGAATCACTGTTGCATGGGCTCCTGAGGACACATCCTGGACCTGGTAGAACCTGGATTTACCCACACATAGTCACAGACACTTATACCATCCTCTGCTCTGCTCTTAAATACTGTTTTCTGCTGTCTAGAGGGAACTCTGTCCACTCAGCCCCACTCTGTTTATGGCCATTCTGGTTCCCTCACTCATCACAACAATGCCTCTTTGATAAAGAATGTGCCCAATACAGGGTGGTTATAGCTTGCACTAATTAGACTGAAATTATTCTAGGTATGGAGATTAGTCATTAATTTCCTGCAACCAGCTGTACTACTGATTACCCAAGATTTATATCAATACACCAAAAATCAATGTGTCCTGAGCCATTACCCAAAGAACAACTTCTCTCTTAGCTGTTAGCTTGTGATACACATCTTATTTTCATATTGGTCCTGAAGACAGGATGATCACAGTATTGTTTCTGTACATGGCTACAAGCTGAGCAACCATTAGAGAAGAGAGCAAGCAAGGCTAGCTGACAACCATATCTGTAAAAAGCAAATCATACTTATAAATCACCAAGTCTTAAGTGCATCTACATCCTTTCTAAGACAGAAAATTATATTTCTTTACATTAATAAAGTTAACAAAGTTTTCTTCCAATCTAGTGAAAACTTCCACAAAATCACAGCATCATTAAAGTTGGAAGCAGTGTCTGGAGGCTGTGTAACTTAACTCCTACTCAAAGAAGAGCAATCTAGCACAGCTTGCTCAAGACTCTGTCCAGTTGAGTTTTCAGGATCTCCAAAGACTGAGATGCCACATGTCCTATTGTGTAGCATTTAGAATAAGGTAGGCTCAGCTGATTACACTGCTAGTGTGTCAGCATTGGTTTTCCCACTGTCTTTTGGTCTAAAACTGCAATAGCTGGGCAAGCTGTTGCAGTGTTCAATCACCCTCAAAGAAATAAGCCATCTTCTGATGTTCAAATGTATTTTTTTCTTTTCAAACTGATGTTTCAGTTAGTGCCCATTGCCACTTTTCTGGTTAGTGGACATCACTGGGGAGAGTCTGGTTGTGTATTTTCAGTCCCCACTCATAAAACTTCTCACTATTATGTCAAATAATGTAATCACCTAAATCTTAGTTTTATTTAAAATCAGAAATATGCAACAATACAGTCTTCTAAATCCCTTACAGTATTAAACCAATCATACCAATTTACAGTTCCAGAGAGTAAAAGATCTTTTGCATCTCATGCTAGCTTCTAGCCTGACCTTATCAGAGTCTTTTAAAAGTTAGGTAAGTTCAACAGTCACTTTCTTTTTCTGCCACTCATTTATTCATCCCTGATAAATTACAATAACTAAAGCTTTGCTCCTTATAATAACCTGACCTTCACTTGTTTTTTCTTCATTACCTAAATAAGAAAAAAATGTGAAAAAAATACTGTGATTTCTTTCCCCCCTCACATATATTACCTCTCTGCATTCAAAAGTCTCTGAACTTCACAGTAGCATCCAGTACATCACAACTTCAGGTACCATTGCCACAGTCCTGCTCCTCCTGCTGACATGTACACATTACCCAGATGCCGCTGGACCCAAAGATTCCATGGACCACAGTTGCAATCTTGCACTGTTTTGTGTGGCATGGATCAGCCATCATGGCAAAAATTGTCTCCTGCTTTCTCCACCCTTTTCATAATCTCAGAGTACTTCCTTTGAGGAAGAACCTTCAGGGAAAGGGGAAGGAAGTTTTAATTTTCCCTCTTCAGGGTGGCTGATTTGCCTTGCATTTCTTAGATCTTTCTAACTTCAGTCTTACTCTTCCTTATCAGTTCTACCCTTGTCCTTCATTTGCCCATTTTCAGAAGCAGATGTTTCCTTCTGCTTCATCACATCAGTATCTAAAAGTTATCATGCACAATCACCACTGACAAAAGCCATTGCCTAAATGGTGACCACAGAATGGGACTGGGTGGAGGAGGATGGGGATGAGGAGAAGGAGGAGCAGGATGGGGATGGGAAGAGGAAGGGCAGATCACATGGTAAATGATAGTTTATATAGAGATATATTTTCTTTGCTGTTTTCCAGAAGAAGCCTCTTCAGACATCAGAATAAAGTCCCCTGCTGCACCCAGCTAATAAACAGATCCACGAAAGCAGCTCCAGAGTGAAGTCTCAGACAGAATTCACATAAAGCAATTTTTTCTGTTTAACTTTTTCTATATATGCTTTTTCTCTGAATATTTAAAGAAGGGCAAACCCCAGAATTAGAACCATGAAATAATAACAACAGTCCTAGAATCTTCCTGTCTCCCCAACCACACTGTGGCAGTTTCTCTAAAACTTCTGGAAGTACCACTGTGGAGCCCATTGCTTCATCCACAGGAAAATTCAGCTAGTAAGATAGGCACAGAGTATGCAGAAGGCACTGCAATTAAAATAAATTAGCCTGTGAGGTCCCTGATTGAGAAGGTCCTGTGATTTTTGCACCCGTTTCCTCTATTGAAGCTTTGCTTTCCGTTGTGGCTGAATAATCCAAATCAGCCTTGAATTGGATTATTTAGCTATTAATTTCCTCAATAATCCAATCTGATAAAGAGCTCCTATGTAACAATTAATGTCATATTTAAACAGTCTGAGGTGCTGGGTTGTACTTGCTGTTAAGGTGGGACAAGGTCTGTGCAAGTTCTGCTACAAATCACAGGGTTTTGGCAACAGCTGCAACACTCTCTTTTGCTTGTCTTCCTAAATCCTCTTCTAGAGTCAATGACCAGCTCCTGAAATGCTTCTTGATTCTTTAATCTAACCCAGCGAGCAGCTTCGGTCTTAAATCTGTCTGAAATCCACTCTAAACTGCTCACTGTTGTTCCTAGAGCATTGGGGTTAGAAAAATGGAATGAGGCAGAAGTACTCTAGGTTGAAGGAGGTGAAGAGACTCAAGAGAAGCAGGGAGAGGATAGCTTTTTTTCCTACAATCTTCAGCCTCCACAATGTCCTGGGAGCTGTGTTGCTCACTGGAGAAAATTCTACTCCAGGTGTTTCTGCAATAAAAGAGGGATCATGACTTCATCCTCTGGTTCACTAAAGCTTTTCCCAGGTGTCCAGAAAGGTGCAACACATTTTTGCACCAGCAGTTCTGGATTCAGCTGCCTTTGCAAATCTGTGAGGAAGTTTTTGCTTTTCTGTCCTAAGTAGCAACACCGTTCTCATTAATAAAGTGAAAAGATGCCAACCCACAGGTGAGACGTGGTAGCAGCATTGCTACTTACCAGAAAGAACAGCAGGAGAACCCTTCATTGAGTGCTTTCACAGATCTTCACAGACCCTGCTGATAAGCTTAATTTCTGGTATCTGCCACCTCAGAAATTTTTGGTGGGGTGACAACTCTCACCCATCTGAAAAAAGTGCTCTTGTATTGCTGGCACACAGATCTCTTTTGAAGCCATTGCTTTATTAGCTGCTCCTGCCAAAGGTTGAATGCCACTTTAGCAAGTTTTAAAACACCTTTCTGGCTTATGCCCATTATGGAAATAAGTCTGGAAAGACATTCATGCTCAGTTTGCTCCATTTCATCATTCTTTTGCCTTGGCCTAGTGAAGAACAGTCAGAAGAAAAATAAACATTCCACTCGGGCTGGCATGTCTGAGCTGACAGCTCATTAAGGGTATAAACTGAAGAATCCCCCACGGGCTGATGTCCATGGGTTGACTCATTGTGTTTAATTGCCCCTAGTGGAGCTCACACTAAACCCTGCAGTTGAGAATTCTCTGCACCTTCCATTTTCCCCTAAGGATTCCATACACTGGCTAGAAGATGGTTCTTACTGTACACACTCTCAAACAAGCTTCTGGTGATCCACCTTGCATGCCACAGACACATTTCTGGCATGGAAATGTGGAGACAGCACTGTTGGAATATGCAAAAGCTCATCGAAATACCTCACTCATCTATGGTGGGGAAAAGAGAGCTGATTTGAAGGAGCTCTTCAGTCCCTTCAATAATGAATCTGTTTTGTTTGTGACAATTATTTCTGTTTACTTTGCTATCTATATTATATTCTGCTACACATATCTGCTACGCATAAACTGGAAATAAATATCTGAAAAAAATACCCTCAGAATCATTAAAATATACAGGCCTTAATACTTCCCATCCAATCTCAGACCAACGGCTTAATTGGTTGTAAAATCTGTTCATGAGAGATTCCAAGACAGGATAAAGTTTTTATTCTGCTATAAGTAAGTGACCAAAAATAACCATACAAAATTCAGGTATAATTATAAATCATAGTTTATGGAAATAATCAAGACAAAATAATTCTTAATTGAACCTACACTAATTGTAAATAAACAGTGAAATAAGCTTCTATAAAGCTATGGGGTTATTTTATTGTTTGGGGTTTTTCCCCATCACAGGTGGTTTTAACAATATTTTGGCATCATAACTAAGTAATAAATCATGAGGTTTCCATGGTAGCCAAGTAAGTGGAGTATCACATCAGCTGTCTCTGAACTTCAAACAGATTTTAAATTTTCTTTAACCATCTTTTTAAAGCTACTGTCTATCTGATCCATATTCTCTCCTAAGTTTAAGAATATGCTGTAACCAGTGATAGAGATTGTCAAGAAATAAAGAATTCATGTACTACTCTATGTTATTCTGTCATAGTTCGGTTTTGGTTTTGGTTTTGTTGGGGATTTTTTTTTGTTTGGTTGGTTTATTTTTGGTTGTTGTTGTTTGATTTGTTTGTTTGTTTATTTTGGTTTTTATTTTAGATTTTTGAGTTGTATCCTATCTGAGCTGGTGCTCTACCTGTGCTATTGAATATGTTTGCAAATAACCTGGAAAAATGGAGAAGTGAGTAAGCTTACAAGCTCTGTTGATGACAATAAGTTTTTCAAGGTGGTGTTGCATACAGAATTGCAAAAAGGTTTTAAAAACTGAGCTCCTAGGAGGTAAAAAGTCCAGTTCAACTTAGTGGTGATGAGTATGAAGTGATGCACTTGGCAATAGGTGGGAGAGAAAACAGTAATTATTTCACATGAAAAATATTGGGCAGATGATTAACATTTGCCACAAGACCTTAAGGAATGTTCAGTGAAAACATCAGTTTAGCAGTCGAAGGTGGTCAAAAAGGCAAATCAAAGGTTACAGATCATAAAGAAAAAGAGAATTTGAAATATCACAGGAATATTCTACCATTAAAATCTATGGTACATCTATATCATGAGTACAATGATGACTTAATGTCAAAATAAATATCTGGAAATGATTCAGCCAAGCAATTTCAAAAGTATTGAACTTCCATAAGAGGAATAATTAATTAAATTAGGAGTTTTCATTCTTTAGAAAAATAGTTAAGAAATATTGTAAAAGAGATTCTCAAGTGCATGGGGCATGGAGATGCTGAGAGACTTATTTTTTAATTTGTTGTATCCTTTGCATCAGAAGAACAAGGGAAAATGAACTAAAGATATAGGACTCAGGTTCAAAACAAATCCCAAATGCTGGCCTCTGCTGTAAAAAGAAGCTGTTGAACCCCTTGTCATAGGATTCTGTGGACTTTGTTGGACTCAGGGAGAGATCTTCATTTGAAAGCAACCCATTACTAAATGCATATAATGAAGATTTGGCCCAACTTTTGTTGTTAGGATGTAATTTATTTCTATCCTAAATAATTGGAAGTGGTCTGGTACTGTGGGATCCAATGTGATCAACTAGATAATCAGAAATAATTTCTGATTGAAGTTTAAGAAATTATGACAATGTGATAATATTTTTAAACACTCTTTATCCCTTTTATAAGTGTTTTTCATTTAAAATTATATGTAAAAAAGACTGTAGTTTAATGGAAACACATTTACATGCTATCAGGCATTTACACTAGCAAAGGCAAAGCTAAAGAACTGCAGCTGGCACTGGAAGGGAGGGCTGTGGGGTTTATGGGTCTGTTAGTTCCCTTGAGAGCAGAATGTGGTCACAGCCAGAGATGAGTGTTTGGGAAATGTCTGTTTTCTGCTAAATGAAGTTTAATTGTATTAAACATTTAGTTACATCTACAGGGAATACATGAGAGCAAAAATGATATCAGCAAAACCTCTTTTTTACAAATCAAAATATTCATAAAAAAACCTTCTTGAAAATTTAGAATTTTGTTATAATTAATTTTAAAAGCATGAGTAATAGTTACTGTAACTCTTATTATTTTATCATGTTATTAATTTTGGGTATTTTAAAACTTTTTCCATCTGATTGATTAAAATCTGGAAGATTTTTAAATCCAGAAAATGTATTAACTGGTTGTCTATATTTACACAGATAAAAATACTTTTATAATATTTTCCATGTGGTGATATTTTATATCTAATTTTCACCATGAGACTGTTTTGGATCATTTTAGTATTAATTTTTCATAAAATAAAATAAATTTGTCAAGACCAGGAAATTCAAACTGCTCATTTAGAGTCTATGCAATGTCTATGACATTTCTTGATTACTAGTTATTGAGGTATGTTAAATGGAGAATTTATGAAGTAGATGACATTTTTCTGCTGACTGCTGCCTCCTGCACTGCAGCACATTGATTCTTCCCTCTCCAGCTTAGCCTTCCCACTTCAGGCTGACCCCACATCCTGCTCTCTTTCTCGTGGGGAGGAGCAGCCCACGTGCTGAAATGGGATCCTTTCACACCACGAATGTGGAGGGGGATTTGCCTCTTAATGCTAATCATAGTTCCTGAAATAGTCCATAAGGCTATGCTCTCTATGTTAATCTTGCAAAGGCATTCATAGGACACCTGTTCTGGATTAGACTGCTAGATTGATTTTGCAACACAGTAGCTGCAAAAAATGCTTACAGACCATATATAGACATTTACAAAGGTTAAGCACAGACCATGTTTGGCAAAAATATCATTCCAAAAACTCTCTCTGAGGGATATCTGTTCACTGAAACCTGTGGGTTAACTAAAGACTTTTTCCCTGGTCACTTGCAAATTTATCAAACGAGTGATTAATTTGATTAAATGCTGTACAAAATGTTCAGAAATATTTTTGGTTTATAAACATGGATTCATTTTCTATGTGTTTTGCCCAAGGTAGAGAGGAGCTAAATCAGTGATGAGGTTTTCTCTCCTTCTGTCTAGCTCTTGTTCTCTCATTCTCTGTGTGTGCATAGCAGGCCCCTGTAAATCATATCAACATATTCCAACATAGTATTATTTTATGACTACATCATTGGAAAGTGACACAATGGTTACCGATTCCAAATTTGCCTGTGGCCATTCCCAGTTTTGTCAGCTTTCATGATCGTTATATTTTATGAAACCTCTTTCATAGTCATAAATGTTCAAAAGTTTAAAGACATATTATAGCTGGAGAATCTCACATACATTGAATAGGTCTGCCAGTTCTAGGAGAGCAAAAACATTTTGATTGAGATATGATCTAGCTTTTCAATTTACACTAAGTAAAACAATATAAAAGTGTTTCATTTTAATTTCTTCCATATGTCACTGATGAACAAAATGTAATAGATTTTCCCATATGAGTTTATAAAAACATCCAGAGGCTCAGATGCTTCATAATATCCAGATTTCAGATAATATATAGTAGGCTAGCAGGATTGATTCAAGTATGTATGAAAGAAATCTACAATAATCTTAAATAAGATTTAAGTTAACAAAAACATTCATTTAGAAATCATAAACTATCTACCTAACATTTCATAATAAATTCAGGCTAAGTTTTTATTTATTTATAGCATAAAGTACACACTATTCCAGAGATGTACATTTCTAACAAAGGTATATGAATAATAAGAGAGTGTTCCATTTAAACACCTTTGTTAGAAACCCAAATCTCTTATTTGCATGTCTGGCAATTTTTCTGGATTTTTGATAACACAGTCTCAATTATGAAAGTGCAAGTTGTAGCAGATAATAGATTATCATATATTACTGAACTAGTTGCATGGAAGAAATAATCTGTAGAGCAGATGGTTTATAATAGCAAGAACATTAATAATTTTAATGGATAAGCAGACTCTTTCATTATTTTTTGTTCTATTTAAAATCAAGGGCAACAACGTAGGTAGGGGTTCAAGTAATTACTGACCAGAAACTGTTCCCTGCTACTTCATTAATTCTGGAGTTGGTCCACATTCACACAAATATGATCACTTCTCTAGTATTCTAGACTGGGCCAATCCATGCTATTTTCCAGCATTTTCTGTGTAAAACAAGCAGTCAAAGAGAAAGCCAAAATGAAATCCAGAGAGTTTCTTGTACTTTCCTGTTCTCGTAATAAAATATTTTTTGGTTTTGTTACCTGTTTAAATGCTACTGTTATTATTATTATTATCTGAATTAAAAAATAATTACCCTTGCTTTACAAATCACAGCTGTTGAAAAGAAGCACCATTTCTAGGAAAAAAAATTAAAGGTGGAGAGATTTTTCTAGAGTTATTCAGACCTTTAATTAATCTGATTTTCTTACTTTAATGTTGAAGTGTAACAGGAAAACAACTAATTAGAAACAAAATAATCCAAAAGGTGAAAGAGTTAAGTAGTGTAAATCTTTGGTATTAGAAGAGTTGCTGTAGAGTGCCCTTCATTTGATGTGCTTCTCCAAGTGAAATCCAGTGGGTTACATTTCTAAATGGCAGTCTGCCTACCTAATTTTATTTCAAAATTTTTCATCCTCAACAACAAGAACAATTTTATGCAAACCAAATTATAGCTTTGGTGGCATCTTTGTAATTTTAGTGAGTTATGGTAGTGCAGGAGAGCATGTGGCTATGTAATTAGAAATTAAGAGCTCTTCTGACAATGTACAAACATGATGATATTCCCTTTTTATACATGTCTTCATCTTGTGAGGGACAAATGAGAGAGGGAAAAAATCTATTTAAATTAATAGACATCATTTTAAGCAAACAGCTATGCACAAGCAGATCTGTCAAATATAAATATATACTTTATTCTTAATCAATTTGTAGAGCAGATTTATACCTAGGCATAACTCTCAGTGTGGACTATGCTATGCCACAGAAATAACACATCAGCATCAGCATCTTGTCTTTGCTAGAACTTCCCTTGTAGCTATATTGAAATTAACAGAGGAGAAAAGGCTACAAGCAGGTAGGAAGACTGAATGGGACAGAAATTCAACTCCATTCTCACATGTCATTGTCCAGATTCATTAAGGGATGTTATCTTTTATTGACATATTACATTAGTTGAGCTTTTTCTCCTGAGAGCAGAAAAGAAACAAAGGAGAAATTTATCCCTTGCTATTTTGGATAGTGAAATTCAGGTTATGACACTCAGTTTATGCTACTCCAGAGACACAGTGTCATTAGGATTATATTTTCTTGTTTCACAGCTTGTCATGCCATTTATACATTGCTAGATAGTCCCCTGGCTTTTCTCTGTAGAAAGGTTAGAGGGAAGAGATGATCAAGTAAGCAGTGAAAGGAAAGCATCGATTAAATATGCTGTAAAGAAGATGGCTACAGTTTCACTAAGGCCAGACTCAGAAGTTACAATGAAAAGGGAAAAATGTTGACATTAAAAAAACCCAAACCCATAAAATTTAATGTACTTGCAGATTATTGAAGATAAAATGCTTTTAAAATATATTTTCCTCACCTTTTATTTAATGAGTATATATTGTTTCTGTAGGGTTTTTTTCTTTCCCCAGCTTGGAAAGAGATCTCATCTGTTTTCCTTTGCATTTAATAGCAAACTTCAAACTTCATTTCATTGAACCAATCTGGATCTGTCACCACTGCTTTTCACTATCAGACTTTTATTCCTGTGGGAAAAAAAAAATCCACAAAAACCACAAACCAAAAACCAACAACCAAATAGAAAAGCTCCATAAGTATTCATATCAACTATAGTGAGTCTAGTTCTTATTACTCTTGTTTTTTCCTTGAAAATGTATTTAGGACTTTGTCAGAAAATTTAATAATTCTCAGTGGCTACAAGGCATTCAGTGTTGTCCTTTAGAAAGTAAATAAAGAATACATTTAAAAGTTAGATTTTGGCATTTCTGAATGTTTGTGTTTTTCTTTGGTATCTAGAATCCACATTTTTATTGAATAATGAGATGCTTTGTACAGTTTTCTTTATTTTGCTTTGTTTTTTCAGAATTCATATTTATTAACTATATGTTTAGATGCAAGTGGATTTTGTTAGTCTGAGAAACAAAAGATTCCAAGTTTGAGCACATTTTTCCTGCAACAGCTGATGGAGATCATGAAGAAAATGCATCTCTTGAAGTATGAAACAGAAGACAAATAAGTAACAGCAGCAAATGTATTGAGTGCAGCAAAGTTTTCCATGAATGCACTTTGCTCATCTGTCTCTGCTTTGACCATAGAGGATCATTTTTTATAATAAACAAAACTAGTGATTTTCTAGACAAATATGGGTATTTCTCCATTAAGATATCTTTTGATGCATTATACTTCATCTCCTGTAATCCATCTTTTTTTTTTCCCAGATAATCACTCCACAAAATAATATTTCGTGCAAGAAATTGATAGTTCACATCAAGTGTTTACAAATATGTCTATTTGAGTAAAAATTTCCTTCCAAATGTAGTTGTTAATAACTAATTAGATTTTCTAATTGCACTAGCTACCACCATGGGGATTATGTATGAAAACACTTCCATCAGCAAAATTAAAATGTAAAGCACTTAATAGCTTGGTTTGTTTTTTTTTTTTTTCATTTTAGTGCTTCACTGGTTAAATTTCTCTTAGTTTTTGAAATGCAGACACAGACACTGTCTTTAAGGACAGCATATTAACTATTTCTACACTGTAAATAAAGCAGACAAATATCAGTCTGGATGGTTTTAGATGCAGTTAGGAAAATTCAAATTTTCAGCACACCAGACATTTACCTAACAAGCTTGTACAAGAATCATAACAGTGAAAGATTTTTAGGATAACTCTTAAGAAGAACTCATAAAACACTCTGAAAAGGAAGTCAGAATAAATGTTCAAGACCATCAGGGAAATGGGGCCTGTTTGATTTTTGTTCCATTGTTGTCTACTTGTTTTTAAAAGCTCTACACAAGCTGTCTTCAACTGTTTGCTATATCCATGTGCCACTGCCACAAGAATGAGAAACTGTAAGCACTGACTTCTGGTTGGATTCTTAGTGAAGTCTGAATCTGTCTTGCATAGAAAATTCAATTATACAAACCAGGTGATATGCAAAGGGTGCATTTTTCAATAGGAAGGTGTGATCCTTCCCCTGAAATGCTTTAATGTTACTTCTTTTGGTGCTTTGTTCTTGAAGCCAAGCAGGAGATTTCTGTTTAACGTACAGAAAAGAAGTGCCAGTGATGTTCTTTAATGTAAGTGATAAGATATTGGTCTCTGAGGTTTGGTGACTTCATTTCTTAATAAAAACAACAACCAATAAACAGCTGGATTGATATGTTCCCAGGCTGAATGCACTTGAATCCAAGAATTAATTTTATGTATCAAGTTTTTCAGTTGTCCAGGTTTTTAACTTTTTTCGAAACATCTATACATTCTACAGTTTCTTGACCTTTCTACTGGTTAGTTCCATGAGCATTTCTGACAGAGTGCTTATTTGCTGAAATAATTGCAGAAAATAAACACGAATATTCTGCTTATAGATTAATTTCTTCTTCTGTCATATCCTATGTGTTCATTATAAGCATATTTAATATTTATTACATTTCTAAAAATATCAGAAATATCTATTTTAAAATGTAAGAATTGAGATTTGGGAAATATATTTTTAAATTTAAGGATGAAACAATTATCTAAAAACATAAGCAGGCAGCAGCCTTGAAGTTTAAAAGAAGCAAAGATTAAGAAATCATAAAAGGAATATTTTGAAAGTTTCATAATTTTAGGGGTCTGGTACATAATTGAATTTGATCCTTTGTAATGCAAAGAACAGATGTTAGGAAAGCTTTTTTCTTCCTCACTTCCTCTGCCAGTAATTTTTCCTCCTTTGTACAATTATCTCACATATTTATTTCCTGTATAAGGCGGATCTACACCACAGTGCAACTCACCACACACAGCTAAGAAGTATACTGTCACATGAAAATAAAGAAATGTATCCTGTATCAGTTGCTTTCCTTTGAATGAAAGAAGAAATATGTTTCCAACCTTTCAGCTTGACAAGTTCTATATAAACCACAGAACACAACCCTATTTATTTATTTTTAATTCGTCAGCCACCAAGATGATTAAATTTATACACACAAATTATATAATGAAAAGCAGAAAAAAAAAAGTTGATGGGAAAGATGGATACAATTACTTCAGTGCTCTTTGTAATTGTCTCCAGCCAGAACATCTTCATCTCATGCCACTTAGACAAAATAAAATGCTTTAGATGTGGAGATATGCTTATTATTTGCCTTTTCCAGAACGGTTGACAAAAGTGTGTGTATTTGTTGGGTTCTTTTTGATGAAGTTTGCTTCCACATTTACATGAATGATAGGCTTCTGTTCCTAAATTATTCTACATCTGTGAGTTAATAAAGGCACTGAATGTGAGATCAGCCATAATGTGTCAGTCCAATGGTCAGTCTTGTCCTACATTTTATAAACAAATATGACTAGGGGTGCATGATAAGGTGGAACATATAATAAAAAAGAGCTGTGTAGAACTACCCTTTGTCCAAGAAAACTTTGGTGATTTTAACCAGTAAATTTTCCATACAGTATTCACAGCTTGTAGGTACTAAAGATTTTCTGCAGGAGGTTCAGGCTTTTCAGTGCTCCTATCTTATAATGGAGAGAATCATTCTTCTCAGAGGCCCATTTATTTCCATTGATTCCACAGAAATGCTTGGGTTGGTGAACTTAAGCATAACTAACTAACTTTCAGTTACTTTTGTGTTGCTGGGTAAACTCCATTAGTGATGCACTAATCTGCATTTGCAAGCGGTCTGATATGGTCTTATTATAATTGTTTTATTTTCCTTCAGAAGATATCAAAATTAGAGGTGAAAGCTACAAAATATTTTAATAAATTCTTAATTATACTCAGAGATACTGAACAATTACCTACCTAAACATTACTATGAATATACTTGGTCTTTTATCATGCATGTTGTGCAAGTTATACTGACAAACAGAAAAAGAGAGGCAATCCATTTTGTAAATCTAGCTGGCATAGTGATGCTGTAGCACAAGAAACAGCAGAAACTCAAGCACGTACAGCTGGGACATGCAACATTAGCAGACAAAGTTAAACAATTATAGATTTACATACCTATGGGTCTGAGCCTGAACATGTAAGTCAGAAAGGTGGCTCAGCCAGGCATTGGGCTCCTGTCCAGGCAGGTATGACCCTTCATCCTGCATTCCTTCTTTGCCCTGCTATAGGCCTGGGAGAAGCTTTCTCAACTTCTCTACACTTGCAGGTCAAATATGATTATACCATACCTTTCTGATGGCTAGGCTGAAATCAGTACAAGGGCTGGTTTTAATAAATTTATCACCACCTGGAATAATTTGCAAGAAACATTGACTCCCCACTGATTTTCATAACTGGTTTTGAATAGATTTTCAAACTAAATTAGTATCATGCAAATTAAATAATATTTTTGTTTTAGAACAGAAAAAAGGGCACAGTTTCATGTATTCATTTTGAACTGCTTGAAAAACATATTTTGGCATAAATACACCAAATTTCAATAATGGAAAGCCATTTTTCAAAAGTCAACTCTTCAAAAGTCAGTCAGATCTAACTACATGTCAGATGTATTTTACATGTTTACTGAGAAAATAACTTTAAATTTCATCTTACCCTAATAATATGGTCTTTTCAGTTTAAATTTCCTTTTTTCTTTACTTGGTATAAATATTTATACATGTAGAAAATGGGTATTTGAAGATCAGATTATAAAATATTCACTCATGGTCAGTAATTGCTTAAACTATAGATGGCATTACTGGAGCCAGTAAGATAGCTCAGAGTGAAAAACATGACCCAACTAGATTGCAAAGATTTTACTATCAAATAAACTGCACTCCCCTGTTTTCTGGAAAACTGTACAGACAATTCCTTTTTGCATAGTGCTCTGGATTGAATTTTGCCTTCAATTCACAATTCCCCAACTTAAGGTTTTCTGATATTTACTAAATCTTCTGTTTCAAATGTATTTTGTCACTTGAACTTGTAAGTGTGAAATACATTTCTTTCAATAAAAAATAATTTGTTCTTTGGAAAGAGGGGAAATCTTGGGATGGTTGCACTGATATCACCACCATTTACTGGTTTTCCCAATGCAGGGATAATCTTCAATTTCATTACACTTCCTGACTCAGTGCATTTTGTAGATCACAGCAATACAGGCTGGAAGCAAGCTTGAAACCACCTAATCTAAATTCTTGGTCAAAGACGGTCTGATCAGATTAAGTTACTCAGGGCTGTGTTTGGTAAAATATGTGTTCTGCAAAGAAAGAGAAAGAATTCCTAAACTCTCTACTATACTTCAGATTATTTTAATGATACCTCCTATGAAGAGAGGAGAAGCTACACAGAGCATTAACAGCAGCTACCGGAACTTGGTACATTTTAACTCATTCATTGTTCATTAATGCAGAAACTAGCCAGACACATTAACTTTTCAAGGTTTAACCCTCTAGTAACTCATTTTGGCATCATCACAGTAATTTAAAGTCTCCAAAAGATAAACAATACAGACGAGCTCAAAACAGCAACAAAGGAAATGAGAACAGTGAGGAAACATCTTCCAGCAAATGACTGAGGCTGTATTCTTGAACACATCTGCTATCAAAGTGGCACAAAACCTTTGAACTGTAGTCTTATTTCTCCTAAAACAGATCCCATTCCATCAGTGATTAATATCTACTGTCTCTGACACAGAAAGAAAAGTTGTGACGATATTTTCAAGGACAAGAAAATCACGGTGGCCGTATATCTTGGTGTCCTTAGCTTAAGTCTAAATTTCTTCAGGCTTGGAAAAAAGGAATTAAGTATCTTTTTTCTTTCTTTTTTTTTCCCCTGAATTTCCAGATAGATGACCACTGTGAATGCGTAGTTTACCTTCATACACCTCACATGACCATGCCCAGTAGAGGTCACCAGTTCCAGATGTATTAGACTTAATTATCCATATGCTGCATGGGACGTGTTCCCACGTTTTATCTGGAGATTGTGTGCCCAGAAAGGCAGAAGCACTAGGCATAATACAGAATTCTGATTAAATGACTTGAAAGTAATATTCCTCAAGGCTTTTTGACGTTAACTTTTGTATGGACTTCAGTGCCTCATGTAACAGAACAGTCAATCTATTCTTCATATATCAAAGAATCACAGAATCATGGAATACATTGATTTGGAAGGGACCTATCACAGCCATCAAGTCCAATTTCTGGTCCTACTCAAGGCACTCCAAGAATCACACCAGGTGTCTGAGAGCATTGTCCAAATGCTACTTGAACTCTGTTAGGCTTTGTGCTGTGACCACTTCCCTCAAGAGCCTGTTCCAGTGCACACCTTCTGAAGAGCCTTTTCCTTGTATGCAACCTAAACCTCCCCTGACACAACTTCCTGCCATTCCCCTGAGTCCTGTCACTGGTCATGAGAGTGAAGAGATTGGTACCTGCCCCTCCACTTCCCATGGTGAGTATGATGAAGACCACAATGAAGTCTCTCCTCAGTCTCAGTTAATGTTACCCAGATACTTTGCCACTCAAGATAGACTTTTAGATGTAGTCATGTGACAGCCCAGGAGAATGGTTCAAAACAGAATCAATGTCTCTATATCCTTGTTTTAAATTTTCAATTGTCATAGAGGTAAGTATTGTCTAAAGCAATTAAATAGGAATCCCTAATATTCCTAAAATATTTTTCTTTCTTGAAGTCTTCTTCAGATTTTTCAGGAACTAGGTTAAGATATGTTTATTTCTACATTTATTTTTGATTAATCTGTTTGGTTATGGTGTGTGGTGTGTTCATTTGTTTTTAAGTTATCGTTTTATTTTGTATAAGCATAAAAGTTCTATTTCACATCATTGAGAGCTTTGGCCTACAAGAATTCAAGTTGAAGTCCTGTACATCAACAGTGCTAAATTTCATGGTCTCACCTTTGAATAGTTTTGAGGAGGCAATCTCTCACTATACTTTTTTTTCAGAGTACACCTTTGTTGAACCTCATCCAAGTAGCACAATATGACCATTGAATGATTTACCATGGACTGCTTTAAAGGAGTTGGGCTTCAGCAGCTGTTTACCCTCATTCATTTGCAAGTGTCAGTGTCTTTGTAATTCTAACAGCATGGTAGTCTGCTCTTCATTTAAATTATTATTTTATGTTATTTTTTACTGTAGGAATTAAAGTTTTCCGGAAGTATAATAGATAGCACATGGAGTCTTAAAGACAACAGGAGAAACTTCACAAACTGAACTGTGAACAGCCCAAGGGCCATATCTGCAGCAGATCATTCCTAATTCACAAAAGGTTCTTCTAAGAGAAAGCCAGCATGTGTGGTTTGGGAAACAAGGGTAACAGGAAGCAGACCCATCTCATGTTGCCATGGGAATACTTTTTCCTGTATGTCTGGATAGTGTAGAAGTATTCATGAGTTGTCTCTATAAATCACATAATTAAAATAGGGATAAATAGGACTAATTGCATGTTTTCTGGAGAAAATTGCTCGCTATCTATTATTATTACAGATAATTTCAGAATATCTGACAGAAATTACCCTTGGTTTACCACAAAAAGAGCGCAACACATTTCTTTTAAGACATTTCAAAATAATCTATGTTTCAAACCAAGAAAGTGCCAAAGAAGGAAAATTACCTCCCAAGTACTCTGCCAAGGTCACTCTTCTTTGCTTTCCCATTCTTCCTTTTTGCAGGAAATAGTTAACATTGGTTTATGAAGGGAAAATCATGCTTATGAGTCGGAGAGTCTTCAACAGTGAGATGACTGGCCTGCTGGGGAGCCAGAGGATACCAGTGGATGCTGCCTATATTGGCTTTTGTAAATTTTTCAACACTGTCTTATCCTCACATACAAGTTGACTACGTATTCGCCACATAAATGGACAGTGATGTGGATCCAAAACTGGGTAAACTCTTGGGTTCAAAGGGTTGTAATGAGTAGCATGGAGTCCAGGTTCAGGTAAGTCATTAGTAGTGTGCCTCAAGGAGGGATATGAGGGCAGAAAATAGTTATTAAACTAATGAAAATAAGTTTGGATCAATACAGTGAAATTATTCATGAAGTATCGTCCATGAAACTGTGGATCCAGTAGGGCGATTCAAACACTTTCCATGCATGAAGTTTGATGAAGTAAGTTTATTGTTTAGTACTATTACCCTCAGAATTGATTCAAGCAGTTGTAAATAAAGACAGAATTCAATCTTTTAGGTCCCATATGATTTGAGGAAAGCATGATCTGAAAAGATAAATCTTGAAATATATTCTTCAGGACTTGCTTCCTGCACTACAGTATTTTGGCATTTCTCCCTCTTCCTAACCCATTCACCCTTAAAGGTCAATCAAGGTTATGGTTTAAATGTTATTGGAATGGGTGAAAAAGAAATACTGTGGGACTTATTGACAGAAGGATTATAGGAGACTAAATTAAGTCGACAAAAATGAAAATATAATTTAGTCCATATTCCTTGTTTATGTATTTGGCACGTTTTAGCATTCTTCAAGGGATATATAACAGTATGTTATGAGTTAAAAAGTGAAGCCAAGAATAATGTTAATTATATTAAAGGAAGAGAAAAAAATGTGGTCATAGGAAAAATAAGCTACTAAATCTAGATAACCTCACTCAAGAGGAAAGAATGCATACAGGTAGAGCTTATTGAAAAAAAAAAATCCATAATCACAGTTAGGGCTTCAGATACAAATTACATGGCAAAAAGTTTCAAATAGCTGTGACAATGTCTACAGCACACTTGACTGCTTTGCTGCAGATATAGGCTGTGAAAGATGATGTCTGGTGGAGAGAAGCTTTGACACGTCCTCTCACCTGAACTGTTCTGTCAGACAGCTTAGCATTGTTTTTCCTTAGGAATTAAATATTTTACTTTAATCTCTTCTGTATTATTTAAGGCACCCCTGTGATATCATCCCAGCTCCTCCTCTTCAATCATCCTTTCTACTGTGTGTATTTACATGCATGGGAAGGGGAATGATGCAGGGTTACTACAGTTGCATGTAGCATCATCTATCCTTCAGTTGTCTGGAGGTGAAGCATCACATGTCCAGTCATGGTAACTTGTTACTTGGATATTATGTCTCTGTCCTCTAGATAAACATCTGCATTGATACATTTATACATGCTTAACCTCCCTGCTCTGGGGAAAAGAGGCTTCTTGCCTCTTCTATGACTTTCTCATTAGATTAATTGCTTTTTTTGTGGGGGAATGGGGAAGGGAGAGTTGGTGCAGAAGAGTAAGAAGGACATCTTTTCTTCATTACAAAATCTTCTGGAATTATGCTCAGTACTATTACAATTAATGCCTTACCTGGCTGAGTTTGAAGATCTAGAAGTTTTTCTCCAATTTTTTTTTGTGTCTGTCTCTATCCCTCAATACACTATAAGATTATTCACTTTAAATAAAAAATACAGGACACAATTTGAACTTGTCAAAAATACAAGAATTTTGTAGCTGGGTGTTAGAGACAATGTAATGTCATGTGACTCTAACCCTGTACCTCTGCTCAAGGTAGTAGGATGATCCCCTCAGCAACAATGATATCAGACAGCAGAACCTTCAGTGAGGCAGGAGTATATTGGTGTAAAACTGATGTGGACAAGGGGAAAGATGAGACATTGAGCAACTTGTGATTGCAGTCAGTTTCTTGGCTTCCCTAATTTATCCCAGAATTTAAGCTGTAAAGTCAATTCAGTCAAACCACAGCATCTTACGTCAGCACACTAACAGTTCTAAATGTTGGTAAAACATGAATCTTTTCTGAAGCTGCCTTAAAAGGCTCTCTGATTGCTTAGATGTCCTTGGCAAATTAGTGCCTGCAGGAAATAAATGCCTGCTAGGTTGTGGTTTTTTGTTTGCTTCACATTGTTATAATTACTGTTGCTATTTTTATTAATAGAAATACTCATAGAAAGAGTGGAAACAGAGAAAAGAAGGCAAGAATAGAAGTCTGATTGGTTAGTTAGTTTTGAAGGGATTTCCAGAGAAAGCAAGCTGCTGATCAAACAGCATTTTGCCCCTGCAGATCACAACAAAAATATCTGTGTCCTAAGATTAAAGATTGAAAGATACATGTTATAATGAATAACATTTTCAAAGTGAACAAACAATATTCATCTAGGGTCTTTGAACATTATGTTTATATCCTGGTGATGCTTATGTCCAGCTAGGAGTGAGATAAAAAACTGAGACTGACTCATATGAATAATCATGAACATCAGATTAAAAAATGGAAAAGGAAGCAGTCTAAAAGAAAATGGAAAGAGTCAAATTCTGTTCTGACAGTGATTCGTTCAGCATGATGTATTTTTTATAGAAATACAAAAAGTCCTTGCTAGTATTCTCCATTCTTTTCATACTGTCAGTATAAGTAACAAAGAAGAATGTTATAGTCCAAATATTAGGAGATCAAGTTTCAGAAAATTGTGATGAACATATTCCAAATGTTTTTTCACCTTTTGCAGCTTTGTAGTAGACTCATACCACATTTCAAAATTTATGTTATAATCCGAGAAATTTCTTTCATCTTTTTGAAAGTTAGGATGAACACAATTACTGCACTGAGGAAACAGAGCAAGAAAACTCTTGGCAGGCTTAGCCAAGACCTACATGCAATGTTCACACCTGTTCATCCATTACAGACAAATGCAAAAGTTTCAACCAAAGAATGTAAGCCAAAATATTTCAGGATATTACAGTTTCTTAAAATGCTCTCTAAAGTGGTCATCATTACATAAAATTGCTAAATGTCTCTCTTATTTACCTTGCTTCTGAGGTGAGAATCTTAATCTACAAGACAAAGGCAGAAGGTACTGGAACAGTTATTTTAAAATGTGGTCCATAAAAGTATTATCTACCTTCAGTTACAAGTGTTAGTACTGTTATCTTAACTATAAATTACTATCCATTAATAATAGTAAAGAAAACTTAACTGGAGGAAAACTTAATATTTGGCTTTGTAAATCACTAATTGCATCCTATGCAATTAGTCTATTAACATACTCAGAAATTTTAAGTTACCATAAGGTTTGTTACAAGTTAGTTGAAAAATACACCTTTTGAAATGAATAACATTTGAGATACTGAAGATATTCAGTTTTAATTGAAGAATGTTATTATAATACCATTTACTTTTCCTTCCCGGAAAAGTAAAAACCTCTATAAGAATATTTTTCGTCACAGAGTGGCAGACTCCCAACAGAATTATCTATAGTCTTCTAATACTGCTTCAGAGAAACAAGATGTCTTCAATTTTTAAAGTATTGATTGTATGTAATGTCATGCAAGTTCAGCAAAGTGCAGTGGCAAAAAAAATAGGACTGAAAAGAGAAAAATTAGTTAGCCTTGCTCAAATACACAGAAATAACACAGGACATATAAGGAAAACTACTTCTCATGGTGCAAACATTTAAATATATCAGGTTTATGTATAAATTAATTTCATTTTGTCCACATTTATAATGTTTTGGTTCTTTTTAAAATTAGGCTTAAGGAACTTATATATTGAACTATTTCTAGTTTTCTTTTCTTTAAAATTATTTTTTAAGTTACTTGAGACATTTATTATTTGCTAACTTCATATTGTAGCTTGGAATTTATTTTGCAGAACTACCTTCTAGTTTCTCTGCTTTGAGAGGCTGAAAGACAAACACTGTGAAAGACCACTCTGGGTATAGAGACAGTTTTACACACCATTTTCTGCTCATAGTAGTGAGCAAAATATACCTCACAGAGTAAAATATGTTGCACTAAGCAACAGAAATATGAGAGAGTTCTCAAGGTTTGCTGATCAGCTGAGATATTGTTTTACTCAGAACAAACACTGGCTCTTTGGTCATGCTGTATCTTCAGCAACGAAAAGTAATACTCCTCAGTGAATAGTGTCTTATTCATTATGGCCCAATAGCAGTCTCAGGTAATTTTCATTTTAATTTTAAATTCATCAGGGGGACATCTTAATGGACTTATAATTTCTTAAAATTTTTTTTCAGTTTCAAATGGTTTTGCCTTAGCTTCCAGACTCTCATTTCAGCGATTACCATGTACTGGTCTATTGACAAAATCTTTGTAGAATCACAGACTATTATGAGTTGGATGGGACCCATCAGGATCATTGAGTCCAACTCCTGGCCATGCAGAAGATTCCCCAAGAATCACATCATATGTCTGAGGGTATTGTCCCTAACACTCTGTCAGGCTTGGTGCTGTGACCACTTCCCTGGACAACTTGTCACAGTATTCAGCCACCCTCGGGGTGAATATTTCCTGATATACAACCTAAACTTCCCCTGACACAACTTCATGCCATTTCCTCAAGTCCTGTCACTGCTCATGAGAATGAAGAGATGTGTACCTGCCCCTCCACTTTCTCCTGTGAGGATGTTGAAGACCACAATGAGGTCTCTCCTCCCTCTCCTCTTCTCCAGGCTCAACAAACCAAGTGACCTCAGCCACCCCATATAACACTTCCCCTCCAGGCTCTTCATCAGCCTCTTTAGGAAGATTATCATAGGTATCAAAAACATAGACATGCAAAATTAGCTTAATACAATCTAGATAGATTAGCGAAACCCAGAGGTCGGAATTCAGAAGGTGTTAAAAATTCCCTCCCTGAACAAGTCAGGGTTTTTTAAGTTCTCAAATCGAGACAATTTTTTTATTAAAATCTTTGTTTAAGAGTCCTAATTGTGTCTTGCCTTGAGCTGTGCCTGTCACTCCTTTGATTCATCATACTTCCTTTTCTAGCAGTGGTAGTTCTCCCATAACTACTTCAGCTTCAATTATTTTGCCATAACTCCTGATGAAGTTTTGAAATTACAAAAAAGACTTTGGAAGGGTAATCGTACAAATAACTGTTCATAAATAGCTGTCAAGGGAATGATAGTCTCAGATTCATCTTTGTATCTTAGTGTGGGATGTATGTTCAATATCTGTCTACCCCTCTTTCTAGGAGTCTCATTGCTCCCATAATGCTGCAGTATTATTTTTTTTATATTATAACAATATTTTAGATACATATATATATATATTGCAATTATTCACTAATACAATATAATACTAGTGAATGATTAAAAATATTTGAAGTATAGAAAAATTACTACCTGTATATTCTAGTGTTTCTACATTAAAAAAGGCACTCACAAATAATTTTTAAAAAGTTGAGACATTCTGAGCTACAAATGTTAAACCCAGAGGAATTTAGAATTTTTTCTAACACTAGCTACTAATTGTATCAGGTCAATAAGTCTGACTTATTATTAGCCATGTATGGAAGAACATGAAGCATGTTTCACATGGGATAATTTACAAGTATTAGGACACTTCAGTTTAGTGAAAAACTCATGCACTATTCAGAGTTATGCCGGGATTATATTCTTTTACCAATCAGTAATTGGTTCTAAGATTTGAAACCACATGTGTCACCTAATTTCCTAAAAAACATAATGACACAGCCTGTTAGTGATACTGGCACTGCAGCACTAATCTCCAGTTTTTCCTTCACAGCAGATATATAAAAATATGTTGTCCTTTAGTGTAATAATTCCACTACATGTACCTTGGTTCACAGTTACTTTAGAGGATAGGGCAGGATACTATCCAGTCTTGGGATTTGTGCATCTAACAGAAGTCAGAAACTAATATCTATTTTAAAAGAACCTCAAAAGTCTCTGTAAATTTGAATCTGGGGAATTGGTGACCTTCTCCTACTTGATGTTTATTCCTTGTCCTCTCTTCTCTCAGAAAAAGGTCTAGGATGGAGAATGGTATCATCAGTTGAAGTTATCTCCTCAAAAGAGCATGGGAGAGGAAAGGAAGTAAATCCCTATGTTCCTTCTAAGTTAGTGGATTATAACAGACAGTTTAGACTGAAAACCAGAGATGAAATAGATTGGTTAAAGCTTCGACAACATGTTTCTATTTCAAGTCTGTTCAGAAGCAGACACACAAACGTTCAGAGAAAAGTGCTTTGGGACAGAGGGTATGAGAGACATCATCTCAAGTACTTTTACTCTTTCAACATAAGTAAATCTCCTTACAAAACCATACAAGTTTGCCTGTATCAACCACAATTTATGCAACAAATTTTTCTACTGACCTGAAAGTTTAGTAAAGCAAGTTCACATCCAGCCTTGCAGTTTAGCTGTGTGAATGTCTGTCCTGATCTTGGTAAACTGCAGAGCTGTTAACCAGTTGCCAAACTTAACTCCTTCACTGAGGCTGAATATTAAGTTTCTTTTCCAGTTCTAGCCTTACCACTCTTCATAATTTTATCTCAAAAATTTATCAGAGATACCCACTGACTTGTGTAACACTGTAGCTTCCAATTTGCATTTTAAAGTCAGCTTTTATTTTAGGCCTTTTTAATTCATGGACACAGGAAAGGCTAAAAAAATAAAACACATTTGATTTCAAAGGGAAACCAGAAACTAAATACTAAAATACTTCTATTTATTACAAAGTCTGAGTTCAAGATCATCTCAATATGGCAAAATTCCCTAGCTATTACTTACTTTTACAAGTTACACCAAAAGTCCTGGAGTTTATTTCTTTTTGTAGTCTATTTTGTTCTTTTCACATACAGTTCCAGCTCATTCCACCAGTTACTTACATCCACCAGCTTTAATCTGCTGTGAGGATTAAGGAGCAACGCCTGCCATGGTGACATCCCAGAGTGCCTGGAGCTTTAAAAATTTTTATTTTTAAATAAGTCATACCATTAAGCAGAATAAAAGAAAAGGAATATGTTGCTGTATTCCGTGTTCTGAGCCCATAGAGATCTGACAAAGAGATCTCACATGTAACAGTGAGTACAGCAAAATAAACCTTTAGTGTTGCCGGATAGTTGTTGTCCTAGAGAAAAATGTTACCCAAAATCAAACATCTAATATACCTGTACCTGATTAGCAAATTTTGCTTCAATACGTCATTCTATGTACTGTATTTGCAAGTAAATATTTTATTCTTCTAGCATCAGAAATATATCTGCAGTATACAAATTTCTTGAGTGAAACAACAGAATGGGAATATTTATTTAATGTATTGTCACTCTGAGAGCTGAAGCAGAGCATGATGGGTTAAAGTAATAAACACACTAGACCTGAATAATGTAACTGATTCCACATTCTAAAGAAATATATATAGTTCCATGGTTCATAAATCAATTCCATCCATTCATTTTCCAACTCTGAAATCTATTCTTAATTTCAAATGGTGTTTTCTGAGTTCTGTATTTCATAACCTTTCCATATAAATTATTCTTTCTCCATGTCCATCTTGTGTATTACTTACCCTTTATAATTTTCTTAGATTTTTTTGCTAGTTGAATTGCTATTCACACAATAATCTCACAGATCTCTTACTTTTAAATTGTTTAGGAAGAAATAATTGAGAATAATCAATATCAGAGTTTTGAATGTCATTGGTTATTTTTGATTGAATCCATGAGGCACGCAGCGTATTCTGTTCCAGAAGTGAATCAGCTCAACTTTTCTGTTTTGGTTCAAATAATTGTGTTTACAAATGTCTATGAATATATTTCATTTAAATGAACTCTCTGAGGGAACAATCTGCTAGTAAACCCTTGTATGATAATATTCAGTGAAGGGAATGCAAAAAGTTATGACTGAAGAAGAAGAAGAAGAAGAGGAAGAAGAAGAGGAAGAAGAGAGTTTTATTTAAAATTTTGAACATGCATGCATGGCTGTATTTTTTATTATTTGCTCTGTTCCAGTTTCAGCTAATGAAAAGGGATAAGCCTTTACATCAGAATTTTTGCAGTAGTTGTAGGAACTACAAGTATGGCAGTCTGTCAGAAATACAAGTTTCCCATTGGCACTTGTCAAATCAGCTTTCAAGTATTATAATAGTAAATATTATTACCTAATAATACATGCAATAATCACCAATTCAAAGCTCCATTCCAATCTGTGCAAATGGATTCTGAAATATGCAATATCACATCCCAAGGCAATTCTATATTTAGCATAATAAATGTTATAAGAATCCAAGGTCATTAAGAACAGCCATTTAAATAGCATTAATCCTTGTTTTAAAAGTCATCATAGATATGTGGAATCTAACATGTCCTGGTATATTAAATTCTGACCTGAGATGTTGGAAAAAAGTACGGTGAGCTTACATGCAGCAACAAGAATATCTGGAAATTTTTCTCCTCTTCATTGGCACAAAGAAGTTGCTGGAAAACTTACAGATGCACAAATGTGAAAAACCATAGACTGTAGGAAATTAAATTATACAGCTGGCATTGACCAAGGGCCTGATCCCAGTGAGTACAATGCCAGGTCGCTGGGGTAAATGAGAATTATTTGCTGTGGCCTTTTCCTCATTAAATAAATTAACAAATAAGTTTCTCTTGTCATCAGCTGACACTAGAATGAGCAGAAAGCTTTGAAATAAGTTGTGGTATGGAGGTCCTCAGTTTTTAGAGCCTGGTAATGAGAAGAGCCAATGTGCTTTTTTATACGATATGTAACATCAGTCTTAATGATTTCTGAATCTGTAGTCTTTATATTATGAGATCCTTTGTCAGAAAAAGAATAATAACCAACCAACCAAAAAAAAAACCAGTTCTATGTCTTTTCTTTTAAATCTATTTCAACTTTTCCTCATTAAAACCTGTTGAAAGACTAGTTAAAAAGCATGTAGGCAACACCTTTAACTGAAGAAGTCAACATTTGTTTCAGAAAAAGGGTTTCAAGGGAGCTGTGGCCCATCTGGAGGAAATCCAGTGATGAATAACAGGTAAGATCAACAGTCTGAAAATCACGATTATGAGGATAGCTGCACACAAGGAAAAGAAGGATCGAAAATTCTGTTCTCCGTATCTCACTTGTGAATAAGACTAGCTAAAGTGATTTATATTAGACATTATAAAAAAATGAATTATTAAACATTAAACAAAATGTTACAAACCTAAATATTTAAAAAAGTAATCTCTGGAAGGTTCTAGATTCCTCATTATTAGAGATTTTTAAGAACAGATTTGGCAAACAGTGATAAAGGATAACAAGCATAGAGGCAGAGGCCAAATTACTCTAGAGAAGAATCTGTCCCTATAGCAAAACTCTTCTGAATCATCCATGACACAAACACTCTCTTGAAACCAGTCCTCACTTTGCTTTAGGTATACAGAGATTTTTAAAAAATCCACCACAACTAGAATGAGATGTGGAGGAACTTTCTTTCAGTTGAAAGCTCATTTTTATTATTATTTCATTGGATCATGATATACAAAGAGACAGAATTCCACTATGTATTCTGCTGGAAATATTTTGTGGAATTCAACAGGAAACTATGCTTGGATGCAGACATTTCAAGTAATTTCTGCTTTGATGCCTGCTTATAGGCAGTAAAGTCTGCATGTTTATATGTCTAACTTTAGAAGTCTAAATCTTCTAAAACACAATAATCAATTTAAGTTCCTTTCAAATCCTTTGGACAGAAATAGTCACTTACACAGGACAATCCACCTTGTCTCAACCAAAAAGTTTAAAATACCTAAAATAGGCTGGGCCAGTTTTCCTGCAGAAAAGACCACATATCTCTGACTTTTGGGAAGTCCCAGGGCTTTGGGAATTCCAGGAAAATCACCTTGAGTTTAGGCAGTGAAATCTTAAGACATCTCAAGTTTGCTACTATCCCTCTAAGTTGCATTTTGTGTCTCTTTTAACCATCTCCCCACCTCATCTTCACCCAGGTGAATTACTTTATCTCAAAGTCTGGTTATACATGGTAAAATGAACAGAATGACACAAGTTGGACAAACAAAAATTATGTCTATATGAAAACAGTTCTAAGATTTTTCTCAGAGGAAAGTTTTTACCATTTGCAGATGTAACAGAAGCATCTTTGTGGGGTGCTCACATGATCCACACATGAGGTGGTCTAAGTACCCCCAGCTCTTAAGGTAGGACTGTGACTCTGTGGGGTGTGATATGCACAGAACCAGTGAGGGGATCTGCTCCAAACCTACCATAGAAAAGACCTCTCAGACCACTGAGTCCACACTGCCAAATCCACCACTAAACCATAGCCCTAAGCACCACATCTGTATGTCTTTTAAATACTTCCATGGATGGTAACTCTATCACTTCCCTGGGTGACTTGTTACTGATGTTTGACAGCCCTTTCAGTAAAGAATTTTTTTCCTAATATCCAACTTAAACCTCCAATCGTGCCATTTGAGGGCATTTCCTCTTGTCCTGTCACTGTTACTCAGGAGAAAAGGTCAGCTACCACCTCACTACAACCTTCTTTCAGGCAGCCACAGAGAGCAATAAGGCCTCCCCTGAGCCTCAGTTTCTCCGGGTTAAACAATCCCCGTTCTCTCAGCTGCTCCTCAGGAGATTTGTGTTCCAGACCCTCCACCAGCTTCATTGTCCCTCTCTCAACATGCTCCAGTGCCTCAATGTCCTTCTTGTAACAGTGTAACAGAAGGAAGGCCACTATCAGCCAGGTTATCCAGAGAATTAACCAGGAGAAGAGATATTCTGTTGAATAGAGTAAAAGAAATAGAAATACAGGGGGATCCAGCCTGAAAAGTGGCATAAAAGTGGCATGAAGAATTACCAGGTGAGGCAGCAGGGATCCACACCAGGGCAAGGAGGATTTGCCACTGGCCAGTGACCTGGGACCTGGAGTGTGCTGGGGAAGGGAGGAGGAGGTGCTTCTGGGGGTGATTTATGGGGACTGGGAGATATGTAACTGTTTATTAATTATCTCTAAGTGTGTGGTAACATGATTTATCTGTTATATTACCAATATTGATCCTGAGTCTATAGTTCACTGTGGGTTAATTACATGTCATTAATAAATTAATAAAATGTTTCGATTCTGATTCTGGCCTTAGCTATGTGAACTCACTTGTTTTTTCCTGGTGTCTGCCTTTCCTGGGAAAGGATGCTTAGCAACCAGCTAGGATTAGGAGTGGATTATTTGTACACAATGGAAATAATAAAGGAAAAGCCTGTTTGTCAGGAATGATGAGAGCTTTAAAATTTTTCAAATTTTATATTGGAGTAACTAGAAATCTCACAAAGTAGCCTGAAATACTTGGGAAAATCAAAGGAACTCCATATTTCTCTCATCTGTATTAGTAATACTATTGGACTTGATTTTTTTATTAATATATATATTAATCCCCAACATTGATATCAATACACACTACTAATAGAAATAGAGCTACACTTTTGTCTTAGGTTTGTATACTGGTGAGTTTTCTTTTGTATTTCTGTCATATTTTAATTTCCAGTTTCTAAGATAATTTCTCTCAGGTGATGAATTTTATTTGATTCTGTTATTCATATTTCTCATCCATACTTAGGAATCTGGAATGGGGGAAAGGGGAAGGGAAGCACACAAGTTTTTTTTCTTTCTAAAATGAAAACCAGACCTGTTCAAAGATTTGACTTGTAGTTGAAGAAAAAACATACTTTACCAAAGGAAAAAAAATACAGTACTTAAATTGTTAAAATGATAATTACTTTCATTTAAAAACCCCAAACACAAAAACCCCTCAAACAAACAAACAAATACAAAAAGCCCCAATGAAATTAAAACAAGCAGAACAACTGATGCTTTTCAAACTTTATTTTTCATAGAAAAACAGGTAAATGGTTCAAGGCAGGATTAAGCCCCTTTCACATTATAGTTTCTAGCTGGGATAATATATTACTCATCTATGTCAATTTTATTTATATGTGCATAATCCACATACATATTTGTACATACGCACCCCCAGAAGTATACACACCCTGGAAACGAAGGCAGGGGAGAAAGACTGCTAAGTTCAGAGTAAGCAAGTTTAACAAATAAATGAATAAATAAATAATTTTCAATATTTGTGGAAACCAAAATGGAAAATTGCTCTGCAACACTTCCCTTACGTCATATTTTCCTAGCCCACCTGGAGGTGTTTTAAGGAGTGCTGTAGATCATGTAAACTCAATCTCTAGAAAAAACACAATGAAGTCATATTCTAGAAACCTGGTTTACACTAACGCATTCTTTGTTCAATTTGACATCATAATGTATCTAAACAATTAGTCTATGTAGCATTGCAGTAAAAAAGATTAAAACACAAAAAAGCAATTCCCTGCCTAGTTGAGTAGGCTCTCTAGTTTAGCCACTGCCATGTGTTCCATGCTCATGAATCAGGACCCTGAGTTATAAGACCATCTTAAAGATCATGCTTATCTCGTGCTTTTCTGTAAATCATCCTCCATTTATAACCATAAATCAGCCTTAAGGGGGTTTGATTTGCCTCCTAGCTTTCAAAGAAATAACTTTAATATTTCTATTCCAAACATCATCATTTAATTATTTAATGTTAAGTTGCAAACTTCGATGCTGGAATGTTCACTCAGGATTTCCTTTCCAAAATACAACTTAAAAATAATACCAGCATGAAAACTGAAGTTCTTGGAGCAATTTTGCAACTAGACTAAAAGAGGGCATGTGATTTTTAAGGAAGGATGTGTGAGTCACACTTTTTATGTTGCAGAAACACAAAAACACAACTCAGAAGAAAAGGACTGTCTGACTTTCTCTCATCCTAGGGATGAGACAACATAGCTTACTAGGCTATCACTAGATTTATCAATTTTAAAACATGCTAATGAAGTCACTCAATTTTTGATCAATGTGAACTCAATAATCTCCATTACAATGTTTATTACATATAAAATACACTTGTGCCTGCATCTGTGTGGAGCACATACCAAAGTGGTGGTAGATGCCTCATTGCTGGAAACATGAAGGTCAGGTCAGGTGAGACTCTGAGCAACCTGAGGCTGTTGAAGATGTCCTTGATCATTGCAGAGGGTTTAGACTAGAAAATCTTTAAGGGTCCTTTGCATCCCAAACTATTTTATGCTTCAATCGTTCTATGATTATTCTAAACCATTTTTACCGCTGTATTAAAAGTTCTGCTATTATTATTAGCACTGTAAGCTTAATAAATATGTTCTCTGAAACAGCCTTTCTTATTCTGCACTGCTGTTACAACTCAGATTGAGCTTTCAACACTTTCATTGGTTTATTTTCAAAGTTTTTCATGACTGTGAATCGACAAATCTATAGCACTTGTTCCAAGTTTATCAATAAGTCCTAGCACCTTGTCTTTATGCAAATACAGAGGAAAATGACAGTCCCCACTTTGGGAGGGCCTTATATATATATATGTGTGTGTGTGTGTGTGTGTGTATGTGTGTGTGTGTGTGTGTGTGTGTGTGATAATGCTATAACATCGGCAGCCTTCACATTTCAGCAGTTACAGAACTTCATGGACTTCACCTGGCGTGGTACAGTGGCTACAGCTCTATGTAAAGGCAATTTTGGTTTTTCAGAAAAATAAAGACCATCAGGAAAAAGAGACAGCAAGTGTTTAGAAGCATTCACACTATGCTTCAGAAAAAGTGTTTTCACCTTTGTGTTCTAAGAGGAAGCACAAGGTGAAAAAAATGTCCAGTATAGGTGGCTTCCAAGTCCTTGTCCAAAGGGGACCTCCAGAAGCTCTTGTAAAAATGTATAAAATCAATCCATGAAGCTATGCTCTGAGTCATTCAATTAGCCCTTATAGTTTATTTTCCCCAAGTTTATATTGGAGCACAGATATACAAATATTATAGCTATTGAGTGGCTCCCAGATATTTAAAAGAAACATACATATTTAAAAGAAATATACTAAAAGAAACATATCTGAAATATTTAAAAGCACTAATTGGAAGTATATTTTTGGTGCAATAATTTGCTCTTCAGATCAACACTTTCTTTTGTGTGTTTTGAACACAAAATGACAGCTTTCATGAAGATCCAACTACAAGCAGACAGAGACTATTCAAACATATACAGAGCAAAGTTTTCCAGGGCAATGTAATAAACATAATTTAAAAAATAAAGTTAATTTAGTAGCATGAGTTTGAAGAAATAATTCTAATGATAAATAACAAAACACGTTTCATTATAGATATTTTGTTTGGGTTTTTTAACATATCTCTTTTCTCAATATTGGTGTGTTTGTTTTACTTTTTTTTTTTAAGGAAATATGTTTATTTTTTCCTCTAAAATAGGATGGTTTACAATATTCTTTTCTTTGAATTCCTCACTTCATCAGCAGGCTTCCCTGTTCCATTAAATACTTTAGACAACTCAGACCAAACTTTACATTAAAGGTGACCTTATCAACATATCCCTGCTTTCACTTATTTAGTTATAATCAAAACCTGTTCTGACACATGAAAGATGTTCTCATTATGCAAAAAATGTCTGGAGTGGCATAATAATTTGAAAGACATCCAACAGCTTCACCCTGTTGCTAACACTGAAATATCTCTTCTCACTACCTCAGTGCTTGATTCTGTGTATTTGAGGTTCAGTGCAAATACCCACAAGGGATTTTAGTCTTGCTCATTTTACCAGTTTCATCATCCTATTGATAAATCTCTAACACGTCAGCCAACAGATGTTGCAGTATATATAATTTTCTTCTAAAGAAGAATAAGTAAACCTGCAAAACTAAAGATAAAGGGATCTATGCTTCTTGACAATATAAGGTACTTGTAAAATTCAGACTTTTCATTTTACAGTTAAATTTCTGTTCTTGAGGATCTGCAACCATTTCCTTGGTAGGTCAGTCGAAGTTTTGTGAGGGAGATCTTACTTATTTTCAAATGAGAAGTTATTTAGCTCAACATTTCCAATTTAAAGAAGTTCAGACATCTTCAAGGGTATGATTATAATACATTATTCTCCCCTTTTCTAAATGAACAGTCTTTACCAGAAGGCATGTCAATAGACCCTTGTGATATCTTTGGTTATGCTTCAGTTGTCTAAACAATACAAAAATATCTGTGGGGAAAATATTCAAAGACATTTAGATATGTAATTCCTACTGATTATCAAGTCTAAATGTGTACTGCAGTAGTTCAGTGATGCTATGCTCTGACCAGCAAGACAAAATTTGTGTTGTCTGAATTACAAGGCCAAGACTTCTAAGGAATCAAAACATTGTGAGAGGAAATGTTGCAAATTTGCACCCGGAGTATATTTCTTACACATTAATGTTTCACATTATCTCAGTTATAGTGTTTAAATTTTTAACATATAGGAACATAAAGGAAAGGGAAAAAAAACCCTCTCACTGAGTTCACAACGACAAAAAGTGGTAGCCAGAATTTACATACTCAAAAGTGATGCCCTACAACAGTGATATATGACCAAAAGTATGTAAAGATTCTTCATCTTGGCAATGATATTGGAAATGTATTTTATCCAGCAGTAGAAGCTTTTTGGAGTGCCACAGAACAGTTGTGTTTTTCAGGCACATGGCTCCATGCAGTAAGTGCTCAGGGAGTCACTTACCATAAGCTCACAGCAGAGTATTTTTATTGTAAGAGAGCAGACCTAAAAGGAAAAAACACATACTCAACCAAATAAACCCCCAAAATCTTATCCTTGGGCTCTTATAGGAAATAAATGTATGATCTGTTTTTTATACCAGGATTAAACTTCATGATTGTGAGTGATACATGGGGAGTTCATTTAGTGTATGTCAAAAACCTAAAGTTATACAAAACTATTTTCTAGCAGCAAGTTTTACCACTTAGTCTGAGATTTCATTGTGTCAGTGAAAACTACTGATAGGCTGATCAGAAAAAAATATTTAATTCTGTAAAAATTAGCAGGGAAGGAAATTTATTTCAATTTTTTTTCAATATGCTATGCAAAGATTTTGAAATAAAAATTAATAAAAATTAGAGCAGAAATTAGGATGCCTCAGGATGTTGAGCAACTTGGTGGCTTTTGTGAGTTATCCATCCTTTTATCTGATCTTTTACAAGTAGTATGTTGGATATTTTCCGTTGGAATTGAAATATTTCCTCAAATCATATTTTTCACCCCCAAATAAGAAATTAAAAAAAAAAAAAAAAAGAAAAAAGAAAGAGAAGGATAGAAAGAAAGAGCTTGGTTTTTTCCTTTCTTTTTTAAAATGCACAATTGCATTAAAAGACTGAAATATACTGGCCAAGGTAAAAAGTGTTGTGCACTACATTTTTTTGAAATTGCTATGTGTTGAATTAAGGAACATAATTGTACATACTGTCATACAAATATACTTGCTAATCTATCACATGTTTGTCATTTGAAGCAGGAAGTTTCACTGGAAGTGTTAAAGATTGGAATATACAATATAATTATAGGTATGTATCACATATGGAAAGAGGCAGTTCCTGGCAAGTTATGCATAAGGATTTCCTGGTACTTGCCAGGGCAAAATATATCTTGTTATGACTAATATTTAGTTTGGATAGTCATAAGTATTTTTAAAATAATTTTTGAGGTCTCCTATCTCTGATATACTCAAAAACTACTATCCTAGAACACATTGTCACCAATAGCAACTTATAATTTATTTTTTAAGGAATTTCATGAATTTGTGATGTGAAATGGAACCACAGACTTAACCACAAGACTCATATATCTATCATTCTAAAGCTTGACTAAACACTTTTCTCAAAAGCTAAGAAAAAGTTTATGATCTATGAAGATGGGAGGGCTAACTCAAAAAACAAAACAGCCCCTTTATTTTTGACATATAGAAACATTCTACACATCAACCCTGTCAGCCTTCATTTGTTTTACTTCTTGGATGAAACCTCTGTTGTAATGTTTTCTTTTAAAATAATGCTTTAAAGGGTCTATATGAAAGGAAAATAATTTTTAAAATATAAAAGATTTGTAGACAGCATGTGCTACATTATTTCAGCCAGAAATCTGGTCAGAAATCATTTATTTACTTGGTCAGAAACACTGATGGTAACAGAGGGGAGAAAAAGTGAAGATACATCCAAGTCAAACAATTTTCAATGATGATAGAACTTCTCTTGGCAAGAGTTTTTCAGCCCTCCTATCTGATATGGGTCAGATAGTTGAACATTGGTCCCTGTCTTCTCCAGAAACCCAACCACTAGGCTATGCTCTTGCTCTTCAAATACATAGTTAGATATTCATTAAATGCAAAGGAGCGAGTTTGACAACAGCCTACCTAGTAACTGAGGCTCTCAGCTGTGATTCAAATGTTCCAGGCTCAATGTGCAGTGCCAATGAGTTTTTATGTTATTACACCATGTTGAGCAATTCCTGCAGGATAAGCTACTACAATGAGAAAATATTCCATGGACTGGTCATCAAAGCAAATAGCTTTGCTGCATAGACCAACATGTCCATTTAATGGACACCCACTGAAAAAAAAACCCATACAGTCTACCACAGATCTTGGTATCTTTCACTTGAAATCAACTCCTGTCTGAGATGTATTTAAAAAAAAAGGACTCATTTTATGTTCATATCTTAACTTTAAAGGTTGCTATTTCTTCATACATAGCTTGATTTTAAAATGTGCTGAACATTCTGAGTCAATTCACCAAATCCAACCTTAATACATATACAGTTTGAAATAGATCTCTCATATATTTCCATTTAAAAAATTGACTTTTCTACTTTTTTGACTTTTCCTTATTGACAAGTTGGAAGGGATGTAGCCTTGGAGACTTTGTAAGACTTTCCCTGAAAGTGAAATTTCTTCACCTCAACCTAAGAAGATTTTTGAGAAAAGCCTATTTCTTTTTCTTTTCTTTTTTTTTTTTTTTTTCAAAGTTTGGGGTGATTTTTCTCTATGGAAATCTTCTATGTAATAAATCTAATTCTTAAAGAGAATTACACACCAAATATATGACTTGTTCTTATGATATTAATAGGAAAATTCCAGCATTTTTCAATTTAATTGGCTTGTACAAAGTAACTCACCTCTTTGTAGGAAGGAACCCAAAAATGGGACTATAACATTAGTAGGAGGTCTAAGGAATTACCCACATAAACCATAAGACACATTGTTTAGTTCAAGCTAAAATTTAGGAAAGCAGCTAATCAAAAGATAAAACTTCCAACACTTTTGTGTATTTGCTTAAATGTTAAGCTGAATAAAGACACTCAATAACTTGGTAACTGAATGCAGTTTCTTTCCCTTAGGGGTGTATGGTACTTTTCATGAGGGATATCACTGAAGGCCATCAAAAGTATTCTTTGATAGGCTGGCAAGACTAACAGGTTTTCTAGTCATATTTTTGTTGAACAGAGAAACAAAAACAAACAATCCCCTCAAACCCCAACATATCTCTGAATGACAGCTGTAGAAGTATATTGCTTGTGTAAGAAAGGTTTTTTGTGAGGTTTCTATTCTATTCATACAGTTTTCTGTAGGACTGTTAGTAAATTCAGGGTATTCTTCATAGAACTGTAACAGTGTTTGGGTTGAAAAAGAATTTTGATGTCATTGAATCCCACCCTTAACCCATCACTGCCAAGTCCATATTAAACCATGTCCCTAAATGCCACACCTACTCCTTGTTTAAATACTTCCAGGGATGGTGACTCAACCACTTTCCTGGGCAGCCTGTTCCAATGCTTGATAACACTTAGGTGAGGAAAATGTGAACCTCCCTTGGTGCAACCTGAGGCCATTTCCTCATTTTGTTATTTGCACCATGGAAGAAGGTAATCAAGCTATGCATTCTTGAAAGAAAAACTGTCAGTAGATAAAGCCAGCAGACAGCTAAAGAAGCAGTTTTGATCTTGTCAGTAGCCAAAACCATGGGAATATCAGGCCTGACAATTGAAGTGAGGAAAATTCCTTGGTTTTTTCCTTCCTACTGTATTGAGGTTAATTAACTATCTCACAGAATGAATGAGATTGAGTCCTAGCAGATTTAGAGCTCACATACTACATTTCAACCAGACTCAGTATTACAAATGTTATTATTTACTTATCAATTCATAGTGTAATACATGTAATATCTTGTTCTCAGTAGCTTAGAACTTTGTTAGAAGTTTAGTTGCTTGCAATGAGCAAGGACTGAGCCCAGGATCAGGAATGCAGGGAAGGTACAAATCAATTTCTAAGTTCAGCAGTAGCATGCAGCAATCTAAACGGTATCCAGAACTATGTCAGACCCCTTTGGGTAACCACTGAAGGTTACCAGACAGGCCATCAGATTTATAATAGAACAGTGATTTTTGGATTGGCAAAATCCCTTGGGCTCGATAACTTGACATCTCCAGGGCATCCAGGGATGACCCTCCAGCTATAAAACTACCATAAGCAATGGAGATCTAGTCAATAAAGTCAATAAAGTCAATGCCAAACAGAGAGCAATGCAGTTCATCCTAGTTCATCATGGGCCCAGAACAGTTATCTGCAAATAGATATTTAGATGTAATGTCCCTACGAAGTTCTCATAGCTCCTCAAGAAGTCTTAAACTGAATTCCTTTTGGCATTGGCTAAATCCCAGACAGGCTTTCTAGGCAAAAAATCCAACATGGGGAGCAATGAAAAGAAACAGGGTGAACCATCAGGGGATGTGAGAAACAGGAATACCAGCAGGAAAGTTGGAACTGAGCAGGGTAGACTGAGAGTGAAAAAAACAGATGAGATGGGTGACAGGTAGAGAGACCAAAGGGATTAAGAGTTTGTGAGTAAACGACTGTAGCCTAAGGGAAAAGGTTAGGGCAATGATTCAATTTCAAATAAAAGCAAGGTAATGGCTGAACAAGATGGTTGAGGCTGGTGGTATGGTGAAGAAATAAAAGTTCTAGCAGGGAGATTGAAAGTACAGCACACATATTAGAAAACCTCAGAAGGTGGAGTATGAAATGGCATCCTAAAGTGAAATTCTTAGTATATTTTTCTATTTAATAATTTTTCAGCAAACATCTGTGAAATATGTTTGGCAAATTTTTAGTTCAGTGCTGGCATCTACATAGGGGACAACCTGCTGCCATTACATACTCCAGTATATGAAGTGTCAGGGGTCTGTGACATCCATCCAAAGCTTCCAGCCAAGCTGTCAGATATTACTGCATGACAAGCTTTCTGCTTTTCAAGTTTGCCCTTTTTTTTTATAATTGGAAATTTTACACAAAACCATCCTCCTTTCCCATCCTCTTAAAACACTACGAAGCTCCAAAACTAAGTCAGAATATCTGCATCTTATTTTTTGGTTTTCTTTATGTAAGTATAAGCAATTAATTTGAGCTGAAGGTGGTTACTTGTTTTCTAGTCCTTATCATGTAGATGGATTTACAGGCACCTAGAAGCCGTATAATATTTTGAAGTACTTCACATATTCTGAAAGACACATCTCAAATACCTTATTTGATTTAGTAAATGATTTGATACACTTCCCGTCTCTTTGCCTCAGTTAATGAAGAGTAAATGTTGTTCTCCTTGCTAAAGAGTATGGTGAAAATGTATCCATGCTTTAAGTACCTTTGTCTGTGATGTATGAGGGGGTTTCATGGTTTGTTAAAGCTCAGGATATGCTTCTGGTACCCAGGAGCAGGCACTGGGGACTGTTCATGCCACATCCCCTGCAGTGACATCTGGTGAGTGTATCATGTAAAAGACTTGTGTGAATCAGCAGGGCTTGTGTGGCCCCCACGTACCTGCTGTGGTTACTCTTACCTGTGTGACCTCGTGGAGCTTACTGGCAAAACACAGATGGGGGAGGTGGGAGAAAAGCTGTAAAGCTGTAACATCTCCTTGCTCATGTCAGAGTGATGCTAGTGCTGCCACAGGGGTGGAAATCAGGAACCATCTGGGTGGGTCTGACAAGGCAGGTCTGAAATCACTCAAGTCTATGTTGAGATGGATATTGCAGTGAGGACTACCACAGAAGAAATGAGCAATTCTGCCTTTGGAAGAGGTTCTGTAGCAAATATGCAGTGAGTAAAATTTGGGGCTGTACATTCGGCATGAAGGGAAGAAAACAGACTATTGAACACTTTTCCTTAATTGAGCAGTATCCCCATATCCATCTGTGCCTTACTGAAGAGGGTTCCTATGCAAAAATAGCATGTGATCATGTAATTAAAAGCTGCACTGAGTCCTCACCGTGGTTGACAAGAAGCTAAGATTTGTACACACAACACAGGCTCTCAGTCTCACTCACGTGCACATATATACGACTGTACATTTTCTGTTATGATCTTTCCCCTGTTCATAAATTTAATCCAGGATTTCAGGCTCTGGGTGAGACTTATCTGATGAGATAGATTTATTTCTATCTGTCACACAGACATCTAAATGTAAACTTGCTGCTTATACAATTCCTAATTAGTGGAGAGAGATAGTGGCTTTTGATGCAATCCACAATCTGATCTAGATATGTATTTTAGGGAAAGAACCCTAAAATTACTTAGTTCCATGGCTCTGACTATAAAACAGTCTGAATGACTTCTCCAAACATAAGCAATGTAGACTTCTAAGATTAGATAACATGAATCTCATGCTAAATGTTTATTTCATGCCACAAATTCTTACCAATAAAAACATGTATTGTAAAATAGATGACAGGTTATATTATAGCAAGAAAGAAATACACACTATAATAAATCTGTCTAGGCTAAGCATCTAAACTTTTTACCTACTCCAGTGAAAAAGTACTTAGAATTAAGTCAATAAAGAGAAGAGTATAATTAGGTCTTGAAATGTATACTATGCTTTCATAAACTATAATATTCCAAAAAGAAAAATCTACAGTGAAGTGAAAGTAACAACTGAAGTAGTTATTCATTGGCTAGTTGGATGTTGAAAAACAACACACAGAGAAAAAGTACATTTCCAACATGCAATTATCTAGTTAGTCAGAACAATTCATTACTTTCTCCCAAATCAATATTACAAATGCTCAATATTTTCTTCTGTAAACTGAAATTAGATATCAGTCAGATGTAAGTACCAAGCAGAAATGATTTGTAGCTCTAAAAATTATGCCTGCTCAAAATCTGATTGTGAAATTGATTGTAAGCATAGAATTTGACATTTTACCAATTATATCACATTACTGCATGTGCCAGTAAGAGTTCCTGGCATATGGTGTAATATAGGCAAACTATATGTGAAGTGACAACATGAGCAAGTTATGTCTGACTTCTACAAATGTAGCTATAATTTTTTTTATTCCAGACATGATGATGGAAGGAAAAATCAAAGCATTTTCCATTTTAATTTAAGTTGTTGATGATGACATAATGCATGACTTGGCTATTTTTAATATCCTTGCCAGTGTTCAGAAATGTATGGAGCATGCATAAAGACTAATAGGTCTTACTCTGTTTATTACTTAATTCATAAATAGAACAGTTAGATTTTGGGGAAGGTGATGGGCTCTCTGGCCTAATCCAAAATGAAATGTTTTCCTTCTCTTTTCTCTGATTTAGTTTAAAGATGAAATGCAGTAATAAAACAAAGAGGCTTATAAAGCATTTGGCAGGAGCAATAATGGTTGGAGTGCCAATCTACTGGAAAAGTAACCACCATCCTATGTTCTGTGTGATCCCTTTAAAGTTTCGAATGGAAAACAAAGCTTTTAACACATTGTGTTCATCTTAACTATGTAGGAGACTGCCTGAGGCATTATTATGACAGAAAAATAAACTTCTACCACTAAAGGTATTGTTCCATATTTAAACTTAATTAGGCATCTATGCATTGAATATATAATATTTAAAGCTGGCATGGATCTTTAAGGATACAATCAGACAAGTGTTGTCCTCTGAAGACTAGAGGTGTAAATTATTGTCTCAGTGGCTGTGAATGCAACCCAGTAAGATTTAAATAGGTTTATACATACAGTAAAAGAAAGTGAACTAATGGAACATTTTAGTTCCTATTTATTTTTGGCATGTGTTAAAGTACTACACATTTTCTTTTAAAGTGCTAATGTTTGTTAGCTATTTACTTGCATGCCATTTTATGTGGCAGTCAATATAAAATTTCCATTCAACGTACTCAATGAAGAAATGTATACTTAATATACTGCAGTTATGACATGAAGGAGCTGTGTCCCATCTGGAATGACACAGCTCCACAGGGAAATTGGTCATTGAGAGGATGATGTTTAAGCACTAGATGCATCCTGTAATGGAAAAACTGTCATTGATGTCAGAGTGTTGTGTGAGGCCCAGTGGTCTGGATTACAGAGCTGACTCTGAAGGGCCCTGCTCTGGTGCTGATTTCCGTGGGATTTCCATGGGATCCATGCAGCACTGCTGTGGGCACCTTCCACAGGCACCTCAGGGCTGATGACATTACTGTGACTGCCTGACTAGATCTCTTTGTTTCTGTTTTCTAAATATAGGGCCAATTTCACTTGTATCTAAGGAACTCACACACATAGCAACTGAGTAGTTTCATATGTGTCTGGCTTAAATCCTCCAGCTGCATTATAGTGTACCTTCAAACAGGCTATCACTCAACCTACCACACCAATTTGAATTATCTCAATATCCCTCTGAAGCCTGCCTATCTTAAGTCTGCTATTGTCCATCTCCTGTATTACTTAGTTGAACAACACCAAGAAAATGTTTCAATCTCAGAGTCTCAATTTCCTTCCATCTCTTCTTCCCTCTCCACCAACACGCCCCTATAAAACTCTGGCTTACTAATTGGTTCAATTTCTAAAGGGCCTTCTTTGGAGAATGAAGGGATTTTTCTCCACTACTCAGACAAGTCCCTTTTGCCTATTCCCTTTTCCATTTTCTCAACAAAATACTTCAGACAATATAGGTGGAAATATCTTGGGTGAAAGAAAAGGACACAAACCCACAATTGTAGTATTACTGTATTATACCGTGTTATTTTCATGCAGTGGTTCAGGTGTTTGATGACACAATGTGCTCTGGAGATAAGTCCAAAAAGATAGAAAAAAAAAAGATGAAAAATATAATTGCATTTAAAATACTTCTATAAATAATTGTGAATCATTTTCCCCACTCTTTCTCCAAACATTCCTATTTATTTACTTTTTATTTATTGGAGCAAAGGTAATAAAAATCAACAGTATCAGCAATATTTGAAGCATATTTGGTAACAAAAAGGCTTATGACCATCCTGAGATACATGAGGAACAGATTTCATAATGATTTTCATATTCATATATCAATCTTATAAGGCAAAGTTTCCATCACAGCTTTTGTGCTATTTTTTTAATCAATTTGTTNGGTGCCAGGTTGTATTCTGACTCTGTCAGTGGTTCCTTTTTCGTGCTATTTCATTTATTTATTTTCTTTTTCTAATAAATTGTATTTCTGACTTAGACTCTCTCAGTGGTTTGTTTTCAAACCAGCACATTAGTCCATATAGTCTTTTAGAGAGCACTGAGGTCCATGATTAGGAAAAAAAATTGAAATGAAAGGATTGTTTTGTTAGACATATGAATAAACCTTCAGACTGTATAGAAAAAAGGTATTCAAAAATTCTGTATAACATGGGGTTGGGTTGACAGCCAATAGAGTTGAATGCACTAGACATAAGATTAAAACTGACTTGTTGTGTGAACTATACTTGTCAGTTTTCAACCTACTTATAAGTTGCAGTCAACATTCCTCCAAAATAAGTATTCTAATAAATATGCTTGATTGATAAATAATCATGGTTTCTAGAATTAAACAGAAATTTGAAATCAAGCTATTTGATTTGTTTATTATTTCTGCTTGTAAACCCCCTCTCATTTGGTAGTTTTAAACTGGAATTACGCCGGAGTAAGTATCAGAGAAGAATGACTTCCACAGAATTAGTGAAAAGGTAAAAAGCTGTGAAAAGGTGAAGGTGAATAGTTAAAAAGAGGTCAAGACTGACTAAAAGCAATAGTGTAAAAGCCAAAGTAAAGCACACAGCACTGGAGACGACAAATTCTATAAGAGACAATTTAGAGCTTGTCTTACTATTTCATCAGAAAAGAGATATACTTGTATTTTATATTTAATAGTTAATTTATATTTTGTATATACATATATTAAATATTTTGAGTCTCCTGTGCTAATTCTTCTACTGGAATACAACATTATTTTCATTCTGACACACTTACTTATAAAATACTGAATTATTACTTGAGTGAAAATTAAATAAAAGGCAGGTAAACATTGCTCCAAAGCACACCTTGAATGATTTGATCAATGTACTAAATAAATTGTATTTTAACAGTTAATTTTCCGCTGTAAGGATAGTACTCCCCAATTCAGTCTCACCATTGAGACTCCCAAACAAGGCACTTGGTCTCCACCCTTCCCCTTCCAACTCCAAGAATGGAATTGGGAATTGGAGGCACAAAGGGGAAACTTTTGGATTGATAAAAAACAATGTACTGTAAACAGAAATATGAAAATGAACAGTAACAGCAACAATATTAATAATAAATGGTTATAAGAGAAAGAAAAAATTTACATGGAAAGTAAAACAATACCAAAAAATTTATTTTTCTTTAATCAATAATGAACTAAAAAGATATAGTCCAGAGTCTTATTTAGATTTTTCTGAGGAGATTTGTTCCTCAGTCTCTCTCTTTTTTTTTTTTTTCTTTTTTTTAACTTCTTTTTATAGTTCTACAGAAGCAATCAAAAAGAAGGACTTCTGCAGAGAAGCAAAACAGAATGGCTTCACAGGGGACACTGCAACCAGATGTTTCCAAGGGAAAACAATTCTCTCTGACAGAAATTTGACTAAAATTGCATGTTCCTTATTCCTGCAGCTCTGAAAACTCAGAAAGGAGTTATATAGGTATTGTATAGACAAAATAAGGAATCTGGGACTGTTGAAATACTTCCCATGTTGTTGATGGGCTTTCCTGCATTTGTTTTTCTCTGTCTCCACAGCCTCATTACACATTAACACTGGGCCATTTTATATTATTTTCCCCATAGCAGTCCTCTCTACATCTCTTTCCACATCTCTTGCCATTTAGCTAATCCTTTCTCCACAAAAAATAATCAAAATTGCACGTCACATGACTTTCATCATAGTTTTGTCTTGTGTATTTATTTAAGTTCTTTGGGAAAGTAAGGGTCTACAATTTTGTGGGGAAAAGGGGGAGTTTTTTGTTTGTCAGGAGAACTATTTAGATGTAAAATTCAGAGTTCCCTGGATACAATGAATTTTAGACATTCTTCTGTATTCAAATTGTATGGTATGATTTATATCATATATACAAGACATCATTCAGGTTTTCTTAGCTTGTGCACCAGATACAAATTCAAAAAAGTTACAAAACCTAGCAAATAATTTAATGAAATCAAACAGTTATTCAAGACAGGTATATTGAACCTAACTTTAAACACTATTGACATCTACATTTGAGCTAATCGCTCTGGGCTATAGTCAGGCAAGAGAAATTGATACGCCTTCTGGTGCGTAATTCATCTCAACCAAAAGCAGGCATCTCATACAGGCCCTAGCAATTGCACCTTAAATTCACCTATTTCTCTACCTTGGCTACAATGGGAGCCTAAAGTGACTAACAACTGCACTGTGGATAACTGAAGTCAGATGAAATGCTTTCCACTCTCATCAGTTTCCACGCTGTCTACAAGAGGCACATTTTTCCTGAAAGTTATCAGCAATGTTACTACTCTTCTGTTGTGTTATTTCCCACAATTCAATTAAGCCATAATTTTTTAGGGTTCATGAAAACATTCTAAAGATCTGTACTTTTACAGTAGTTAGGAGGCCAACTTTTTATTTTTTTCTTTGATATTAGTTTCTAAAGTCCAGCATCAAGCAGTTGGCCCTTGGGTTAATTTGGTTCTTCTCTAGGATGTATAAGAATGTGTGCAGATTCCTGGGTATCAGGAACACTCACCCACAGAAATGTGAACTCTACAGTATTAAACATTTGATCAATATGAGAGTTTCAGAGGAGAAAGTAGTGTTAAAAGTTTATTCATTCTGTGCACTCTTTAGAGATGATTAACTGTCTTTATTATATTAAAGCAAACCCAAAGCCATCTGCCAAAGGCGATTGTGTCCAAGTACTGAAACCATTTCATGTGAAAACTCATTTTCAGGCTCCTAATTATTTTTCATTATAGTGGCAGTGTGGAATAGATTGGAATTGGACAGTAATTGCCAGGTCTGAGCAGTGCGGACCATTGCAATGTATCAGTTTAGATGAAGTGTGACAAGGATACATCTAGCTACTATATAACTTCCATTAAGCAACTTCCCTGTCCCTGATCATGTAACACTTCATAGAATGTGGTCAGCACAAGGTCATAATAATGGCTTTCTGTCTGACTTCAAGCATTTTGTACACGCACAAGCTGTTAACCCTCTCTGTTAGCATCACTCTAACAATGTCCAGTTATTTCAGGTGTCAAGGATATTTACAGTATTCCTCCAGAGGGGATAGAAGGACTTTAAGAGGTTGCAGAACTCATACATGTATATTTTAATGCTTCATGATGCTAAAATGTCCTGGAATTGAGAAACAAATTACCCAGAAGGTAGTAAAATGTGTTTCTACATCACTTCATGTGTTAGGTCCTGCAGTGCAAATTGGAAAACAAATGATCTCAGGTCCAAGCTCTAAATCTATAGACATTTCTCGCAGCAAAACTCTTTTCTCTTATATGTCAGTCTTTCCTTATTTTCTCTCTCCTTCTCTTTCCCTTCCCAGAACAAAGGCACTATGACTTGGTCTGTCTCTAAAATAAACAATAATGCTCACAGTGAGTTTGCTAGTCTTTCCACCCTTGATTTAATGGAATGATCTGAGATATAACTTTGCAACCTTACACTTTACTTGCTAATTTTGGCTTATGCGGCTCAATTTTTCTTTCAGTTAATATTTAGAAAAGTGTATTCTCGATTTCGTATGTCTCTGTTTCTGAATACTGTCATTATTGCCTAAGGAAGATCATCCAACATTGAAGCAAGTGCAGTTAATGACTAATTCTAAAAATATCCTGACTTCAGTTTTTGTTCTCACTACTGTAATTCAATGGAAGCATCTTTTGGCAGCAGCAGCACTAAGGATAATGCTGACTGTCCCTTTCATCTAGGACGCCAAACACTATAACTCTGACTCTGTGTCAGATATTCAATCAAAAGTGGTTGTTTTGGGCTTTTGGTTTTTGAGGTTTTTTTTGGGTTTTGGTTTTTTTTTAAAGGTGAGCTCAAAATTCATCTTTTCTTACTGATCTAATCTGTACTTTTCACACAATGAAAGTATGTGTCTCAATACTTTTGTAAAGCAAGAAAATTGTACTATATTCAGTATATGTCATAATGCTGCCTTAGCTATTTCTCAGAGGCATTATATACTGTACAGACATACACACTTTTAGAATGATTGTGTTTCCACAGCTTAAGACTTTGCCATTTGCCAGCTGAAGAGCTGTGTAAAATGCCAGCTCAAGCTCAGGATGATTAAAAAGAATATTGATTTTCTCTTCTGTACACAGTACTAATCTTCCAAAATTCCAAGGATGATAATATATCACTTTGTTTTCCAATGCCATTCACAGCACAGACTATTTTAAAACCTAAAAGGGAGTGGAAAAAATATAATTAATGAAGTTATCTGTCATCAATGGACCTGCAAATTAAAAATAATACTAAATGTTCTGGAAGAGTAAGGAATTCATAATAAGGCATTCTAAAATAGTTTGGAGATTTTTGTTAGTTTGCTTGGTTTTGTTTGGTTGGCAGGAGATAGAGTTTCAAGGGCCTATGTCTGAGACACCATGAACAACTTCTGAGTCCAAGGTTGTTGACAAGTCAGTAAACTAAGACTGTAGTTTGCCTCTGAGAACTGTTCTGACAGATCCCAGACCCTTACAGCTTCCCCCCAGCATGCTTTTGTCTATACTCACACATGATATTTAATCTATGAATATTGAATATTAACTATGATAATTAATCTAAGGAGTACATTCAGTGCTTGTATGTGGCTGTTACATGGGAAGGACCATACTTGAACTAGAACATGCATGGGGTTTTTTCACATGTATGTGTTGATCAAGAAATAAATGAGGTAAGAGCTCCATGTTTGGCAAATACAAACGGAGGCCAGAATTGCATGACTTCTGTTTTTCTGTCCCATATGTGACCTCACACACTGAGCTTCCCAACACACCCTCTTCTGCAGAGCTCCAGGAACAGTTCATTCAAAGCATTATTTACAAGAGATGTTTAGACTTCAATAATCTATTGATATGCTCTAATAACTTGGATAGTGCAATAAGAAGTAGATCTCTTACATTTTCAAACAAGATGAAGAGAAGCATGTCAGGCAGGCTGGAGATGAGATTAGAATTCAAAATGACAGGATAAAGAAGAAGTATGATTAAATTTGTTAGGCACAAATACAAGGTGAAAAATAGCCAGGTGAAACTGCAGAAAGAAAGATTCAGATTAATAAGTGTTTATGAAGGTAAAGTTAGTGACAGGGTGAAATGGATTCTCTCAGGAGGTTGTGGATTGAAGAATCACTGAATTCTTCAGAAATATCCATAAAGAGTGACAGAGGGAAAATTGATCTTTCAAGACCTACTTTTCTTTTCTGTGGTTCCTACTTTGCACTGATGTGGTACAAGTCACCAGACACACAAATGTGTAAGTGCTGCCATTGGAAATGGCAGTGTCATTGCCAGGGCCCTTGATGCCTGGGAAGAGCAGACCTGCTGACCTGCCTTCTGTGCTCATGGCAGAAGGAGTGCAGGTGCATGCACAGTCATTTCTTAGGAATTCTGTGGTCCTAAAAGAGCACCCAACCACATACATCTCTAATCCTTGCTTCTTATTTATCCTTGGTCTGAATGGAATATTTCTGGCTTTGTAAAAGCAGTATAAAACAATTTTTAAGACTAAAACAGATCTTCAGTGTCCATGCTATGTCATAGCAATCTTAGAAAGCTGTCTAAAGGACATTGTGATTGGAGCAGCAAGTTGAGATTGTCTTCATTTAGAACTGGCAGGACAGGGTCCTATTTTTTGTGTGAATGAACAGGCAACTGTCCAGAAAGGATGTGTATGTTGGTGCATATACCAACAGCACCAAAGCCTGAAAAGAGTATCAAGATTTTTTGGGCTCTCCCCATCACTGTGTACTGAGCTTTGGCCTGTGCAGAAAGGATGACCTGAGTCAAACATCTCACTCATTATTTTTCTTCATCTATATTGTCACCACATGTCTCTGGTCCTGCAGCTCAGTGCATCCATTGAGGTGTACATCACACAGGTGCCTGACACTGAAACACAATTTAGACAAGCCAGTCCACTCAGTAGGCCAGGATGTGGATGAGGATGGCACAAATGTCTGAGCATCCAAGGAGCTGGTGACTTGATGAAGTGTCACAGAATGAATGAAACACAGGCAGCAGTGCTGCTAAGGAAGTGGACACAGGCATATGTAATGGACACAGGGACACACGTGCTGCTTAGCATGGACTGGCTGTTATTTTTCCAAAAATGTGAAAAAAAAATTTAATTTTTTTTAATTAAGAAGCAATTAATTTTTTAAAAATGCAATCTATGTGTCCATTGCATGGACACTTGTAGTTCTAACAAAAACACTTGACCCCTCAAATATGAATTCACCTGTGGCTACCAAAAGTAGAGAAGATAGAGGGAAGGATGCTCAGAAAAGTTTGCAGGATGTCTTAATTATTATTTTGAATTTTACCTTAATGCCAAAAATTCTGTAATTTTATTAATACTTTAAATGTACATAAATGGGGAAAAAAGGTATATTTGGCTTTTTAATTAGGAGATATTTTAAAGTAAATTTAATTATAATGTCACAGTCCAGTAAAATATTTTAATATGAGATTCCAAGAAAAACACAAATTAAAACTGATATTTTTCTATGCTATGAAAGTTGGATTGCTTCAACATCAGTTAATCTAATTCATAAGTGTACTAACATAATGTAATAGTCATAAACCAAATTATTTTATAAAGAATACATTAAAGAATTGATCTATTGACTTCATTGGCATCAGTGGTTATCATGCTGAGTTAATATAATTAGGATTTTTCACCTCAAAGTGTAACAAATATTTAAATTTTTAACCACATTTCAGTATATCAAGTACTGTTCAAAAAATCCCAAATATATGTCGTTCAGAGGAATTTATAGCCTAAAATCCACCCTACTCATCTAGCTATTCACTGCTACAAAATAAAGAGAGTTATTCAGTCATGGAGCTAACTGGTCAAAGAATGTTACTTTGAACAATGAAAACTGATTGTCCTTGAAACTTTCTTCCCAGTCATGTAATTTATACTCTTGCTATTAAACATCTCATCCTTCTGGAACTGTGTTAATCTATGGCATAAATGGGGGATAAACATAAAAAGTGATTACCTATTGATATCGTTGAAGAATCACTGTTATTATTGTCAAGAGGTTTAAATGTGCCTGAGCAATGCCTTTGGATTGTATTTAAACTGTTTAGAAAAATTAGCATAGCTGGTATTTTTTTTCCAATATAGAAGAATGTCTAACACTGATTCTCTGTTCTTCTCTTTTAATGGGAATCTTTTTGCTTTTGTATAGCCACTCTTTTCTATTATTTGACTAAACATGACATAAAGAAAGAAAAAAGCGAAAAAAAAAGGAGGGGAATGGAAAAGAGAACAGTAATCATAGAGCCATAGAAAGGCTTTTAGTTGGTCACTTACAGAGTTTAAGTTCTAAATATGAGAATATTACCAATATTATATTCAAAATATGCATATTTCTTTAAAAATATACATGTACCACTTTTAAATATTCACATACCAAGGATAATAAGAGGTTTAACGACCCCTCCCCTTTCTTGTTCACAGAAATCCTCTTGAATTCCATGGCAGTTCAGGACATTAAAGGTGTGTAGTACCAGGACATATTATGTGACACCTTTATCTTACCTGTCCTTGAAAGATTTAAGCAGTATAAAAGTTCATTCAGGGCTTAGATAGTTTTCTACAAAACATATAAGTAGAATTTTCAGCATATTAGGAGCACGTATTTGATGCAGTTTGCTGTGCTGTGTGTGATGTTCCCTGCTCTTTTCGCCATGTGGTGCCTCGAAATGAATGGAACAATCAGCCTTCTGGAGTTAAAAGAAGAGCACAAGGGAAAATGAGAGAGGAAATAATGAAGATCAGGTTCACTAGCCATGTATTGTATAACAGCTGTCAAAATGAAATAAAAGTCATCAGACTGATCATATTAGGGGGAGATCAGCTCTAACCATGGTCCTCTATATCAGCGTCAATGCAATATCTGCAGAGAAAGTGCAAAAGTTAAGCAATGAGAATTTCCTAAGAATGCACTGATCCTTGCAATGTAGTAGTGTAATACATATAATTTATATGAACTATCATCCCTGTACTCTCTTGACCTCAGAGCAACTGTATATTCAGCCACCTCTATTCAGACTCAATTATAAAACTACTAGAGGGACTGAAACAGGAATATACTTTTCATCGGATTTCCAGATGTACCATGGTGGCTGAACTTCATAACAGATCAAGTTTTGTACTTTTTATTTATCTACAGATTTAAAGGACTTGCAGACTTCTTATTTCCACAGTCCTGAAAGTTTCAAAATCTTTAATGGAAAATTCTGTGATTTGGTCACTCATGTCTGATAAGTTTCACAGGTGAAAATTAGATGTATGAGCAGACTGCATGACCAGAGGGGGAAAAAAGCCACAAGTCTTTGACTGATGAAGCCACATTTTTAATTGTGGCTTCATTTTGAAAACTTGCCACAAACCCACTTATTATTAGTTAAACACTAGTTGATCCTGCACTGTCAAAATGCCTTTCAGTCCTCCTTTCTTGGAAAGATTTTTGCATTGGGCTGGAGGAGGCAGCTCAAAAAGTCCCTTTAGAAGGAGGAATTTCATAAAACTAGGGTTTTCAATATAAAAAAACAAAAGTCTAAGTACTAAGGCTGTACTTCTGTGAGCACCTGCAAACATCTGAAAGTTATGAGAAGTTTGGGATTCTGGTCATATGTGACTGTACCACCTCAGCATATCTGCATGAAGGGCAAGAGTTCCTTGAACATTTTCCAAGTGTGCCAAACAGGCCTGTATGCTGTTTAAGTACGTTTTCCAATTTCCTTCTGAAGTCAGTGGCAGCACATATTGGCAGTCTCTTGTCAGATTTGAGAAGTAGAGGTCGGGACACTTTTAAGCTGACTGCCTTGGAAAGTACAGCCCTGTTCATTGCCATCATTACTGGCTGCAGGTGGCATCAGCACTGAGGCAAGAGGCGAGTACCTCCCAGGAGAGGCACAGAATCTCTCCTGACCTCACCCATACACACTGCAAGCATTTTTGCACAGTGTCTAGTAACTAATGTCCTGATTTTCAGGTTATGGGCTCTGGATGAGGCTACAGATTGCCTAGTAAGTTGGATCTGTGGGTTCTCGGTATTTCAAGCAAACAGTCAGTATACATCAGAGAACAAGAGCAGAAGGTTAGAGCCATGGTGGTGAGAACAAAAAGAGGGAAAGAGAGTGTAGGTGAGGATGTTACATATAATTTCATGACCATTTATTTTCACAGTGTGATTCATTTGCTCTGTTTTACACATCTTCATTACCTTGCACACCAGAGGAGTCAATACCTCTCCACTGGATATAAGAATATTTTGGCATAGCTATTTTAAATAGATTCCTTATTCTGGTTATCTGGACTAAACTAAACCTAAAAATGAAAGCTGTCCTTTGTTTCCTGGAAGTTAAAGCACTCACTTAGGAAACAGTCAGAAGTCTAATTTCCCTAGAAGGCTTCACATTAAATAGGTCTCACTATAAAATGCATCATCTTATTAGTATTAACTAAAAAAATGAAAATGCATTTTTCACACAGTATGTCCATGAAAATGTAAAGAGGAATATGGGATTTTTTTTTTCTTTTTTTCAATTAATGGGAAAGAAACAACAAAGAGGTCTGCTAAGAGAGCTGAGAGACAATGGAAACAGATTAACTTTATTCATGGGCTGATGAAGAAATACATTGAGTCAAATTTTAATATTCACTTTACAGAAAGAGTAAAATGTCCCCAGGGAGAGAACATCCATAGCAACATGAATTTAGTCTGGTACAAAAGACCAAAAAATTGAAGATGGACTTTCACAGTCAAATTCATTGTCAAATTGTCAACATTCTTCTTCAATGCAGGACTGCATTCCTGGGGAAGAGGAAATAGAAAGGCTTTTATTCAGAAAGCCAGAAAAGAACATTCAACAACAGTAAAAGTGTTTGGCCTGTTACTGTGAATAAGCAAAGTGTTATAGGCACCATAAGGTAAAGAACAAACTAATTCTAGGTGATAAATAGAATGAAATTACTTATCAAGCTAGTCACAAATATTTGGAATCCTCAGAATATGAATATCTGGCAGCATAAAGGATGTACAATTTTTCAGCTGCATCTGAGGAAAATGTTAAAGGACATGAACTAAAAATGGTTCCTCATTTGCATTGGTATGGCAGAAGTTGTTAGGGCCAAACCAGAATGAAGGCAAACAGAAAAGGGTTTGTTTCAGCAAGTGCTGGTGGAATGGCAAATTTTCTCAATGTTTAGCATATTAAGTTTTCTTCACAGGCCTTTTGAACTTAAATTTTAATTTCTTTCTTTGGAAGCTCTTTTGGCAGAGAAGAACCTAAATAAATATTTTAATAACTGCATTTGTTAACTTATCAACTTTAATCTGTGTTTTCATACATAACCCATGGCTATTGTAGATACTAGTGCTGTACTATTTTTGTATTTTTGGAAATCTATATATGAATTCTTTATCTATAGCATAGAAATGATAAAATTCTTATTTTCCACACTTCTGTAACTGCTTTCAGATTCTGGTATAATCTTGTCAGAAGTTCAACCACAGGCATTTATGGCTCCTTTTATTAAACATAGTCACATTGCAGCTCCATTATATTAGACACATGAAGTAAATAGAAAATTGTTTTTGTTCTTATCAGATATAGTTTTATGACAATTAATTCTGTTTATTATTACCTCAATATTAATCTGACCCTATGCTTTTAAATATCTTCCATTCCACATTACTTGGAACAATCTCTGTGTTTGCACTAGAAGGCTTGTGTTTCTAAATCCTTTATTGAACGATACCAAATGCAAGCCTGAGGTACTCTTCCACCTGTGTTATAAACAGATTGTATTTGCCTTTTCACCTATGACATTAATACAAGAGGTATACTAACAAGCTGAGTAACCAACATCCATATTTCATGTTCATTGATACCTGCAAAAATTTTAATTAGGAAGCTGTATAAACATTCAAGAATCTACAATATAAGGAAATTAATAATGAAATACCTGTTAATACAATTATAACCCAGTTATCTCTCTTAATTGAGTTTTTAATTATTAGGAAAACAATAATATCTATGAAACTTCAGGAAAGTGATTCTTCCAAAAGTTCTCATAAGGCACTTCTGTTCTTCAGTATCTAAAGGTAAATCCAAGCCATTGCTTTGTCACTTAGTTAAACCATTCAGTGAATAGTAGAAAACATGTTTTAGAACTGCAGGAGGTGAACTGCTCACAAATGTTCTGGTTCATTAGCAAAGATGTCTGATGAAAGATCAGAAGGTAATGAATTGTCAGCACCTAACAAAACCAGGGAACAAACAGAGTATAAATAAAGAAAAGACATAGTTCATGGAGAGGCCTCAGGAGAACTCTTTGAAAGCAAAGGCAGAGATGTAAATGAGTTATTTACAAGTTCATTTGGGATAACACAGTTGAAATATGAGTCAACATTAGAATTGCTTGTTGAAATAATGGCAAAATTAGTAAAGTCAGAATTATCTTCTCACAAGTCTATATAGATGATAACTTCAGCAGTAAATTGTTGTTAATACCTTCTTTTTAAAATATTAGAAACATTAAAAGAGGAGACATGGTTTTGATTTAAATTTTGAGCTGCAGAATACTGTTCTTTGCTTCCTATTCTACTATATTAACATCACATTTCTGATTTTGTTATTTGGCTTATTTTAATTTTGCAATGTGTATTGATCAACCATTTACCTATTTGTATATCACTTTTCATTAAGGTTTCATCTTAGGCAGCTGCAAATGTTATAAAGAGTTTTGCAATTGTGTTGCATTTTTCTTAACCAAGTTATTTGTACTTAAACTTTACATATTACTAGCATTTACATTCTCCTAGAAAGTGGAGTAGCATGATCAGAGAAACGATAAGAATTGTATTTCTGTCTTTATTTCTGCTATCAATCACTTCTGTGATATCTGGAAATTTACTTCCTCTTCTTCAGCACCGCCTTTTGCAGTCTGTATGTAAAAATAAGTTTCAGCTTAAGCAGAATCTGTTGAATAAGAATTTCAATAACCACCTTCTATGTTGTGACCTGTTTTAATCATAGAAAAGACTTGCAAAAGACTCTTTTTAAGCATCTGAAATCTTAGTTAGAGAACCATTTCCAAACATACAAAACCATGTCCCTAATTATTAAGCATATTTCTTTTTTCCTTTTCTTTGATCTATTCAGGCTTAAAATATTAATCTCATAAGTCATGGTTGAAAGTGTACATGCTTTATTAGAAAAACCTGAAGTTTTTCTGAGGTTGACAGCCAAAAAAATCCTAGTTTATGATGTCTTGAGCCTGGTACCATTAAAGCGTGTTATTATGAGGAAGAATATTTTGTAAATGCAGTGCCCAGAAACACTTTTCCAAACTGGACAGGCCTTCAGGTAATAGTTACATTACAGCTCACAGCATTTTCTTAGTTTGCTATTTATACTTTGTACTCAAGACTTAAATTCTCCTTTGAGTTCAACTGGTCTTGAAAACAAAGGTTAAGCAGACAAAAGGATAATGGACAGTGGATTAGACAAGTAGGTAGATAGACAATTAGATAGGCAGATAGATAGTAAATCTCTTATTCTTCCAATTCTTTTGCATTCTAAAGCCCTGTCTCTAACAACTTTATCTGATTTTTCTCAAGGGAGTGTTGTGATAAATTTTTAAATTTTGGATAATTATCATATACTGATTATGTTACAACAGAGGAGGAAAAAGTCACACAAATTTATAATCATCTTAAACCTTACTTGGTTTCTAGTATAATATAATTATAATGGTTTCTTATTTGGTTTGGGTTCCTAGTATAAGACATTTTAGGCTATTTTAGAAATCTGCTATTTCCAACCAGGTGCCTCCAGGCATAGGTGCTCTTTCAAAAGAGACTCTTGTTCTTTGAAGGGTTATAAAAACTCATTCTCTCCCTCATGGTATAAGCACCACACTCTATAATCATGGTTTTTGGCCTCAGCATAATTGGTGTGATTAATAAATGCTGATGGATCAGCAAACTGTTTGCTTTGTAAAGTTCAGGATTTTTGAGATTAGAATCAAACTGTTATGTTATTATTAATGTAATCAGTCCAACAAAAAAAAAAAGATGGAGGAGATGGTGATTTGGCAACACTTCAAAATAAGTCATGGTATCTTATTAATCCTTTGAGCTCATGCAAGATTGTTGAATTACTTAGCTAGCTCCATTTGATATTAGCAAGGGTATAAGATTAATGCAATAGGAATTTCATTTTGATTTTATCTAAAAGTGGGATTAAGCCCACAAAAGAACCTTGCAGAGCCTATTTTTCAGTTGGCTAGATTGGCTGGCATGCCTTACCAATCTTCCTTCTCACAGAAAGCAGAAAAGTTCTTAATATTTTCAAAGGACCACAAGATTTTCCAGGACACTTGTCAGAGAGAAATAGAGAATACTGGAAGAATAAGGATGACTTCTAATTTTAAAAATTTTAATTTCTCTCCCTAGAGAAAGTAAAGTTAACCTTCACTAATGCTTTATCTTGATATCCTTTTTCTCCTTGTTTAACAGTAGCAGTCTCAAGGCCCTTTAAAGAATGGGCTATTAAATATGGAAAATTACTGAACTTAAAGTATTAATATTCTTATTGATATGCAAAGTCTTTGTCAAGTGCAGCTTTCTTAGAATCTCTTCCTAATTTCTTTTCTTTCACAAGCATGCAACCATAAAGGCTATGAAATTGATAAGCTTCAATCATTTCTGTAAAGAAAGATTTTTAATGATGTATTAATAGCAAAGATGTGGTATTCGTGATGTATTTTTTCATGCCCCACATGACATGGGTATTTACAAAAAGGACCTTCATCTCAGGGAAGTTCTAAGAACTGCTGACATGTGCTGAGATCAAGTTAGAGCTGTCTGTCTGCAAGTTCCCACACGTTCTGGTTTTTACCCCTTTTTGATTGGAAGTACCTTTTATTTACAGACTCCTCTTGTAGCAGTCTTAGGCAGATATTTCATAAAATGTCTGTTGAAATCTAATTTTCTCCTTCATCTCTCTCATCTAAACATAGGGGATTTTACTGACCTGAATTGTACCTTATTGGTTAGGTATGTTCCAAAAGGATATATATTGTTTATTGCTAGCTTATAGGAAGCAGCCATCCTAGTGTATATACTTTTCTTAGGAGACAGAGATCAGTCATCTGTAGCAACACAACTAAGGCACTCTAATTTTCAAAGCAGTCTGACAGAAAAGACCAAATTTTTACTCAAAGTGAGTGATACAGTAATTTCTAACAAATAAAAATATGCTCTGGGATTTATTGTTACCTGTAGCCAGCCTGTCAAATTCTGTGTGTTATCTCTCTCTCTCTCTTTCTTTCTTTCTTTCTTTCTTTCTTTCTTCCTTTCTTCCTTTCTTCCTTCCTTTTCTTTCTTTCTTTCTTTCTTTCTTTCTTTCTTTCTTTCTTTCTTTCTTTCTTTCTTTCTTTCTTTCTTTCTTTCTTTCTTTCTTTCTTTCTCACCATTGCACATGGAATGATATGAATTCTATAGAAATATTTGACTCTCCCATTTCCTAAATTTAAAAATCCCCCACAAACCCAAAACTATATATTCATTCAGAAATATAATTCTTATGAACAAATATGTACAGTAATTCAGGTTCCAAAATGAAGTAATATTAAATTATCATTTATATCGAAACACAGAAGAAAAAGCTGTATAATATGCTTACTTTTGCTAACAAAATACACTATAATTTCTTAATGGTTTAGTTATTAACAAAACAGAAATGTACTCAGGATTTTAGGCTTCTTTAGATTTTTTAACTACTAGATAATTTAATTATTCATATGAATGTAAGCCTTTAAAACAAAAATACGTGTTGACATGACCATCATAAACATACATCATTAGTCTTTGCAGCTCAAAACCATATGGATTCCTTCATAGCAACAGTTGCATGAATGTTATACTGAGATTCAAGATATAGGAAAAAAATATGTCCCTATCATGTGTGCACAAATGAACTAAAGTCTAAAAATAGAATTCTATTATTTGTTTGCTTTTGTGTTTTTTCTATGCTCTTTTTCAACTGTGGCTGTTTTATTGTCCAATTTTGACTCAATTCCAGGAACCACTTCCTTGAAAGTATCTTTTCCAACCCATAGAAAAGCTTTCTTCTCAGACTGTTATTTTTTAGGACAATCAGTAAATAACTTATATTTTTAAGCATAGGGTTTCTTGAGATTAACTGTTACTTCTTTAATAATCCATAGCTATTTTTACAATGGAAGCACAGTCTCTCTGAACTGTGTCTTTCCCACCAGGTTCCTCTGAAACGTCCCATTTTTATAGCTTTTTCAGCCTTTAATGGAAGCTACTCATGCTCAGATTATGAACTGAGGTCTTTTAATATATTGTAAATTCTCCCAGGAGACCATTTTCTTGCTGCCCTCAGGGGAATACAGATGTCAACCTGTGTCTCACTGCAGTCTCCCTGCCAGTGGCTCAATAGATCAGTGGTATGCCTAACAGGAAAGCTGCTTTCAGTGATGTGATCATTTTGAACCCAGATAAAGTTTATTGTGCTCTCAACATTTGCACTGCCATGCCTGGGTGCCCTGACTACACTGTGTTGGAACAAAATCAAGTTGTGCAGCCAGCAGTATCCACATTTAGCGCCGCAAGGTCCTTCGCTTTCCAGAAGCACTGATTTTGGAAAGACCACTGATCTTGTGCTGTTTCAGCTTGTTTTCTGTTCCTCTGTAATGCAGACAAGATTGCTGCTTACAGTTGCAAACATTCAGATAGCCCGATCAGTAATGGGAATCAGATTTGAGGGGGTGGGGTTTTTTTTTGTAAGTTCCTAGATGAGACTAAAGAGCAGAATTCTCTTTCTTGCCGTAATATTTGCTGGGAGAGCTGCAAGAAATAATCTTCCTAGCTGACCATATCCAAATTCTCGTTTCCCCTGTCAGATGGGCTATTCTGCACTCTGAGCAGTAGATTCAGCACAGATTCCAGGATGCTCAGAGCTGAAAGGTAAATTCACTAGGCACAGAAAAAAGAAGAAAAGAGAAATGGCTTGCAAAGACAGTACACAACTACAAAATGTTGATGCCTAATGACAGGAAAATAGTGGATTGCACAGCAAAAATGCTGAATTCTGTTTGAAACAGGGGGGAAAGCCTAAGTAGTCAGCTGCATAATTGAACCATCCACTGAGTCTTGTGGCAGATGACATGTATAGTTTATGTCTCTTGAAGATACTGTTTCAGCCTCTCTGCAGACACGGGCCAAGATCAGACTACTTTAAATTCACGGATGTGTAGTTACCAGTGCTGCCAGGAAACCAAGTAAGTTAGTCTTATTGGGAAGCAGTGGAATGACTTGAAGAAAATGCTGAGATTGCACATGAAAGACTGTATTCTCAGGCAGTTTTGTTGACCACCAAATTAGAAAGACTAGGAAAAAAACACTGCCACCTCTTACATTTTTCATCTTTTTTTTGCTTAGTTTCATTTGGTTTGTTTTTGTTGTTATTTGGTTTGTTTGTTTGTCTGGACTTTTTTTTTGTTTTCTTAGATGGAGTTGTTTGTTTGTTTGTTTGTTTGTTTGCTTGCTTGTTTTGTATTTTGATTTTGGTTGTTGTTGTTTGTTTGGAGGTTTTTTGTTGTTTGGGTTTTTTTATTTTTTTCGGGGGGATTGTTTGTTGGCTGATTGGTTGAAGATGTTTTATTTGGTTTTATTTGTTTGGTTTTTGTTTTGTTTCTTTGTTTTTAATTTTTTTTCTTGTGGAAGTGGGAATATTAGTTCTGAGTTGAAGGCCAGAAAAAACAGAAAGAAAAAAGTTAATTCAATAAAGAAGAATAAAGTATAAAACTAAGTCCAGAAATTACCTCTATTACATGCAGAAACTGATGCTCCTGGGAAAGAGACACCATTTTTACAAAACCCTAAGTTTTTGCAAAACAGAAAGAATGTATGTATTCTTACTTCTCACTTAATCAATCCCTTTCACCTTCTGTTACTTTTTTCTTGCATATTTTGTTTCTAACTGGCGTGGGGGAAGGTTTGTCATCCTACGCACTGTTCTTCATCTTTCCATTTCATAATGTGGAAAGCGAGAACAACAACCTTTTGAACCAATATGATATATCACTTTATTTTCTTATCTCTTCATTTTTGCCAAACAGTTTCATTAGGAACAGATTTGTTTCAGAGTCCATATGGTCATGTAACATCACTGTGAGCACTCAAAGGCTACTGAATTAAATCTTGGCTCCAGTGTATGTGGAACCACTGATTTTTTGTGAGCCAAGACTTCACCCGTTCCCCTTAGGAATGGTTTATATTTAGAGGGTCCCCAAGCACTTGGTGACTTGTGTTCTCAAAACTGTACTGAGCTATTTTACAATTCTGGTGTCCCCATACTCAGAGATTTAGTTGTTGCTTTTTCAACAGAACTTCAAATGACAACCTCTAGGACCTGGAATAAAATCTCAACAAAATGGCTTCTAAACCCACTCCTCTATTCAGACCAAACACACCCCCTCTATCTTGATTTCATACTTGCAAATGCACTATGGACTGTATGAGTACGACATTAGATATGAAAAAATTCTCAATTTCAAAAAAATGGTACTTTGAACATAACCGCCTGTCCATTATTTATATAAAGTGCTGTCAGTGAGAATAAACAGTGAGAAATGCAATGTTGAGGCCTCTTGTGAAGTTTCATAACTCCACTAGATTTGATAGATAGGTAACAATTATATTCTAAAGGATAAGATTTCTTCACATAGATTGCTACTTTAACATCTGTGGTATGTAGGTGTGCAGTTTGGGTAAATATATAAACATTTAATCAGCTCAATATTCTATTGCTCTTTAATATGTCTGCACATCTTAAGCGTTTCTGCTCTGAAGGGATTGGGCTGGAAATCCCTGAAATTCTGAAAAGGCAGTGAGGAGTTCCACAGCATCAAAGACTCTGAAATCGGTCTTTAACAGCATCATAAATCTGACATGAACAACTTATCAATTTAGCAATTACTTCAGAGGAAAACTTTGCTAAAATGCATTCTTTTGGATGTTATCTATCTAGGAAATAATTCTCCATGTCTCTGCAAAATGTTGCCAACTGTACTTACCTCAGATTACAAAGCAGATATTGAAATCATCTTAAACCGGTCAACTGAGAGGGAATTGTGTGATGCCAAATTATTTATTCTCCTTACAAACAGACAGCAGAAACATGAGGGAAATAATTTTTTTTCTGATAGATACAATTTTCTTCCTGCTAAGGTTTCAAGAAGCTACCAGCAAGTGTTGGAAGTTTCTTTTCCTGTCCTTTTCTTTTTTATTTCTTTTCATTTTCAGAGCAGAATAAATGTCAGCTCCAGACTTCATCTCAGGGAACTGAGGTCACCATTTAATAAATCTTTTTCTAAGAGGCTTAAAGATGCATTTCCCAGACAGAGCTTGAGTATTAGAAGACCAATCATGGCATGATGCTGTATAGCCATATTCCACAGAGAGACTTTAAAGCATTTCTGGGAATGTTCCTTTGAAAATCCAGCCTGCTTGATTTTGAAAGACTGTTTTGATCCACATGGCAATGCAGACCCAAAGTGTAGTACTTTAAAAGGTGGTATGATCCTGCATCTTTTCTGTGAGGAACCTTCATATGAAGTTTAGGGTTTTAAAGGAATTTGATCTGTTTACTTTCTAGGATCTTGTTGAGGAAAAAGCAGGAAGAATGGGATAGATAGATCTTTCTATTTGTAGATTATGAGCCTGGATGCCTACTGTCTCCACTTTTAACACTTAAAGTCCTTGAATTTCAGGAGAATATTGAGGTGTATTCTTTTATGATTTTGCTGAGTACTAGTGTAATTTATTTACATACACTGTTTCTTCAGCAAGATTTGGATGACACCAAACCCACAAGCAGTAATAATATTTATGTTGGGCTTTTTTGTATTTTTATAAATAATATGCAATTTAGACAAGCAAAAGCAGTCATACAAATAGCACATCTATGCATGTGTACTCTTCCATCATGCTGCACAAATATTCCTTAAGGAAGAAGTTATGCAAAGTCTAAAGAAATCTGTGGGATTCCTTCATAATTTAGTGGGTTTTAAAAAGAGATAGAAGCATGAGCCTGTACCATAGGCAGTTCCAAATGCCCAGTTTTTCTTTTCCAATCCAGATAAGCAATGTAGAGGCCCCCAAGTACAAATCAAGTCTAATTCATCATTAACAAGTCTGCAACACACAGTGTGGCAAGTGTCTCTTCCTACTCCTTGCTGTGCCTTCTCAACCTCTGTGTATTTTGCATTTATATTTTTTCACCTACTACACCGTGTGCAACAAAATCTTCCTTCTCTATCCCTGATTCTGAACCATTAGAAGCAAATTCAATTTCTTAAAGGAAGGATTTTACAGGAAGAAGTTAAATGGCAAATTAGAAATTTTATGATGAAAACACATCAATATGTAGACAATAAGAGTAGGATTGCATTGATTTAGAGATGTATGAGAAGAATTATGTTACAAGAAAACTTGGGTCTCAGTTCCTGACTTTTTGAAATAATTGGGAAAAAAGACTGTCTGATTACACTGGAAGAAGGATCAGACCCTTAAATATGTTGCTATAACTCTTCTTAAGACTCCTAGAGCCTGTGTCAGGATCTCAATTCTTGTGTCTACCTCAGGAATAAGGAGTGTATATTTTCACAGTGGTTGAATGTATATTTCACTGATTTTAAATGTGTTTTGCAAAGCTGCCCTTGTCACTTCTAGACTGATATATTTGTATGCTCTTTCCCCTTCCAAATTCTGTTTAGATAGCTGTAAAGAAAAAAAAATCTGTCTGTATTACTACAGCACATTGTGTATCTAGCCATAATTTTACTACTGTCACAATCTTGAGGCTCTTTATTGAGAGGGTTATGAAATAATAACTTTTATTTAACAATTCAAACCTTGACATTAATTTAGGGAATGATTGAAAATACCTAGGGCAGAAGAGGCACAAATACAGGACGAAAAAAAAAAATCAAATAACTACACTACACTGAAAAAATGTCTGGAATCTTCTTCTTGTGTATTCTTTTTTTTTTTCTACAAGGAAATCAATATTATTCTTTTTTTTCCTTTCAAGCTGTATTTTCAATCTCCTTACAAAGTCTTACCGACCTTAATACCTCTTTGATAATGCAAAGTAAATAAATTTTAAAAAAGGAATTCATTCAGTGTCAATAAACAATTCTTAGTTCAAATCTGTTGTCTTTGTTCAACCTATCAGATAGTATTGATTATAAAGGACAAATGACATTAGAAGAACCAAGAGCAACTAATCAAATATTGTATATTTTCTTGGTAATATAGTGTAACAGAATTAAGTTATTAGCTACTTAATTACTTTAAAAAAAAAAAAGTGAGGTTTTCTAAAGTTTGATAGAGAACATGAGGTGCTTGTCCATAGATAACCCCTGGAAACAGAAAATACTTCACTTTACTTGACAACTTGATACAGACACTATCAACACTTCCAGCAGCTCCACAAACCTAACACCCAGTATGTGCTAGGCTTCAGTTCTCTTGCTGTAATTCTTTTTACATGTCTATAAAACCCAACGCAAGGAGACCATGTGACATATTTTTTCTTTCTTTGTAAATATTAATTTGAAAAATATAGATTTAATGAGTAAGAAGTTGTGGAAAGGTCATATTACATTACCAAACAGATGAGTTTCTGCTGGGTAGCATGATTGTTTCAAGGAAAATCAAAATCATCCAGGGAAAAAAACTAATGACATGTTTTCACAAGACCCCATTTTTTTTTCATAATTCCACAGATCAAGCACCTACTACAGCAGAAATAAATACAGCGAGTTTCTAGCTATCTCCCTGTCTCCTGCAATTCACACCCTGTGCCTTTTCCATCTCTGATATGCACTGTCTCACCTTTTTTCCATTATTCCCCAGTTCCCCTTTGTTGTTTTGATAACAGTGGAAAAGTTCCCTTTCAAATTGTGAGATATAATCAGCAATTATAAAAATAGCCTTCTCTCTGCCATTAAATTAAAAGGCAGAGGAACATGGTCTCAGCACCTTGGTCCACAGTTCAGAGTTTTGAGCTGCAGTCACTACTGTGAGTTTGAGCTTGTGCAAAATACTTCATTATTTTGATCCTCTCCAAAACAGTGATTGAAAGTTTTCAAAAGCTTTACAGAGATTTTGGTGGAGGGAACAAGATACTTTAGAATGAGGACATATCTTACCTACCTTGGAAACTTCCTCATTAGCCAGGATTCCTAAGGGGATAAAATCTGGCACCTCACTTTCCGCTCCTACCTCCTCTAGAGTCCAACAAATCAAACTGGACACTTAAATCCAACAGACTGGGTTTTCTTTCCTCTCTACATAGCTCTCTCATTCTTTTTTTTTTCCCCTATCCTTTGTTTTCTCTTTTTCTATTCTTTAATAAACAAAAGTGAAGGCTACCCAATGAATCTTGAACATAATAACACAGTTCTTCTCTTTAATCTTTCTTTGGACACAAATACAGTCAAGTCAGAGGCGAATTTTGCCACTACTAATGAAAGTAAGCTGAAGCTCATATCTCTTTTCTGAGCTAATTTTCAATGTGACCAAAGTGGTTTTGCAGGTATTTGTTCAGCTGTCAATACATTTTTTTCTCTAGCTAAACTGTAGTTTATCAGGACTAAACAATTATGTTTTAAAAAAATAGTATTTTTTTTAAAAATTCTTTTCATTTTTTCACCATTGTAACTTTTGATAGTTGCTGTGAGATTAAGAAATTATAAGCTTAAAAATACCTCTCCAAATAGCAATACTTGGGGAATATTATGCTATTTAAGAAAAATATTTCGCAAAAATCTTGCTGCCAGGAACTATTTTTGCTGCTGAGAAACATGAAATACATGATTGCAACTGTCAAACAAATGTTCCATCCCAGAATATCCTTCATAGCTCTTCCAAGTTCCCAATATTACAGCTAGTGGTCTAGGAGGCAATCATGATTTTGAAACATGAGTTTAATTCTATTTTCCCTGTTACTATATTGACAGAAGAACAATAAAAACTCCACCTGGAACTTGAAGTAAACTCCTCTGGTAGAATGAAAACATTGCAGCTCAAAGGTGCCCCCACAGAGAAATAAAATACAGCTGAGGAAATGTTAAAGCAACACACTTGTGCTTCTGCACATGTGCAAGAGATACTTTAACTTCCTGGAAAAAAGCAATTATTTATGCATTGGACTGATAAATGCAAACCTCTGTTACCTGCATTGTCATTCAAAATAGCCTACCATGAAATACAGCCAGGCTATTACAGCAGGTCAAAGGAAATTGCTGCTTCTGGGTTGGGTTTCTTTTGTTGTGGTTGTTGTTGTATATGTGGGTGGTTTTGTATTTTATTTGTTTTGTTTGTTGTTTTTTTTTTGTACCTGGTCTGTACTTTAAGGTCCTTGACCTGACCATGTTTCTGAGTTGGATTTTTTGAGAAGACACAGTATTCAATGAAAGATTGCAAATCTTTGGAAAGAAGTAAATAATAACTTGAATACAGGACATGTTGGATGAAGTTCAGAATATCAGGGTTCACAAAATTATTCTTCCATTATTTTTCTGTCTCACCAATTGTAATAAAATATTTTACTGTTGTATTTCAGTAGCTACCAATTAGGTCTCTAATTGTACTTTGATTTTGGATAATTTATATTTATAGTTTTTCATATGTGTGAACTGTTTAACATTATTTTATATTTTACTCTACAATCCAAGCCTGACAGAACATTTACTGACTTGAACATTTCACTTTTTAATTTTTAAAAGAAAGGCTGACTATACATTTTTTGGTTTTCAGATATGCTCAATGTTTAATTAGTTTTCAATTTCCTTGGGTCAGAGGTTTAAACTGCTTTTTTTTACAAGCAGGAAACAATTCAAGTCTTTTCTCCATTTAACTCTTAGTTGGCTGCTCTGGTAGAATTGTTTTCTATTCCATTTTGTAAAATGGAATTTTGTCAGAAGTTTAACAATTAGCCTAAAAATTTCTAGTTCTTCAACTGGATCTGAATTGACCACTGCTCTTTTCCCTTCCTGGTCCAAACGTATCATGAAATAAGACAAACATTTTTTCCCTTTAGGATTTATGTGTATTTGATAGCCTTGAACCTGTACTTTAAAATTTCTATTTTCAAGCACCCAAAGTCAATTCTCTGAAGGTTCAACCTTGTAGTTCAGATCTTTAGATAATAGGGTTTCAACCCCAAACTTCCACTACATTCAAACCTGTTAATATTATTTACTTCCTGTATCACAGGTCACAAAGAGAGACATTCAGACACAGAGTGTGGCACAGGACATCATTTGGGGCTTCTAAAATTTGGTGAATTTATATTAGAAGTTTAAACTCTAGGCTGAAATCAAATCTTTAGAGTTAACAATATTTAGAGAACAGAAACACACAAATAGTTTTTACTATTTAAAGTGTTTAGGTTATCTCCCTATCCTCTGCCTTCCTCTCTAGAAATGCATGGGGTCGCTTGTGGATCCCATGTAATATCTGCCAGATCTGGGTGCTCTCAGGTGCTCTGGGGTATTTCACAGGCCAGTAAACATCATTATCCAGGTAACCAAACTCCAAACATGCTAGTGAGCCTATTGAGTCATCCTCTAGGTTCTCTAAGCTCCATTATATACTGAGCATTAAAATCCAGTGTTTCTAATGTCAAATCCTATCAAAAGTGTAAAAATGAAGTTCCTGATAGTGAGTGTTTACAAGAAAGTGGCTGATGGTATCTTCACTAAATTTCAGTACTTTACCTTGACTTTCAGCTGCTTCTGATGAAATGAGGAGTTCGTAGGAAACACGAAAAGAATGAACCTCGTCCACATCACTGAATAGTCTTTGTGCAAAAGTATATGAAATTTAGCAAACCATAATTTAAGCCTAGGAATTACAGTTACCCAATAATTCAATTAGTGTGTCTTTAATTATTGATTTAGTTACTATTAACTATTTACTATTCATTTGATATTTTAATGTTATTTAATATTCAATACTTTTTCTTAGTAACGAATACTGATGAATTCATTCCAAGAGAAAAGCTCAAACTGCAAAGTAAATTTTGTCAAACCCTTTGTTATGTGAGATGGAAACCAAACACACAGACACACACAGACACACAGACACACACACAGACACACAGACACAGACACACACACAAAATTTTATGCTGGGATATATAGTGAAGGGCTGATGATAGTAAATTTTTGGAATGCATTGAGCAATAATTATTTTCTCTCTAGTAATTTGCATCATTTTTCTAATAACCTTTCATGACTGTTGACCTTACCAAGATATTTTCCATACTTTCATTAAAAATATGAATTTTTTGCTTTGCAGTTTCTTTTTGATTTAGCGCAGTCATATGGCTCTCCTTTAATAGCAAAGGTAATTTTATCTTGTGTACAAGATTTTTAAGCTGTTTTAGCATTAAGTGGTACTGAAACATATGGCCCAATGTTTATCTTGTCTTATGCAATATCAGTTTTATATAAAGCATGCTTCCCTGAAGCTGTTAATCTTATAAGACGCTGTTTATTTTACAATATTTTTTTATTCCACCATTTGGGGAGTGTGAAACCAGTTTAACATGAATCTCCATAATGACTGGGAACAATTTTTACTTTGCTACTTGGCAAACAATCAGGCTGACAATTTAGGATCAACCCAGGACAAGAGGTTTTCCTTCTAACTCGTCATTAATGGTAAGGAGTCTGTTGAAAACAAGGATTGTGTTCCCAGCCCAAGTCAAACATAAGTGAGTTGTGTTACAGAACTGGTGGGAATCTCACCTCCCCTGCCTCACTGAGTGAGAGAAGGTCACAGACTGTCTATTACAATTCTTTTCCAGTAACTTGAATAATTTGCTATGATAATAAAAATTAAATTATAAAGAACTCACATATTTATTTCCCATGGCTGAATTGCAATTATAGTTTGTTTCATTTTTCATTTGTAGTACAAAAGTTTATGAGACAAAATGCTTCATTTTCTGGTCATTGGTAATTAATGCTGCAATGGCAAAACTTTTTAAGCATGTACATAAAAAGCCATGGCAATAGCATGCCAGGTTCTCATTTAAATTAATACTAGGACTACCACACAGATGGTTTTATTCTTGGTGTTGAGTTCTTTAACTGTCAGTACTACTCTGTATGAAGAGATCCAAATTTGGAGACTCTTTAAAAGGCAAGGTTATAAACTTAAACTTGCAATTATATATGCCTTTTATACTGTATTTACATTAAATCTGATATGCAGTTCTAAGAGTATAAACTTGTCTTTTATTTTAATTACATTGTAGGAGATAAGGAAATCAAAATTATTTTTTCGAAGTTAAAACCATAACCACACTGTCTTTGGTCACTTATACGTTCAGAGAGCAGCTATGAACTTTCTTAGTAGTCTATAGTTTGTTAAAATCTGTAAATTTAGTTCAGCTGTTCTTTAAAAAACGTGGGCATATTAATCAAAAGATAAAGCTAACCAGACTAATTTTTTATTTGTGGAATTTATTTTAAAAAGTTGCAGTCATGT
>VZRX01017863.1:75548-102320 GCA_013398075.1 Notiomystis cincta | reverse complement strand
TTTTATGAAGAAAAACATATCCAAAAAAGAGGTTGTGTTGGCAGCCTGAAGAGATGGTGACTTGTAGCAGCAAGTGAGAAGCTTGAAACTCCTTCCACCTGATAGGGAAGCACATCCTTCAAAGGAAAAAATTCCACCCCTTTCTGAAAAAGTGCTCCATGCAGCTTACTTGGTTATGCAGATTTTAGTTCTGATCAGAACTGGATTTCATCTGGAAATGTTTTATTGGTCTGAATGGCTTCTTGCAGATGATTCTTCTTTCCTCAGAACCAAAACCTTTTTATTGTTCCTTCCAACTTTTTTAAGGGTTTGCTCCAGAATATATGACAGTGAATATTTGTGTAACAGTATGGGGAACAGGGAGAGAAATGAACTTCCTATTAATTTTGGTGTTCTTGTCAATGAGCAGGCAGGAGAAATCCCGATGGGAAATCCTCCAGCACGAGCAGCGGCTGATAGAAGAGAAGAATAAACGCAAGAAGGCACTCCTGGCCAGAGCTATTGCTGAGAGGTGGGGCTGAGCCTGGGGAAGGGCTTACTCTTCATCTGCAACCAGTTGCACATCTTGATTGAAATTTCACTTTTTCCTCCTCTCTGTGCTCTGTGAGCAGCTGTGATGGACGTTTCCCCTTGGATGACAAGTGCTGGCTAAGAAGTTGTGACTAAGCTTTTCACACTCCCAAAGCTGCAGCTCTGTGCACAGATGGAAAAGTTATGACACAACTGGAGGATTAGCTGAAGTCCTTGAATTTGTTAGTGAGGTCATGTTTGGAAGTTGGGGTGCTCAGATGCTCATCCCTGTTCTGGTCCTGATTTGTTTTTGCTGGATGTAAGGGAAGTTTGATTCATAACCTCTGAGAAGAAACTGCAGCTATTTCTGTTTGGACTTTTGGCTCATTCATGGGTGAAAATGTTGAAAAGGGAGGATGATCAGCTTTAAGAAGGTACTGTTTTATCAGTGGATGACTGGAAGTTACAGAAATGCACATATTTTCACAGTTGTTAACTCTTGCTCTTCAGGGGATCAGACTTTAGGCCATTGTACAATATTGTGCACCGAGGTAGTTTAAGACAACAGGGAAGGCAAAGTTTGTGAGGAAGGATGTTGGAACAGCTGATAGCACTGGATCAAGGACAGTGATGTGATGTTTTCAGGCTTGCAGTGCTCTCCCAGGCCTGTGTTATGTTCTGAGCCCTTGGGTAGCACAGGTGAACACAGCCTGTACTGTGCTGCAATCCTGAAAATTTCGTTTTCCTTTGCCAGGCAGAGGTAAAACACAAACACCTTTATTTTGAGTCACTGTAGGACATCAAACATGGGCATGGCCACCAGGCTTGGTTCTTCCTCTTGGAAACAAAGCCTGAGGAGAGAACATACAGGAAAGGTGATAGCTAAGGAGTTACTTCTGTCACTCAAAGGCCTTCCTCAGGCTCCCAGCAATACCACAGGTTGTCTGTTTCCCCCCACTTGCATCAGCTGGTCAGATGGGAGATGGTGGCACTGCCTGCACACCTAGTCTTGCTTTCAGGTACCTGCCTTGGGTGTAAAGCAGGGGCTGAGAAGCATCATTTTGCTGGTGGTGATGAATGATGGCAAAGTGACGTGGTGTAAAAGCTTGTTGAAAGTCACTTGGCTTGCTTGGGAGTGAAATCCATCAAAGCTTGTTGCCATTAGTAACATTTCGTCTTCAGGACTTAGGAATGAATAGCCTAGTTGAAAAAGGTTACATAAGGCTTGATTGAAATCCTTTGTGTTTGATGTAAAACTTTCCATTCACTTCATTGGGATTTGGCAGGGCCTTTTGGGAATAATTTTACAAAATGGAAATCAAGCTTAGGTTAGGTGACTTTTTGGCCCCTGCTAACTGGGCTTCTTTGAAAGGGGATATTTGCAGGGCTAAAAACCCTTCCCCCTCTCGCTTCCCCCCCAAGCCATTTCCTGTTTCCTTACACTGAGAACTACTTAGATACAGCAGCTTCTTGTGTGTTTCCAAAGTGAAGAAACACAATCCATTTTGGGCACTTTGATTATAGTCATTACGTAATTTTGCCGTAGTCCTTTAATAGCAGGCATTTTAGATCCCTGTGGATGCTAAAAGAGATCAAAAGCCCTACACCATAAAGGAGAAACCTCCTGAATAAGTCCTAAAGAAATCGGTTGCTCTGCAAATGAAATGGGGCCCAGTATGCCAAGAAGAGAGGCTTGAAAAGGAAATTTAGCAAAAGAAATCATCTTCCTTTTGCAGATCCAAAAGAACTCAAGCTGAAACAGTGAAACTGAAGAGGATTCAGAAGGAGCTGCAGGCTCTGGATGACATGGTGTCTGCTGACATCGGAATCCTGAGGAACCGCATCGACCAGGCCAGCCTGGACTACTCCTATGCCCGGTAAGTGGCACACAGGGAGGAGGCAATAGGGAATAGCCCTGCCTGAGAGGAGGGGAAAATGCTGTTTCCTCTCACTGAAGCACTAATGAAGTGCTGTCACTGTAATAACATGCAGTTAAAGTGGTCACAGTCTGGGGGGGCTTTCAGATCTGGAAGCAAAAGCGTGCTTTTGATTTCCTAATTTTTCCCTTGGAATCTGGGAACCGAAGCAGGTTTTCTGACTGGAGACTGCTGTCACAAGACATGGGTCCTGCTTTAAGTGTGCAGTTGTCCATAAGCCCTGCTTTATTGTTTCAAGGTTGTTTGTTTCTTCTCAGGGGGAAAGAGGTTTTTCTTAAAAAGTCCTGAAATGCAAATCCTGTTCAGGGAAATGTGCTTGTTCATGACAGCTCTGGTCTGCTGGAATCAATGGGACCAATTAAGCTTAAAACATATAATCCTGCTGAAGTATTTGTGCAACTAGGACCAAAAATTGAAGGAAGAGGGAAGCTTTTACCCTTCACAACGTGCCTTTAATCACTCTGGTTGTCACAAGTTCCTTAAAGGCAAGAAATTAATGGGAACACCCCATTAGCTGTGGGTAAACCACAACATCAGTAGATAAACAGCAGCATGTTTGTGCAGCCGGTTCATAAAGCAGAAACGTTCACTCATGGTTTTTGGTTCACCATTCAATGTGTTAAATGCTCATTTCTCCTTCTGACTTCTGCCATATCATGACCACAGGCCAATAAACGTGGTAATTAGTCTTGGTAAAAAATAGCAGTGGTAGCTAAAAAAATTAAGATTTCTTTGGTGTAATTATCATCTGAAATGTCTGAGATTAACTGTAGTTAGCATAGCTGATTGTGTGTGAATACAGAATTTCATGTCCTCGAGAGGAAAAACATTTCAATGGATTTTAGGTTTCATCTGGTTTCTAAAAACAGTAAATGCTCCTGAAATCTTCTTACCCAAGTTTTGTAATAAGGTATCTATTTGAAATGCTTACTGGCTGAAGAGCACAAGCAGCTCTTGACATTAAAAAAGCAGTTTTTAATGACAGTAGCAAAAGGAGATGCTAGTAGGACAAGTGAGTAGACTTCACCAAAATCATAATGACTTCCATGAATTTAGTAGGTGTTTTCTTGAGGGAGGGGAATTGGAAATGTGAGGTAGATCCTTCCAGTGTTGTAGCTTTTATACATTATGAGCCAAAGCCAATTTGCTTTTTAGTGGAGTCTTTTTAAGCAATTTCTTTGTTTGCCTTTTGTTCTAGGGCTAAAACACAAAAGCATTTCAGTGAGTCACCAAGTGCAGTATTAAATAGTCCTGAGCACATACCTAGTTAGCAACATTTGACAATTGCTGTGGAATAGAATTTTTGTAAATGTGACTAAGAGGTGTGAATTCAGCCCAAAGGTTTAGCTGTGCAGATTTTTCCAGCATAGCATAAGTTTTGCCACCTCAGGTATCTGACCCCAGGAACTCTTGACTTTCTTGAGAGGGAGAGATAAGTGGGCATCTTCTGCCCACTGCAGACATAGCCTTTACAGCTGGGTAAAGGTCGTGTGGTTATTATATAAAAGAACATATTTGGGAAGGCTTTTCTATGTCTCATTTCCTTCTGTTTCACTGAGCAAAGGACCTCTCCTATCTTTCTGTTGCTTTGTTTAAACAGATACTGGAATCTGGTTTTATAAAAGAGCTGGATTCTTTCTTCAACCACCTTATTAATACTAGTTTTATGAGTGCTCTGTAGTCATGCTGCAAAAGCCTTTGTGTGTTCCCTTTCCTGATGAGCAAGATTGCATCTCTCTTTCTTTTAATCAGAATTAATACACAGGTTTACTGATGTAGAGAAAAATGCATCATTAATGTGGACACCAGCCATTAAAATGCTAGATATTCTCTGTGTGTTAACTCAATAAACACTCGGAATATTCCCTTTTTGCTGTGTGTGTCAGGACAGGAAGTGCAAATGGGCAGGAGGTGAGTGTCAGGAGGGATGCTTGCAATAAAATTCTACATCTGTTTTGATGTCATGTGCTGTGTCAGTCTGTGCTGCCCCCGATTTTCTGATCATGTATAAGGGTGGCCAGAAAAGTACATGATCCAAATGTCAACGTGCTCCATCAAGCATCTGTATCTGGGAGGGGGGGTGGCTGGGTTAGAAAAACACCCGACTGCTTTGTGGTGTTTCAGTTCACTAAGTGGGTGTTCATTAGAAGTGTGAACACACTGCACTTTCTGGTGGGTTCTTTCTGCTGCTAGTGATGCACATCTTCAAACAGGCAGTAAAAATGGGTGTTTGTGATTCAATCTCAGCAAGCTAACTCTTGGAATACACAGCAGCAGAGCCCCAAGCGTCCAGAAAAGTTTTGATCGATTCACACTCATTTTCTTCCCTCCTGTTGATGTGGCAGTCTGTCCTGAACAGCTGGCACAATGCATTGCAAGAGCACGTTGCATTCCAGGGATTCTTAAAGTACCTGTCCCCGTGTCAGGTGGTGAGGTGCTGTGAGAATTAACCCTCCAGAAATGCTGGTGGTTTTGCAGGAAGCGCTATGACAAGGCCGAGTCCGAGTACGTGGCGGCAAAGCTGGATCTGCAGCACAAGACGGAGATTAAGGAGCACCTCACGGAGCACCTGTGCACCATCATCCAGCAGAACGAGCTCCGCAAGGCCAGGAAGCTGGAGGAGTTAATGCAGCAGCTGGACGTGGAGGCAGATGAGGAAAATCTGGAGCTCGAGATCGAGGTGGAGCAGATGCTGCAGCAGCAGGAGGCAGAAGCAGGGAGACAATCCAGCCACACTGGGACAGCCGGGGAGAGCCCCAGTGGTGTGGGGCAGGAGAGCCAGCAGGGCAACCATGCTGCTGCTGCTTCTCCTGCAGTTTCTGAACAGTCTCAAAACCTCAGGACCAAATCCCTCTCCAACATGGACAGCCAAACTCAGGCAGTAAATGTGACTTCAGGAAGCTCCCCAGCTTGCTCTGCTACATGACTGCTGGATGCAGATAAGCCAGTGGTTATGGATGAGGTACTCTCTGCAGGCTTGTGGCTGTATGTTGTATCTGGGCTTCAGCAGTGCCAGTAATATGCACTTCATTCCTCTTCTTCTTTTTATATTGTTTTCAAATTTTAAAGGCTGTTTTCTTTCCACAAGACTCATTTGGGGTCCATCATCTGTCATCATTCTGGTGTACATTGATATTCTGCTGTCCAGCTCTTCATGGGCTTTTGTACCTTCCTGAAACAAGAGAGACTCAGAATTAAACAGTAGGGTTTGTCCAAAGATTTTCAGCTTTTTGATACCACAGATGCTTGTTCTGGGCAGTGTGCAAGAGAAAGATATCTACAGGAGAAAACATAACCCCTTAGTCTGCTTCAGAACACATTCTGACAACTGCAATAGGATGTTTGTCTTCCTTTGTATCCATAAGGGATTAGTTTCCAACGGTTTCCCATGCTGTGAAACCCAAGTGCTTACATTAATTGCCTTCATAGATGTTATTCTTTCCTGATTTAAGGGAAATTTGCGTATTGAGGCAAACTGCAGAGTCACTTGTAATACCTTGTATTTATTTATCACTGCTCCTGTTCCTTTGAGATCATGCTGAATCATGAAGCTGTACACTGATAACACTATTAGCTGTGAAATCACAGCTGCTCTGGTTTAGCAAAAATGACTGGTTACAGTTTAAGACATTGCAGAATGCAGAAGTAGAAACACACAAAAGAGAGTGTGTTACATTTAAAGCTGCTCCATTGCAGAGATTTTCTCTATTGTAGTTGCCTCAAAGTGCCAATAATTAGCCATAATTAGCCAATAATTCATCTTGTAATGAATAATCCCCATAGTATACTGGAAATGAGCCTCTTTTTCTAGAACATTCAGTGCATTTTCTTGCCTGAAGAGCAGGTTTGTACCCCAGAAAAGTTCACCTGATTTACTCTATTGCTGTTGAAAGGCTTTAAAAAGCTATTCCAGGTGGAGAAAGCCTCAGGAATTAAAAGAGGACATTGGAAAATCTCCCATAGACTGATTGCAGCTGCAAACCGTGGGGACTGCACTCACAGTTAACCTCTTTGTAACAGGGAAGTGTGGGAATGGTTCCTGGAATACCTGACCTGGACGTGTTGGTCTGAGGTTATGAATGAGTTGCTGAATGACGCCACTGAGTCTATAAACGGGACAGTGATTGTCTCTATGGCTTGAACAGTGGAAAAACATGTCACTACATTTCAGTTTCATTCTATTAATAAATCAGTGCATCTTGTACGCAGTGTGTTTGCTTTCAGTTGTGATATCTGAGACTGATACAGGGATCCAAGGCTGTTTTTCCCCAGGAGATGATAAATGGTAGAATCAGATATGTCCTTTGGCAACTTTCCGCTGTGCGAAAATAAAACCTCAGAAAAGGCTGTTCCAAAATATGGAAATGTATGAAGTAAAGACATGGCAGGGTACAGCTTGGCAGGAATCTTTTCAGCTAACTGGCTCAGGGCAACTGTGGAAAATCTCTCCTGGTGCCTTCCATACGCAGGAGAAAGTAGGATAAATACATTCCCTAGAGCAGCCACTCACGATTTGGGCTAAATGGAGTTAGAATCTAACTTCAAACTGGTATTAGAAACACTTATGAAGCATTGCTGTGTTGTTGCTGGTACACTGCATTCCCTGTTATTTTGCTGGAAGACCTGACCTAAAAGCAGAAGATTTGATGGTATTTTGAGAAAATTGTGACTGACTCCCTTTGCTGTGTCTGCCTTTGCAGGACACCTTGTAGTGACCTGATGATGATTTTCAGAACAGGATACCAGTAACTGCAGTAACAATTTAATTGTACCATTCTTGTTTCCATCCTCTGCAGCTGTCCCCAGTTGTTGCTCAAGAGATTCAAAGTCCTAGAAGATAGGTCTGTTCCTCATTACAGTTGTGTTCAGCTCATCGGAGACACACAGAAGAGCTTCTGACAGAAAAGTTGGATTGCAAATGGTATTTTCTTACAGAAATCACACCAACACCATTTTGCATAAACTTGTGGTTCTCTGGTAGGCTAAAATGTGGTTAGAATGTTTCTACACCTTGTTGTCACAGGTAAGATTATTGCTTGAACTCTGAAAACGGTGTTCCAAAAACCTCCAAAGATTTTTTTGACAACTGCTTAAGAATATGAGTTTCCTAGAAGGGTATTCCCTTCTAGGGAACATTGTTGTATATTGTTTATACGCAACAAAACTACTTAAAGGCTGAAAAATTCTTGTGTACCGTTCTGATAGTGCTGGTGCTGTTACAATCAGCAGTTTCTGTTCTCTTACAAGTCCTTCACTGAAGTTCTGGCCAGTACTCTCTGCCCTTAACTTCTGAGCCTGCAAAGTGAAGTGGACTGGCTGGAAGCCACGTGAAACAGCCATATGGAATAACAATAGCAGCCCAGCATCAGGCTGCTCTTGCTGGACAGGGAGCTCAAGAGTTAACTTGTTTGATCTCAGTTATGAAGCCTTTCTCTGACGTGTGATATAAACCACTACCGTGGTGTCAGTTCCACTTTGGAAGTTCGCGAATGTTTTGATGGGTGCCAGTGTGCCGGTTTAAAATTCCCCCTGTGCCGGAGCCAAGGAGTCCAGTCCTAATTGTAACAACATGTGTGCTGGTCAGAAATGCCCAGAGATGATTTTGGTGCAACAAAAGGCTTGGGGGTTTTTTGGGTTTTTTTCCTCGTTTCTCCTTGAAGGAAAGAGAACTGTTGGAATTGAGGCTCTTCAAGCAAAAGCCATTTCTACCTTTGTAGCAGCTGATGTTCCAGTGTTAGTCCTGCACTGGTGTGTTGTATCTTTGCGGAAGAATGGAAAAATGGAAAGCTCAGCACAGCTCAGGAATGAGTGGGCAGATTTTTAGTGAGGACCTGTTGCACAGGTAGAGGTGAAAGTCTGAGTGTGAAGCATGCTGGGGTCGAACACCCATGGCAGTGAAAATAGAGACTTGTGATGTCTGACAGTAATACTGCAGGGCTTGGCACAGGGGACTCTCCTCTGGCAACGTGGCCATTTCTGTGTTGGATCACCACATTACCATTATGGGAAGAACTGGAAAACACCAATGTACACCACTGAGAATGTTACAAAGCACAGTATAATTATCCGTGTTGCATTTTGGCCAGGACGTCAGGATTAGCACTCCCTCCTCTGTCAAGAAATGTTTAAATGAGCACAGATGGTCATGATTCAGCCTGGGGTTCACATGGATGTGTAGTGCATGGTGTAAAACACTTGGACAACCCCCAATCTGATTGTACATCCAGCCAGATGAAGCTGGGCTCTCGAGAGGTTTGAGCTTAGGGGAGCTTTCTGGGGAGGGACTCAGGTTCTCCATCAGCCATTTTTCTTCCTAATACCTCTGGTGCAGTGGAGTCCTTCCTTTGGGCCTGGATCCCATCTGAACCAAATGAGGAAAAACTTACTAGTAAGAGAAATGCAGAGACTGGACTAGTGGTTGAAGATACTGTGTTTCCTGGTCAGCTGCATTAAGAACATGCTAGAGAGCAGTGCTCATGGGAAGTTAACCTCTGGGGAAGTTCTGGAGCCCAAGAAAGGGGCAGAGCACTGTCGAATTCCCTCCTTTGCTGAGATTCTGTCTAGTCTGTATTTTCTGCTTAGGACAGTAAGACCTAAAGACTTACTGTTCCTAACACCCTTCTGTCAAGGTTCAGGTTTGGATTAAACACCCACACCTGAGGCCTGGAACTTCAGCAGATGCACCTTATTTGGGATTTTTGAGCATCCACATGTCCCAGACTGAGTTTGGTACTTCAGTGGGGTTTTGTGTAACAGTGTCTTGGGTACCTGTGCTCTGCTCTTGCACAGGCCATAGCTGTGTATGCAGGTTCTTGCAAGTTAGATAGCTAACATTTTTCTGCAGGCCCCATCCATCCCAGAAATCCTATGTTTAGCACTTTGGTGTTATATCCTGATCCCTTCTCCAATTCCATGGATATCAGCAGGTGTGGGGTGTAATGGACAAAGGGTTTTGCCAGTGGCATTGCAGACAGGGTGTAGAGACGTGGGCTGGTATTATAGAAACCACATCCTTGTTAAGTGCCCTATTTAGGCTAGTCTGCATGGTCCCATTAAAGTGAGTGTTGGCTCCTTTGATGGGGCATGAGACTGGTTTCCTTCATGGTTTCCCTGATTTATGTCCCAGCAGAGAACTCCTACGTCAGTGGGGAAAGACCAAGTAACAAGAGAAGTGAACCAAGCCTCAGCCCCTCGACATGACAGGACATCAGATCCTTCAAATCCTTGCCTTTGGCAGCCTGTTAGTTACAGGGTTTAAATCATGCCTTTTAAGGCTCAGGTAGAGACACTAAAAAGCTTGGGCCTTTCTGAATTAGGGCCTGGATTGTGTAGTTAGAGTCATTTTCTCAATTAGCTAAACATAAATCAGTCTAATGAGGCACTTGGGAGCACTGGGCAGGTTTAGTACCTTGTCTCTCCTGCCTCTGTCCTTACCACTCCCACCTGCTTGTTCGGCTGATCAGCCAGTGATTTTATTTTTCCACGCTGCCAGTGCTGAGCAGTGGGGTTTGATGTCTGAACTGCTTTTCACACCTGGCACATGAGTGCAAGAGGGTGGAACGGAGAGAAATTGCTCTTGGGCAAGTAGATAAAACAGCTCTCACGTGTGGCAGAGATTCAACAGCCTCAGCACTCCAAGCCACAGCATCCTTCAGGGGCTGGGAATGGTGTCCTATTAAACAGGCAGTGGTGGGTGGTGACATGAGTGCAGAAAGTCCAGCAGCAGCAGCAAAGGGGATGTGGTATCTGCGACTGGAAAGCACATGTTGGGGCTGCAGCTCTAGAGCTGGGTAATGGAACACATGACTCCTTTTCCAGGAGCCTTTTCCTTGGCTCCACCATGTAAGGACTGTGCTGTTTTCTGGAGAATGATGGAAATTTGGGATGGGAGAGGTTGCTCTGTACCCAGTTCAGCCCAGTGAGCTGGTGGAGCCTTGGGATCTATTTCTGCAGGCAGCAAGAAAAAAGCTTAGAGGTTCTTCATGGCAAAGAGTGAAACCCTGAGGAGGTCAGGAGCAGTCTGCCCATCAAGGATACATCACTAGAAGTGTTTATTGACTTCATTTAAGACTCACAAACTGGCTGTCTCTTGGATTGTTAGCTTGGGCAATAAACTCATGGGAGAGCCGTGCTGTGAGCCTTTGCCAAAATCTCTGCTGAGTACACTCATTGCCTTGGCCACATGAGATTGGTACAGTGAAACAGCTCTGCTTTGCAGGCTGAAGTCACTTTCCCCATTCCAGTGTAGACAGACTCTGTCCCAGGGAGGGGTTAATCCAATTCAGACATAATTTTCTTCACAGTTTCCCAGTTTGCATCTGGAGTAGGTTTTTGAGCATCACCCCGACCCCCCCCATCACGTCTTAAGTAGTTCTGGAGCTGTTTAGGTGATGACTCTGGTTGCTGATGGTGCACATTTCATTGTCTGTAGTGCTGATGGTCTCCTAGAGGTTGTGTCTCTGGCTTGGCTGTCGTGTGAGCTGCAGCTGCTCCCACGTTTTGGTGGTTTGCTTCATGGAGAAGATGATGCTCTTTGGCATGAGGATGTGCTCATGAAGAACCAGGTCCATTTCAGGGTTTTCCTAACGTGCTTCTCTGAGCCTCCAAGAAGAACAATCCTGCAGCTGTTTTAAAAAGTCATGCCTCGTTCTCTGCAGGATTTTCTTCTTGCTTCTAGGTCTCTTTTATTCCCCCCATCTGCTAAAATGCCAGTTGTTTTCTTTTCTTCATTCCTCAAATCAAAATATTTAGCAGTGGACTTTTCTCCATGACATCCCACTGCATTCCCTAACTACTGTGGAGCGTTCATCAGTCTCACTGACATTAACCAGTTCTGCAGGAAAACAGCTCTGCCAAGCAGGCAGGCTCCATTCCTGGACTTGCTCAGTGTATCTGGTACTGTCAGTGACAGTCCCCCTGTGAGGCTCTCAGGGATGATGCTTTTGCTGGCAGAACTTGAGAAGCTGTTGGAAAGTACTTTCCTTGGCCTGGCAAGTTGCACTTGGGCCCTCACGGTGCTCCTTCTGGCCTCAACATTAACAAAGCTCTATCTGCTTTTCAGGGAAGGGAGTCACCATTTGCTTTTCAAGGACTAGTCAGTCTCCTCTGCCCCAGCTGCCTGCCACACTGGAACCTTTCATTACTCAAACCCTTCCAAGCCACCAGTTTTCTTTTCTGATTCTGTCTTTCAAACAGTTTCCCTTTCTACTTCCAGCAGCTGCTGAGAAACTTCATGGACCCATCTGTCCTCCAGGCCAGGCAAATAACCAGGGCTCCCCAGAGCCACCAAGCTGAGCAGAAGGTGGGTGAGCACAGGGTGGTACTGGAAATGCTTTGATTCATAGAAAACTCAGTAGGAATAAACTCACAGCCAGTTTTAGAAGCCTTCATCCCTGCTGTTCTTCCCACTTCTCACAGACTTTGAGGTTACTCATGTTCACCAATACACCCTAAACACTTGCACTCATTGCTTTAACCGTGTCTGTAGCCCCAGAGGTGGCTGGTTTGAGTTGGTTACCTCTGGGGAGGTGACAAATGATAACCCAGCTGGGCATCCCTGGGGAGAGCCAGAAGGAAACTTCCTGGTGGAGGTGAGGCCTGGGGAAGGCATTTGGGATGGCTGCCATCCTCAGACACATCAAAGGTGCGAATGGCTTTTATCAAGAGGCAGTAAAACTAATCCAAAGCCCACTTTAATGTAAGTGCCACATATTTGAAAGGGAACTGATTTCAGAAATGCTTTCGAGAGTTTTAAAAATTCTTCTGGACCTGTGTCTTAGAGCTCCTTCCACTCTGGAAACCTGATGCTTTTGTTTCTGGGATCCCAGATGTTCTGGATTCATGACTGAGGGAAGATTGAGAACTAAAACTATTTCTAAACCTCTTCTGATATATGGGCACAAATAGTTTGGGTTTTTCTCCCAGCTCGAAATCCCTGTTAAACTTGTTTGGTTTTTTTTAAACCCAGACCATGCTTACAGTAAATACCACCCCCTCAGTCAGCAAGTGAGACATCTTCCCATTCAGTTGTCAAAAACCCCTCATTTCCACCTCACTAAGCCTGCAAGACACTGGCCTTTTGACCTGCTGGGGTGCTTGCCCCTAGTCTGGGCAGTCCTGTTCTGCTGGAAGAAATCAACCTTTAGTGTTTAAAACAGGAGCAAATCTTTGGTAAGATCAGAGGAACTGTAGTCTTTCTCATTTTCTTTCTTTTATTTTTTTTTTCCCTGCAGGAGAGTTTAAACATCGCTGCTTTCATTTGGAAAGGGCGAGTGACTTTCCCATGCCGTAATACCCAGCAAGTGTTGAGAGAATGTGGTTACATAAAACCATATTTTTAATACAACCGACAGACTGTCTTGAGAGCTAAGTGTTTTTTGACAGTTTTTATGCACCTGTTAATTCAAAGCTCTTAACATGTGCCAGTTAAAAAGAGCCAGGCACTAAAACATCCACCCAGTGGACGGCTGGGGCTCAGCTGCACACCAGAGCACAGGGAATCCTTGCAAGGTAGGAACTTGGCTTCTCTTACAGCACCAACTGGTTCAGAGCTAATTCAACTCAGAGCTTTTGTTTCCCAGTCCTGCTTGGCCTCAAAGATTCCTGCTTCTGCTTTGGACCTGAAGAACAGCTGACATTTCTTTGGGTTTCTTGTGTTTGCTTTTCCCAGCTATGTCAGAAGGAAAAGATGCTAAACTTCCTGTCAGGGCCACGTCCTTAAAAGAGATGCACTGACAAAACTCCACAGTTTTGTCTGGCTCTGCACACTGTGGATCACCCAATGGCCTCATCCCTGTGGAGAAAAGCTTGAAAACTCAGCACCATCTGACACAAAGCCTCAAAAAACCCCAGAAGGCAGATACAACAAATACAAGAAAGCCTGAGCATTTTAAATACTTGCAGATGCTGACACAGTAGTTTCTGTGCTAGAAATGACCAGCTAACCCTAAAATGAGTGGCCACTCATTTTTTTGTGCCAGTGACTGTGCATTTGGGATGTGTTTCTGTGTAAGGAAGGGTTAGCATGCCACTGCCACTCCTGCTGTGGAAATTTAATCAAGCTTAATCAAGCCTTCAGCTGATAATTGCACTGCCTTGAGGAGATGGGCCTGTGGCAGCTCTAGACTTTTTCTTTATCTCAAGGCTCAGAGGCATGAGGAGAGTCTCTAGTGTTCAGCCCAAAGATTAACAAAGCAAACATCAATACCCTTTCATGCATCTCTGCTAAGTTCCCTACAGGTTGCACTTACAGGTGTGATTGCTTGAGATTTGGCTCATAATGAATAACCTGTCAGGACAGTATCAGTATCCCTGAATGCTGTACATGAGCTTGAACTGACAGGAGGGTTCTTTAAGCAGGAAACACGAGGTGAGGGCTTGTGAGGACAATAGATGGGGCTAGGATTCCACCTCAAAAACACTCAGGCTGTTTATTGCAAAATCACCTGGCGGGACAAATCTGCTCCACGTCAGGTGTGTGCACACTGTTGCTTTGTGTTGAATTAGCTAGAACATGGTATATAATGTTTATATTGGCTTCACATTTTACACTGGCTGCAGGAGACATATTTTACCCCATTTGGCATAAATCCTGGTGGGCCACAGTTACCCTGTGACAATTCAGAGGATAAATTGTCTCTGAAAAGTGGAACAAACTCCACTGATGTCCTGCTGCATGGGATCACAACCATTTTAGTCATGTTCTGGGTATCCTCAAACAAAATTTTCTGTCTCAGTACTGCCTAACTGTGCAGGTATGTGGCATGCTTATGATGTTTCCTTGAAAAACATGCCTCTGCTCCTGCTAAAAGGTTGCTAAAAGTTCTTACACTGCTACTTCAGCAGCTGCTGTGCATGGACTTGACCTGTAACCTGTGTTTTTTCAGGGTGCACCTTCCAAGCAAGATTAAGGTGTAGCTGGGTGATCTCCTGTTCTGGAATGACAGAACTGCAAAGGATCTCAACAGGTCCTCTAGCTCATGGCCACAGCCAAGTCCACCCTGTGTGTCCTGACTGGTAATTGTCTGATAGTTCCTGCGTCCTGCAGTGATGGAGAATCTGTCTCTCAGCAGTGGAAGCTGAGTAGAAGCCAAGGTCAAACTGGAAACTCCACTGCTACACTTGAACCTGGGTCTTCTCGCCCCATTAACTGTGTTTGAGGAGAATGGTTTTTCCTCTTCCCAAGGCACAGCCCTCTCTCTGTGTTACCCTTTAAAGCACTCTCACAGCAGGCTCTGCAGTGAGGCAGGGAGTGAAGTATGCGTGGTGGGAAGCATCCCAAACTCGCTCAGATCCGCACTGAGATTCCAACGGTAATCGAGCCATCTGTGACTCATCTTCGTGCTCGTGCGTCAGCTCATGGAGAGATCCTCAGGGCAAGCAAGGCACTGATCCCCTGCATGCTCACACAGAACACAGCACCAGGTTCCTGGTGCTTCATCCTCACAAGGGGACAGGGCTGTGATGCAAGATAAGATCATAAGAAAAGTGTGGTTGCTGTTTATTGCTCTGAAACATGCTCCATTTTCAGCTACAGGAAAATTATAAGAGTCAGAATCCTTGCTGAGAGCTGTGCTACTTTTCCAAACAAATTGACTCCATTTCCATGTGATTTAAATTTGAGAGAACTGCTCGTGTCCCAAAGCTGAATGATTTTATCACCTCTTCACCAGCCCCAGTATATGATGACAGGTTTTTTTGATCGAACCGGAGAACAACTTCGCTGAGAGATCTCCCAGTTTTCACCCATCTGAGGAGCCCTGATGTTTCCTTAGAATCCCTTTGCCCTTTTGCTGCAAAGATGGGTTGCTCTAAGGGCAAAACAGCTCTCTAGGGATGGAGAGCAAAGGGAGGCTTCAGCAGAGCCTCTAGGACAAGCTTGAAGGTAGGAGCTTCTTTCCTTAAGCTCAAAGAATATGTGTAACGTTTAATTTTTTTGAAAGTATGTGTTAACTACATCCAGTTAGAAGAACTGCTCATGGGGCAAAATGTGCAAACCTGATTTAGGATGCTAGAAGTTAATTGCAATGCTTTAAAAAGTGCAGAGTAAAATCTCAGGGGCCTTTTCTTTGGCATGCTCTTTCTCCTTTGGAGAACTTCCTGAGAAGCCCTTCCCTGGATCAGTGGCCGTGCAGTGTCTCGCAGCCAAAAAGCGTTTGGCAGAAGGGCAAATCCGAATGCGACCGTACGTACCAGCACTCGAATGCTGCTGCAAGTGTCCAGATTAATTTCCAGCTTATAGCAATAGCTGATCTATTCTGGACAAAGGTTTTCCTTCCCACAGGCACGTGCAGTAATGAAAGCAGCCATTACTTCGTGCCCAAGAATAGATCTGTTGCAGACTTCACATCCCTGCGCTTAAAGCACCTCTGAGTCCAAACCGGGCAGCTCGGTTCCCTCAAACATCAAGTGGCACGTCCCGAGTGGGGCTGAGGATCCCGGGCTGGAATTTCTCCCTGTCAGCTGTAGAGGGAGCCTCGATGAGAGGCTGGGACGTGAGAGGAACTTCGGCAGTAGGGGAATTGTGCAGCCATTGCTGCAGGGAGAGCGTGGCTCCTTAGGGTTTGTGGCCAGTGTGTTCTGGGGTGAATGACGGCGACCTGGGTGGATAAAGGATGCTTTGTTCTGTGGTCAGGTTCAGATACCTGGGGGAGGGGAGCAGGGAATGAAGCAATTCTGTTTGTTTTGAACCAAAATAGTCTCTGAAAAAGGAAAATAAAAAAAAAATTTAAAAAGATAAAATAAACGAGAAATACTGAGTCAACTTAGGACATGGTGTTTGATCCGAAACAATGTTCCATTTTAGAGGTTAATTTCATTTTTTGCTAAAGTAGGGTTTTTCAATAAAACCTCCAAAAGGTTCATTTCAGAAACACCTACACGAAGTCAACCCCTTTGCTTTGAAAACACTTTGGAATGAAATGTTTTGAAGGTTAAAAAAGAGCCTCCTGTATTAGGCTTGTTGGGTTTGTTTGGCTTTTTGGAAAAAAAGGTGCTTGTCAAATTCAGCCCAACTTTGTGAGTGGTTTATGTCCCTCCGAAATTAAACTCTGGTCAAAATTACTGTTCACTGCACAAATTCACTCACTGTATCTATGGATCTGCCGAGGGCAAAACGGAGCCTGCGATTCAACCCGGAGCTGTTGGAGCCGGGGAGGAGAACCCAGGGTGTTTGCACAAAGGAAACGATTCAGCTCTCAGCAATCAAACCCCAGGTCTGGCTTCCTTTCCAAGGGCATCTGGAATCCCCTGGCTCCAAGTGGCCCAAATTCCCATTGTCTCCACGAGGAGTTAAAACACCACCAAATGAAGAAAGGAGAAGAGCATGGGAAGAAATGGCCCCGACTCATTTTATTTATCTGCTTCCAAGAAAAAAATACGAGCGTGAGACATGGAAGTTTCTTTTCAGGCACTTTCTAATGATTTGGATGATCCAGTGAAACAAATGAGAGCAGCCAGGAGAGTGCTCTGCTCCGAAAGGGCAGAGAAATATTTGCCAATGCAGCAGCTCTGCAAATGTGTGAGGCTGTTAAGCTCCTAATCCCATGTCTTATTTTTATGAATTTTCACACTAGTGGAATATAATGAACGCTGAACCCAAAGACATTAATTACTCGGGTCCTTTTTTTGAGAGGAATTTCGATGGAGTGTAACGTTTTAAATTACAAGGGGTGAAATAAACTCTACAAAACTTACAGCTTTAGTGGAGGAACTCCAAAATCAAATAAAAATGCAAAACCGCTGATGAAGTCCAATTTACTGTAAAATGCCCTGGATCATGGTGTTCCAGTAATTTTTTTTTCCCCCTACATACTTTGGTTAAAATAATTTATATCCGCTGCAGTGTTTATGTACCTTAAGCTTTATTTATTAAAGGATATGTATATTTCAAGCCCAGTTTTAATGAGACATGCTGAAATCTGTAAGGTACAGTGCGACTTTTGTTCTAATCAGCACTAAATCTCTTCTCTTTGCTTTTTCTGTGTTGAAAACATTCATGTTGGACGGAAAGGGCCGTGCGTGTATATAAATTTCAGATACGTATAAATATATACGTAAAGTAATAAGCAAAATTTATTTCTTATTTTTTCTATCATCAGGGCAAATACTCTGTCATTGTTCAGTCTGAGCACTTAAAATCACCAATGGATTTTATCCTTATTCTTACAACAGGACAATTACTTCTTTTTTTTTTTTTTTAGGTAAATTATGTATTTGCCAAAGATTGTGCTTTAGGTTGGCTGAAAATGTTTGGGAATTCACATCAGCTTGACGAACTGTTTTGGCAAAGGAAGAAAAAGAAGTCCAAGTGTTCTGGCTTTGTTTTCTAGTGAAAAGTTTTGAGATTTCATTTTTGAACCAACACCCTTAAACTAATGTTAACATGAACTAAAAAAAAAAAAAAAAAAACACTTGAGAAGCTGAGAAACATCTTAAAATTCTGAATTAAATGGGGCTTTAGATGTTCCTTAGGGGACTTGATTTGAAAGTTTCTTCCTGTGTTTTTGTTCTTGCAAGGAAATAGAAAATACTTTTGCTTAAATAGATGAATTTGAAAACTGTAATGTTTGTGGCTGTTTCAGTGTAGCGTCAGCAGTAAGTTTGAAAATTACATTCAGTTTAAGGGTCTTAATCAAACTTAAGCCATATTTTCAAGGCATTGTAGAAAGCCTGTCTTTCACTGACACCTCAGGATGAGATAAAAGGTATTTAACTGCTTAACCTTTACTGATAGCACTCAAATGTGGATATGAAGCAGGTCATGCAAGTGTCCCATGTAATCCCTCAGCCACTACTGAAAATGGTACAGTGGCTCCTAAATCCCTTTAAATGTAGTAAAGGCTATCATGGGCAGGAAAGTGACTCTCTTTCCATGAAAAACAGCCTTTGATGAAAATGAAAAGGTCCATTTTGCCAGTTTTTGTTTCTATTTAATGAAAGAAGGAAATAGAAAACTCTGTAAAGATTCCTGCCACAAAGAAGGCAAAACCTCTTCTGTTTTTAGAGATGTGGAAAATGGAAAATTTCTGGTAAAAAACAGCTTTGTTCAACTTTTGCCCAAATATCTGTGTTTCAGAGGCAATTTGTAAAGCACAGAAGGTTTCAGGTCTGATGGACTCGATTTTCTCACCACGCTTCCCTCTGCACAGAGAACCACCTATTTTTCTGATGAACCTGCAGGCACAAGTTCCCAGCAAAGCAAAGGGAAATGTGGGAGCAGAGGGGAGGAGATTTCACTCTGCCCGTTCCATGGAAAACCTTTGCTTTAGAAATGAATGCATTTCTCAGAAAGAGAACCCCGAAGCCCAGGAATGGCTGACCAAGGAATTTGAAGGGAGAAACGCTGGGAATCAGGGAGCAGAGTAATAAAGTACAGGTTTGTGCTGTAACAAATTCCAGCACTTGCGAGACTCTTTTAGACATATGGAAGTCCACTCAGGAGGAAAATTGGTTGCAGCCGCTGACTCAGAACCTATTGGAATCAGTGGAAACATTCCCATTGTCTTCTGTCCTGGAGAAATGGTGTTTCTGTCCTTCCTTCCATCCCTAGCCTGTGCTCACTCTCTGGGCCATATGGATTTCATCTCCCTCAAAGACAAGCGAGAGAAGAGGGTTTGGCTGTTTAACAGCACGACGGAGCTGTGTGGACAGGAATGGCTGATTTCTACTTGATTTGCTACAAATCAGGTAACTAGCACCTGGGTTTGGAGCCACTGCCTTCGGAGGAGTCATCTGGGTGCATCTGGCTCTGGTATCCCGGAGCTGAATGTGGCTTTAATCACATCAGCACCTTAATTTGGCCCCTCAAAGAAGAGCTCTGAGGAGTGAGGGTCTGATTCCTGGATTCTGACCATAATTCCAGGCTGTCCCTGGGAAAGAGCACTGGGTAATTGCTTATCTGGGCAGTGTCCCCCTTCAGCTATTTCAGCTCAGAGACTTGGCTAGTGTTAAACCCAGAGCTGCCTGCAGGGAATGAGTGAACCAAGCCCATCAAGAGTTGATCTTAGAGGATTGACTCCTGTTTCTCTTCCTGCAAGGCAGGCTCCCAGAAATAGGGGTGCAGAAGGTCGTGGATGCTCCCAAGCACTCCCAGGGTGTCACCTCCAGACATTCTTCAGATCATTGCCACTCTGTCTCCTACCACCGAGGCCAGGACAAGCCCCCATGGAAGGGGTGACGACCTGCAGAGCAAATGTTGAAGTATTTCTGCCTCTAGAAGAAAACATTGATCTTTTCAGACTGGAGCTAGGCTTGAGGGAGAGCGTGAGAACAGGTGGATCAGTTCAGCCCCCACTGCCACCTCAGACCCTCTGTGTGGCCCAGACAAGTCCCTTCCCTTCACTGTCCCTCATTCCCTTTGCTCCCCTCTGCCTTTCCCTTCTGATGCTTGCAGAGAGGTGCCCGTCTCCTGTTTGTAGTGACAACCCCAGTGCCAGCTCCAGCAGAAGTGGATGTGCCATCACAAAAACCTTCCCTGAAACCAGTTCTGGTATCAACTGGCTCTGCTCTCCTCCTCTCACCACTGAACTGTGAGTTTCGTGGCAATCTTCTCTGGGTATTTTGGACAATGAATGTGTTTCTTGCCATGTAATTAAATTATCCACTTGAGAAAGAAAAAGATGTGGTTTTGTTCCCATTAGAAAAACAAACAAACAAGGACTGATATTTATTACAGGCCAAGGCTACTCAACAAGTGTTTTCTGGAACTCTAATAAATTGCTGAAGAAAGTTTACAGCTGAGCCCTAAAGATGGTTTAGTTTTCCAAGGGGCTGGGATGTATTTATTTCCCATTTTCTTAACCCGCAGTATGGTGAACAGCTTAACGTGCTCTTTCCAGGGTTCAGATGGTGTCAGCCCAAACCCATGCTCTTCACCCCGAAACAGTTAACCACTTTTTAATTAAAACCACACCAATTATTCATTTGCAAGTTTTGCATTTATTTTGCCCCGTTTGCTCAGCCTGCTATTTGGTTTTGCTCCCACTTCGTTAAAACAGCTTCCAAAAAAATAATAAAAAAAAAATAAAATAAAAACAAACCTAAAACCTCCAGCTCCACACCAAACCCAAACAACAGAAGTAGCCAGCAAGGAGCCTTTCAACCAAATGATGTGTTGGGTGTCAAGGGCTTATCTGTGAGGCCGTGCCTCACAGGTTAGCAAGGATCTTGTCCTGTGCAGCTGCTGTGGGGTCTCTGTCCTGTTGTGTTGCCTGTGCAAGGAGTCCTCCAACAGTTCAGCAGCCAGGGACTCTCACCTTGACACAGTTTAAACCCTCTCCTCGCTCCATACACATCATTTGTGCACAGAGATGAGCATGGACAGATGTGGGAGCAAGGCACTTAAACACAAGTTGGTTGTTAAGCACATGCTTAAGTATTTGGCTGGATTAGCAAACTGGTTTTGAAGGGTTTGCGTTTAGGGAGAGCCCCCAAAACATTAGAAAGTTGATTTTTTTTTTTTCCCAGTTCATTACTGGGCCTGCCAATGACATCATTCGTTTGCAAGATGAGAAAAAGTGTTTAAACGAGATTTAAAAAAAAAATTAAACAAGACGCAATTTTAATGGCCACTTACAAAGGAGATTTATGGACGTGCATAAAGCTGCTTTCCACGGGAGAGGGACTAAGCTTTTAACAGTTACCTTCCTTTGGATTTTTTTTCCCTCTTGCAATATAATACCCACAAATATTTGTGAGTTGTGACTGTGCTCCAAAGGGTTAGTCCTCTTCCAGAAAGGGGGGGGGTGGAGGGAGAAAAGAGTGGTGCCAATTTGTCTGCCCAGACTCTGATTATGGGAGGTGGTGGGGATTTTTTTTTCCTTTCCTGCAGGGGAGAGAAGCTGGTGGGACGCTTTCTCTCTCCAGGGTTAGGGATATCTGATACCCAGCCCAAGAGCAGTCCAGCAGACTGAACTTTCATCTTCAGCAGTGAGGGATTTAAAATTTAAAAGAAAAAACCAACCAAACCTTGTGGATAAACTTCTTAGTTAAATTTGCAGGAGTTTTCTGCTGGGGAAATTAGGGCCATTTGAACGTCTGATTGTGAGGAGCAGTGTGTGTACATGGAGAAGGGGGGAGAGAGAGAGAGAGATCACTTGGAGGAAGGAGGTAGTTTCAATACATCTATTTATTTATTTGCATGCCCTGGGCCCTGCCCTCCTCCCTCCTATCCTGCTATCCAGTGACCCTCGGTGCTGATTAAAGTTCCCGGGTGACCTCTGAGTGCTTTTGTTACCCTGCCTGGTAATAAAACTCCGGTTAAACGGCTGGCTTATCCAAACCCAGGGCTCCTTACACAGCCAGCTCTGGAGCCAGCTCAAGTCTGAGCCCTAGGGAGCAGGCAGCTTAGCCCTCATTTAGTTTGGCCAGCCCTGCTTAGCTGGCCTGGGGTAGGGGGGAGTGGGTGGAGGTCCTGGTGGCTGTCTCAGTGCCACCAGGTAGCTGTCACAGGGGAAGAGGCAACCTGAAAGTGCCACAGCCTGGTTTCTTCGAGGGCAGGGAACTCCACAGGAATCCTTGAGGGTGATGGAGTAATGGACACAGGCACCACCCCCCTGCAGGGCTGTGCTCTGTCACCCTGTGCTTACAGAGCTCACAGCCCCTGCAACAAAACCGTGCTGAGGAGGAGTTTGTGCTGATACTCCTGCAGTTTCCTGGTGGAACCCACGGTTATGGATTGGCTTGAGAGGCCATGGCATGTGTCATCTGCTCCCTCCAGCCCAGACACGGTGCCAGTCCCGGCCCTGAGGCAGGGCTGACAGCCCCATGGCATCCCCAGCAAGAGCAAAGCCAGGGCAGGGAAGAGCTGAACCCCAGTTTGGATCCACAACCAGCCAGGCAAGAGATCAGGGCGTTCCTCACAGCACTTGGTGGAAAGATTATGGACAAAGGAAACAAAAGTAGTTCTTGCTGTTGGCAGCTGGTGAATGTGCTTGTCGTCTCTGTTGAAAGCTAGGTGACAGCTGTGGAAGCTCTGTCTTGGAATCTAAAAACTGGGACTTGGGCAGACAAACTGATAAACAAATTTCCACTCTCTCAGCCCCCCGCTCCACTTGTGTTTTATAAATGACAAGGAAAGGGAAAGGCTCCAGCCCAGACTGGGTCAGAGGAGGTCTGGAGCAGGTTGGAGCCCTGGTAGTGAAAACTCCAACCCAGGTGCTGCACAGCCAGCCCAGCTGCCCCTACTGTGAAAATCAAACCTCTCAGACTTGGAGGTACCCCCCGGAGCCATCCAGGTGGGACTTGGCAGAAACACCCCTCTGGAGGAGCTGTCCCCGGCTGCACTGGGCACAGAACTCCCTCCCCAGCCCTTAGCTGAGCCTGCTACACGGTTCCCCTGATGGTTCTGTTGCTGTGAGGTGGCTTCATCTCCACCTCGAGTAACACAAAGCTTTCCATCCTTCTCCCCACACACAAGGCCGGGGGAGATGGCAAAATAAACCCCTCAGCTGCCATCCTGGGGCACCTCCCTTACTACACCTGGTGCACAGCAAAGAAAATGTACGTGCGTGGCCTTGCCCCAGCATCCAGTGGGGCTGGAGCACGTGGGCAAGTGCTCTCCTGCCTCAGGTTCTAAGTCTTGTACAGTGTCAATGCTGTGATATTCCCAAATAAGTTCCCAAAGCCAAGTATTTTTCACCCCCAGGAACCAGTAACAAGCCACCTTTCTGTGACTGGAGATGTGATAGTGCTTCCAGGAATGATTGTGTGTGATGTGAACTCAGCCTCTGGTTCGAAATACTGTGCAGAGGAATAATAAATCTCAGTACTAAATTGCTGCCCCATTTAAGCTTTGATTAGACTCTGATGGTCTGTTCACCCTGGAGCTGCTGGTATTAATCTGCATGCTAAACCCTAATTATAAACTGCTCATGGCATTTCCAGATGATATCAAGATGTTTGGGATTAAAAGAAACCCTGATGCTGAGTTTACAGCTTGGAATGACTGTAGCCTACCTGATCCCCACAGATGCCATAACTCACCTCTGTGTGGGGAGGAAAGGAAAAAGGGAGGTTTGGTCCAAGTGTGCAGCAGGAGTTTGTGGGGGAAAGGTTTGGCTCTGGCCCTCAATATGTGCACACATACCCAAACTCTCAGTCACACCTGTAGGGTGTCTCCAGCTCCACGCAGGTCTCATCCAAAGATCTCATCTCCTGACTGGAGCAAGTGCAGAGGGGCTTGAGGCCAGGCATTAAAGTCAACCAGCACGATGGGGGAAAAGTTTTTGGGGTGAAAGAATTCTGGTTTGGCTTCAGAGCACTGCAGCATCAAGGAGTGCAGCAGTGGGGATATCACTGGCAGGACATGGGATGTTATGGGCGCAGGCTGAGGAGAGCCAGAGGCAGAGAGATGCTCTGAATCTGTGCCTCTCATCAGCTGCCCTCTAGGGAGCTGTGGCTGATGTTCTGGAGTGCAAAGGGGTGAAGGTCCCACACTCCCTCTCCAAAGCTGCCACGGGTCTAGGAGAGGAGGAAACATCATTTGTGCCCTCCTGCCCTCTGAATCACCAATCTGAAGTTCTTGCAGCCCATCCAGGCCCTCAAGAGAGCAAAGCTGGAGGGCATTCAGCACGTCTTCAAGTAGCTGAGCACCTTGCACAGAGCAGCAATAGATGGTGTGTGCATTTTGGTCAGCTTTCCTACAGGCAGGAGCTTGTGCAATGGTTCTGGCTGTCAGCTCCCACTCCTCACTGTCCCCGTGCATGATTTTTTTCTTTAATTTCTAGGATGAAACATATCTGGCAGATCAAAAAAAGGGCTCCAGGACTTTACACCCTGACAAGTTTCATGAAAATGAAGTAGGGGAGACCCAAAGGATTTTCCCTCACTGAGCAAAATACTTCTTCACCTGAGTGCCATGGCAGCTGAGGACACACACCTGGGTATTACAGGTTCTTCTGCTTGGTTTCTTTTGTTTAAACCCAGGTGGAAGAAAAGATATTCAGGGCACCTGAGAGAAGGGGGCAATCTATGCTGGTAAAGGCACGTGGTGTGGTGGTCAGTGCAAACGAGTTGAATGTGAGGGCAGGAAGAGGCTTGGCTTTCTCAGTGCTTTGCACCTTCCCACAGCCCATTAAAGCCAACTCCAAGGACTGTGAGCTGCCCTGGGGATGTTACAGCTCCTTGCCTGCTCTGGGTATTCCTTGTTGGTTCCAAGACCTTTGGGAGGCTCATCAGGTCCTGTTTGTTGCACCTGAAAACTGTCACCAAAACCGTGGTGCTACAAAGCTGCTGTTCAGACAGATGTGAAGGTGAGGGGGAGTGTTTCTGAGAGCTTATAACATACTTGGGCAGCCCATGTATTGGAGCTGGGAGCCACAGGAGCTGCCAGTGCTGGGTTTCATGGGAAACTTCAAGAATCAAAAATACACTCAAGTTAGGGACTTTCTCAGTGACTCTGCAGGGTGCTTGTGATTTTCTGAGAAAAGAAAGCTGAAGCAAAAACTGCTGGTCATCTACAGAGATGCAGATTTTTGGGTTTCCCCTTCTTGATATGCAGCTAGGGGAGGGAAAATGGGCGAGTCTGTGGTTTCTGTTTCACTCTCTCTGAGTGCTGGACACGATCACAGCATAAGGGGGAGACAGGTTTTGAGGCAAGGCTCCAGCTGGTGAGACTCACTGATGTCCTTCAAAATGATAACCACTCTGGGGAGCAGGAAGGGCCAAACTGGGGTCTGGCTGTGGTGTGAGGCTGGGCCTTCCAGCTGTGGGTGCTTTACCTGGCAGATTTCTGGCTGTTTCAGGACTTTGGGGCTTTTTCTTCTTCTCCCATGGTAGAAGTGGCTCAGAGGCTCCAGCCCTGCTGGGAGTGTGAGCAGAAGGCAACCATTTGCTGGACAGCTGGGAAAGGGAGGAATGGGGCTGTAAGCAGCCTCCAGGCAGGTGCACATTGGAGAGGAAAAGTGGGATGGGAGGATGGGGGGGAAGGGGAGCTACCTGTTCAGCTTGACACCAGAGCAGTGGTGAGGTAGGAAATAAATGTTTAATCCACTATTTGATGGCCTGTGGGATGTTAGAAGGGTACCTGCCCTTGCTGTTGTGGCCCATCTGTGTCCATGTCCTTCCCAGCCACATGATTGTGAGAACTGGTGTCACTTCTGTTTTGGGTTTGATGCTGAGGACAAGCATCATCAACTGAGGTGGCAGCACAGGCACCATCCCTGTCAGAGCCCAGGAGGTTCCTGCTACACTCATTTCCACACCCTAGGTGTGCCTTGGCAAAGGTTCTGTCTGGTCATAGGGAGCTGAGAGATGAACAGCAGCCCTGTAGTGTTCTGTGCAGCCTTCAAGGCCTCCCACAGCTTCCAGCCTCCTTCCTTTGGAGACAGACAGAGCTGTCAGCTTCCCTTGGGTTCAGCTCATCCCTCCCACCCGGTGTCAGAAATCCAGTCGTGCTGCAGGAGGCACCTGGGGGAAAGGAGGGGCTCAGGTCACATTCAGAAGGTGAATCAGGCATCCTGTGTTGGAATTAAGCCTGTGGGTGCTGCTTTTATGGGGAGCACCCAGGATTCACTTCAGGGTAAAGCCTCAGTCTGTGAGCTGGGCCTCTTTCTTGCTTTGCAGGTGAGACTCTGCCCTTGCAGCAGATGCACAGGTGTTGATGTGGTCACCCCAGCACCAGCATTCCTTCACCTGTTCTCTTTCCAGGGAGAATCCAGGCTGCATTCCCAAAGGCAGGGCCGGGAGGGAGCACTGTCTGAAGGATACACGGGGAGATGTGGCCAGGGATGTCAGCCAGGGCATTGCTGGACGTGGCACAGCGACCTCTTGGTCTGCTTTCTGTGGCTTCTGCTGACACCCCCAAGGCAGAGGTTGCCTGGGGCTAAGAGCAGACTCTACTGCCAACGGGAAGGGATGTTCATGGCTGGATCTCTGCAGCACCCACTCAGGAAAACCAGCTGGAACATCCGTTTGAAGCAGATCCAGGAGAAAGAGGGCAACCCCCAGCCCAGCAAGAAAGGAGGCAGCAGCCAGACATCTGGGAAAGGCAGAGGAAAGGGCATTTCATGATCAGGCTGTGTACAGGTAAGCACCCACCCTGCCTCACCTGAACCTGGAGAGCCAGGGTAGAGGATGCCAGTAAACAAAAGCCAGCCAGACACAGCCTTGCACATCCATGAGAAGGCACAGCTCCCTTCCCCATCCATCCAGCATGTGGACATGTACCACAGGGCATCACACAAATCCTCCTTCAGATGCAGAAAATGTCACTCTGTGGTGCAGACATGGATGCACACACAGCATTTTGGGTGTGTGTACACCCACACACTTCTGTGCACATGCACAACTTGCCCCAAAGTGGTTTTTTGGCCTTTCCACCCAGTGC
>VZRX01017863.1:0-75509 GCA_013398075.1 Notiomystis cincta | reverse complement strand
CCCCCCCCCCCCAACACCCCCAAACTGGGGACAGCAGAGCTCTGCAGCCCTGCCCTGCTCATTTGGGGTTTTGGGACTGCAAAGGGTAAACTGGGACCAGAGAGGGGGGTGGGGGGGCTGAAAGCAAACTAATGATGAAAATGTCTCCTCCATGCCTGTGCCTTAATTAAATGCATGGAGAGGCTCGGGGAAGCACATCTGTTTTCAATCTGGAGCCCTTTGATGGCATCAAATGTTCTTTCCCCAGATCAGGGGGGATGGAAATTCTGGGCTGGCTGTGGCAGCTTGGAGCCCCGGCTCCAGCCACCGGGAAGCAGCGGCCTTTCCTGGCCCGCGGCTCCGGCCCCTCGCCGCCAGCCCCGCTGTCCTGGGGCCCTTCTGCCGCGGGGCCCGGGGCAGCTCCCAGCGCCACTACCTGGCCCTGGCCACGGGGGCCAACACACCGCGGGACCTCTTCGCTCGCTGGCCTGAGGAGCTCCGACTGCGTCCTCTTTTTTTTTTATTTTTTTTTTTTTCCCCCTTCCCTTCTGTTCTTTTCATTTTACTTCCCTTTTGGTCTGTTTCGCTCAGTTCTCTGCTGCACTTTTCTTCCTCTTTTGCTGTTTTTCCTCTTCCTTTCCTCTCTGCTGTTCACACTTTCTATTCCATTACCCTCGGTCACCTTTTCATCTGCATTTCTCATTTTCGCTATTTCTCTCCTCAGCCTCAGGGCTGCGTCCACCCTCCCCTCCAGGTGCAGCGCCGGCCCACAAGGGGGGACTGNCGTGGGGGGCGAGGGCAGAAAAGCCCCTCTCGGCACCATGGCGTCCAGCTATGCCCACGCCATGGAGAGGCAGGCCCTGCTGCCCGCCCGCCTCGACGGCCCCGCCGGCCTGGACAATTTACAAGCCAAGAAGAACTTCTCCGTGAGTCACCTGCTGGACCTGGAGGAGGCGGGCGACATGGTGGCCGCCCAGGCGGAGGAGGGCGGCGGCGAGCCCGGCCGGAGCTTGTTGGAGTCCCCCGGGCTGACCAGCGGCAGCGACACCCCGCAGCAGGACAGTAAGTGCGGGGACATCCCCCCTTCCATCTCTCGCCGGGGCAGGCGCGGCGGGCGGTGCCGGCTCCGAGGGGTCACGCCTGGGGAAGCGGCCGCCGGCCGGCGCTTAGCCCGGCTTCCCCCGCTCCCCGAGCCGCCCTTCCCCGCGGTGCAGGGAGCCCCGGCAGGGTCGGCGTGTGAAAACCCATGTTTGCTCCCAGCCGCGTCCCGGGAAAGGGACGAGCTGCCCCTTCGCCGCCGCGCCCGTCGTGTCGCGTGCCGCGGCTCCTCCACCCTGTGGGGAACTGGAGAACATCCCGGGGAGCAGAAGCGGCAGGACCGGGCCCGCGGGTTCAGCGCCCTCGTCCAGTCCTTGCCGGGGTGGGCTGAGAACGGCGCTTGGCTGGACGGGGCGAGGCGCGGTAGGCGCTGAGCCTCCGTCCATCCCTCCATCCGCCCGTCCCTCCGGCCCGTCGGAGCGGGCACCGGCGCCGTGCTTTGCGGGACAGCGGGAGGCTGCTCGGGGGCCTGGCCGCTGTCCGGACCATTGTCCGGTGCCCTGCCGGGAGCATCGCGCCTCGCAAACAGCCCGAGGGTGCGTGCGCGGCTCCCAAGTGGAGCCGCAGATTCCCTCTCCCCCCGATTCTCCCTGATCCAGACCCGGCGGGCAGGGCAGGACAGGGGAGCAGGACAGGGGAGCAGATCCGTCTCTGAACCGCCCGTCCCAAAGGGTCCGAGCTCGGGAACCCAAGGAGCAGCGGGCAGCGGGATGGGCGCCGGCTTGCGCGGCATTTTTCAAGCGCCGCGTGTTGTTTTCCAAGGGCACCGCTGTCAGAAAGGCTCAGGGGAGTGCGAAGGGTCAGTAACCCTCCTTTACCCTCCCTCTGCTCTCTGTTAAAATAATTATATCCCCGGTCCGCGCTGGCCGCGGCCGCCTCCGCCGTGCCTCCCGTGGGGTGGGCAGAGACCGCGGCTGCGGACACGAGCTCGCTTCCGAGGGAAGCGGGAAACGGGGAAAAAAAACCAACAAAACGAAACGAGAAGCGAATGTAAATGTCAATTGCAATTTTCGTTCGCTTTCCGATTTTTTGTTGGTTTGGTTTGGTTTTTTTTTTTTCCCGGGAGCCGCCTCCGATCCAGTTTTCTCGTGGATCCGAGGTGGTTTACTCGATATTCCGAAGGAAACCGAGCTGGGGAAGCGGAAAGCCTTTCCAAAAGCAGCCTCTCCTTGCAGCAGCGCCCGTGGGATCCCCGAGCTCGGCCCGGCCGGATGCGTTCCCGGCGGGGAGCATCCTCGAGCGAGCGGTGCGCGGCTGCCGGAGCGGCTCCGCTCCGCCCCGAGAGCCGCACCGAGCGCCTCGGGAGATGGCTTACAAATATTTCCCTTCCCAGGACCCGAAAAACTGCCATTTCTGTCTCTAAAGGTGTTTATTTTAGTGGGGAAAACAGTGATTGCGGCTGCCGCCGATTCGGCTCCTTGCGCCGCTGGAGATTCCCCGAGATATCAAACGTAGACAACGCTTTTTTTGCTTCTGCTTTTGTACCCAGTGTAGTTTATCACATTTTATTTGGATTTACTCCTGATTTACTCCGATTTACTCCCGATGTTGCCCTTTGCCAACTGCTGAGCTCTCCAGAGCGGGCTCGGTCAGCGTGGAAAAGGAGGAACTGTGTTTCACCGGCGCTCACTTTGCTCTTAAGAGCATGAAAAGAACTCAAAATAAAAAAGCAGTCCAACGGCTTGTTTTCTAGCCAGCACTGCTTAGCAGGGACCAAATTACAGCTTCAAACAATTTACAGATTCTCTGAATGCTGTAAAAGTTTTGATGCCGTTGTGGTGAATTAGAAAGTTTTAGAAGTATTCTGAACTAAGCAACAACAACAAAAAATAAAAGAAAAAAAAGAGAAAAAATGGAAAGTGTGGAGGGGAAGGAATAAATTCTCCCGGGTTTATTGGGCAGAGCTGTCATCTGAGCTTTCTGGCTCTCTCGTGGCTGCATTTAGCACATCCTGTGGGTCTCCCTGCCTCATTTTCCCTACCTGCTGCATGTGTTGTGTGAAGTGGTGTGCAATCCACGCAGCAAAAGGACTGTGCTGGAGCTAGGAAGTGCAAGAGAGCTGTGAGCTTTCCTCGGTGAAAAATGGGAATTGGTTCAGTGGAAAAGCTAATGCAGGGCTTAGTTACTCTCCATGTTTTCAACTGAGAAAAGGTAAAAGCCGTTTGAAGAAATTGCGGATTTCTCAAGAATACTAAAAATGTTCTTCCAACCTGAAGGAAAATCAGCTGATTTCTGTCCCAAACTTAAGTGAAAAACCAAATTATTGGTGCCGTTTTTGTAAACGAAAATGAAGAGAAGAAGTCTGACGCAGAAGTAACAAAAGGTTTTATTTGGACATTTGAGATCGAAGGAAATATTTCACCACTATTTCATGTGAGAGAGGTTCAGGATAAAACGTTTCTCTTACAAAAAGGAAAAGCATTGCTGGGAGTAGCTGTGGTTGTAATATTTACAGGGAGAGCTGTCTGTGTATTAAGGAGCTGAGTTTTCAGCCATGCTGCCGAGCTGTCATTCTTCCCAACTTCAGTTCAGTTCCACTCCTAGCTCTGAACACTTTACCCTAAAAGCTGATAAAAATCAGGGCAAACCTCCCTGCCTCTGCTGCTTCTCTGGGATGGCTTTGCAACCTGAGTTCCAATTTGTCACAAAATAACCTGTTAAAATACAGCCAACTCTTGCTGCGGTAGCACAACTTTCCCTAACTCCAGCTAAAACTGGGATGAAAACGCAGGTCTCAGCTCAGCTGAGGGGATCCCCAAAGCTTCCTAGAAAAGGCAATGAGCTCCTATTGCTTTTGTGCCCTTGGGGGGTGACAGAAACCTGTCAGTTGCCTGTGGGTTCCCAGAGCTTGTGGCTCTGGGCAGGGATAATTCTCTAATTGTTGTTTGGATTTTTTTTTTTTTCAGATGGCATTTTTGACTTCTGCTTGTTTTTTCTTTTTTTCCCTTGGTTGGTTTGTTTGAGACTCACTGTTGATGGCTCGTAAAATGGTGTGGAGAAAGCATGAACAGCAAAAGAAAAATTGTTACGCTGGGATTTCTTTTGTAAGGAGTGAACAAACTGTGCCTCATTCCATTACAAGCTCGAGTTCTGTGTTTTGGGGCTATTGCTGTCCTTTAATCTCTCTTCAGTATAAAAGTGCTGGCAGTCAGGGGGCTGACATTTTATCGGGCTGGTTCACAGTTAAAGCTGGGCACAAGCTGCCTGAGTCTCCCCATGATTTTTTCCCTGACCCAGTGAGCATTGTGACCCCTCAGCACTGCTGTTCCTTCCCAAGGAAATCCCAGAAACCTTGCTGGGATGAGGTGAGTGAGTTCCTCTGCTCAGGCAGGTCAAGCAGAGCATCTGTGTGGCTTCAGCCCCTCGTGTCTGGCAGCGGGTCGAGGAAGGGCTCTTTCAGCCTTCTCATTGTTTGGTGTTGGGGCTTGTCACCCCAGGATTCTGCACAGATCAGAAATAGGTGTTCTTTCATGAAAGGACTGACAGATTCAGGGAGGGCTGAACCTTCACTGCAGCAGGGTTGGGAGGCAGTGTCCAGCTCAGGGAGCCACGAGTCCCAGACTGGAAGGATGAGCTGGGGCAGAGATCTCTCCCTTGCTGCCTGAGCTTAAACCCTCTGCCTGCTCTTACTGACAGTCTGAAACAGGATCCTGAGCTGGAGGACTTGGGGTCTGCTCCCACATAGCTGTTCATTTTGCCTTAATTGCCTCTTTTTAATCAGAGCAAGTGAAGTTGCTGCAGGAGTAGGAGAGTGTGTGTAAGTATTGAGTTGTCTGTTCTCCTGTGCCTCCCCAGCCTTCACAAAAAAAAAAAAAACAAACACCGTTGTAAAAAGAAAAGCGCTGCCACTGCTTGGAAATGTGGAAAGGAACTCCTTGGGCTGTGAGTTGCTGAGGATGAAGGTGAGAAGAAATTCCTGGGACAACTGCAGGGTTTTGTTTGCAAATCTCTGCTTTATCTTGTAGTATTAAGCATCTCTTTTGTTAGTAAACCACAGCCTTTATTCCCAGAAGGTGCTGAGTCTGTGGACAGGGGATATACAACTAATAGATAGGGGAGGGGGAAATGCAGGGTAAATTGATTAAACCTAGGAGTTTTCTTCCTGTCTTGTCCTGCTGCTGATGGACCAAGAGTCTGCAGGCAGCAGCTGAGGCTGTGGCCACAGGTTACACCGGGGCGAGCCAGGGAAACCAGCCGGTGCCTCCCTCCCTGCGGACAGGGGCGAATCCTCCTCACAGGATCCATCAAAAAAGACTCTGCAGAGCTCTCCTCTTCCAGGAACTGATGTAGGAGAAGCGAGGATGGGCTCATTGCTATTTTTAAGGCATTTGCTGAAAATTGTCCGTGTGAAAAATGCGGCTTTTTGTAGGAAACATCTTTGCGCGTGCGGGTCGTGCTGTGCGTATCCTCGAGGCTTTGAGGCTTTTTTCGCTTGGGTAAAGGCTGAGTAACAGGTAACCAGCACCAAGCAGTTATTAGAAGTTTGATTAACTCCTTTCCATTTATGTTCTTCGGGCATATCTGTCTGATTTTGGTCTCAGGCTGGCAGATGCGTGGTTACTGCAGCGAGCGTCTGATATTTTTCTTACATCTCTGAATCCTGCAGTTTGAAGTGGAAAAGCATTTTGTGGTTTTTTGACGTAAATTTCTGCAGCTTCTGGACAAAGACAGAAGGTGGAAACATGACTCTGCCACGTTCTTAAAAAAGAACAACAACAAAAAAAAAAGGTACAAAGGAATAAACAAAAGTGGTCAAGGTACTGTTACTAACAAAGAAAAAAGAACCATGTGAATTTGGAGGAGGGAGCTGGCTCTGTTTGTGAGTGCTTTTCCTTTTGAGGGGTGAAAAGAAACTTCTATTTGTTTTTCAATATCACTTTTTTTTGATCGATTATAATCAGTTTTGCTTCCTGGTTCTCATGGTCTCATAATTTGCTGATGGTATTTGTGTTTTCAATCCCTCCACTCAGAGCTTCCAACTTTTTAATTTGAAAAAGATTTTGCTGAAGGTTTTTACTTTCCCTCCTTCCCCCCCCCCCTTAATGTAATGAAAACATTTCCATGAAAATTAGATTTTGAAATCTCTCATAAAACTGAAAGGTTTGGTCTAAACTGCTCGAAGGCTTTTAATGAACATCAGCTTTCTGTCATCTGCACCGAGTTTCCACTGCTAGCTGGTCTATTTTCCATCTTTTTGATGATGTATAAAGCAGTGATTGCATGGGAAAATATTATCTCAGGGTTAATTTCTGCGGGCCTTACTCACACGAGTCACTGCATGCAATTCAATGGACCACTTATGTGTGTGCCAGTTGATGAGTATTAGTGTTTGAAGACTTGACCAGCAGCCTTGAGTCATGCAGAAAAGTCTTTTATTTTTTGGCCAGTGGAGTGTTTTTGTGCGGACATGGGACGGTTTTGCTGTCTGCAGCCAGGAGCACGATCCCTTTGCCTCTCAGCAGCAGTGCAGGACGCATCAAAATCTGTGATGTGAGGAAACCTGGAAGGAAAAGAGCAAGAGCTCGGACAGAGCATAGGCAGGAGGGGCTGGGAGAGCTGGGTATTTCACAAGGCACACACAGAATTACAGGACTGTAATCCCTTCAAGGATGCATTTTATTTTTCCCCCTGGTAACTGAGTTGACTCCCATGGTTTTTGACATCACCAGAATGACTTGATGGGATTATAGGTGTTTATTCCTGGTCGCGAGTTGTTTATGATATATTTAATCGGTTTTGAAACCCATATTAAGGAGCCCTGAGGGAGCTGTGTTCCTGCTGGGCCTCTGTTGCATAATGAAGTACATCACGAATATTTACCAAGTGTCACAGTATTCCAGGCTTGGGCCTCTGTTTCTGGGGAGGATGAATCACTGTACTGCTGGTTCCCCACCCTGCTTGCCTTTCCTAAAGGAGGCTTGGATTTTGGGGTGGATTACGGAGATTTGAAGTGAGAATCATCACAGTCTGGCTGGAGGAGCTGTTGTCCAAGGCTCTGCTGTTTGAACTGTCCTTGTGGCTTTACACGCAGGGTGCAGAAAGGTTTCAGCTTCTGCTCGGATGGTGGAGCAGGTTTTTAGTCTGGTTCCCCCAAGAAAAACCTGTTGTTTGATCGCCACATGTGGGACATACCTTCAGAGCCCACTGGCTGCTCTGGTGGGAGAGCAGACAGCTCCAAAGGAGGGGTGAAATCCCAGCAGGTTTTATGGCAGTCTGGTGGGTTTGGAGAAGGATGGTAGCAGTGCCTCCTCCTCCTCCTGAGGGGGAGATGCAGCACAAACCCATCCTCTTACCAGCCACTGGAAATCCCTGCAGAGGCTCTGTGTTACAGTGGAAACTCACATGTGTAGATGCAGGTGCCACCAGCCCCACAGTGCAGGCATGTAGGGATTTGTCCCTCAGGGTAGTCCAGCAGTTCTTGAGCCTGCATTTGCCAGCCCTGCTCACCTTTGCATTATAAATGTAAGTTTGTACTGCAAATATTTGGTATGTTCCTAAGCCGAGTTTCCTGTGCTATTCCTGCTGGACCCAGCTGGGCTCTGCCCTGGAAGATACTGAGGTGGGGATGGGGCTGTGGGGGCATCACTTAAAGAGAAATTTCTTTCAAGTGAGAATGTCTGGAGGGTTCTGGTTGAGAAGGGATTCTGGATGAGCAGTGGTGCCCAAGCTGAGGGCCACTCCAGCAGCGGAAAGCCTGGTGTCTGCAAGGGTGAGTCTGCGAAGGCCAGGAGGGAAGAGAGGTCTGATGAGCAAGCCAGGGAGCATCTATTTCAACTTACACAGCGTTCTGGGCTCCTCTCTCACCTCCAGAGGCCGAGAAAAGGTTACACCACTGTCTAAAGCGCTGTCCCAGACAGTCTGGGTTTCATACGTGCCCATATGAAGTGAACATTTGCCTTGGGGTGGCAGCCCAGGACATCCTGGTGCCTCGTGTTCCTGGAAGGGAAGGTTAGATGGGAGGCAAAGGGAGCCAGCTGCGCTCTTAACAAGTCACTACATCCTATTGCAGCATCCAGTTCGTATTCCACCCAAATTTTCCCCCCTTCTGGCTGGAGAAATTTTCCTACAGGAGAAACTCCAGCCAGTCAGCAAGACCGCCGGGCAGGGCAAACGTCCAAAGAGACGCTCAGGATCTGGCTGGGACCCTCTCCACGTCTTGATGAGCTGCTCAGGCAGCAAAACTGCTTTTGCACCGAGAGCTGGAACTCATCAGGAACTTGGGGACACTGCTTCCTGCTCTGAGCCCACCAGCAGATGAACTTCTCCTGTGGCCTGCTTGACCAAAGCAAAATCAAAGTTAGCTCTGGTCCTGCCTGTCTGGGGCGAGAAGGAGTTGCCAGCAGCAGCTGCTGAGTGGGCAGACTTGGAAAAGGAAAATGGCATCGGGCTCCGAGGGGACCAGCAGTTGCAGGGCGCTGCAATCAAAGCAGGGTGCCTGGTGGTGATGGAGCAGGGTGGGTGGCTGCAGAAGGCAGCACCCCAGTAGCTTCCAGCCCTCTCAGTGTAGGTGCTGGACCAGTGAAGGTTGAGTAGGTTTTGAACTGATGGGGGCTTGGAGTAGTCTGCTGTTTGCTGTGGGGTTTGTTGTTCGTGGCTGCTGAATGAGCGGTGGGAGAGCTGGGCTGAGCTGCAGCCGGTGTGCCAGCGAGGCCCTGGAGACCTGCTCAGAGCCTCTGGAAATCATCTTCTTTTTTGGAAGTGTCACTAATACGATCCACATTTAAAAGAAAAAAAAAAAAACAACAAGAATGCTTGCAGCTTTCAAAGAGCTGTCACTTCTCCCCGTGTCAGCTCAGCCGCATCGGGGCTCTGTGGGGATGGATTGGACTTAAAAGGGAAAAGTGCCTGAGCCGTAACAGTGAAAACAGAGTGTTAATGCTCTGAGCCTGGTGCTGCAAAGGGCCAGCCTTGCTGGTGGCTCTGCAGGCAGCTCCTGTCCCCATGAAGCCTGGGCTGGCTTCCCATGAAGCTTCACAGCTCTCTCCCTACCTTGCGGCCAGGAGCTGATTATCCTGCTGCGTCCTGCGCAGCCTCGCACTTACCCTTGGATGGAAGGCACAGAGCAGAGGTTTGTGATTCCAGCACAGAGCTCCTGCTTGGGGTGGATGCTTCCTTGTGCTGGCAGTACTGGAGAAGGCTGGAGACCAGGCTGTGTCCTGTCCCTGAGCATGTTTGCTCCCACTGGGCACTGGGAAGGCTGGCTGTAGGCACGAGCTGGTGGTGTGGCTTGTGCAGTCCTGAGTACCTGAACTTGTCAGAGCAAAAGCGTTGGTGGTTTTGCACTGAGGGAGAGGGAGAAAGCTCTCAAGGCCAGCCCAGAGCCAAGCTCTGCATTGTGCTGCCTTCACTGTGACTGCTGATGGGCTTGGTCCGTGTCTCTCCGTGGGTCAGGGATGAGGAGCTGGGGTGGTGGTGGGAAGCGCGGTGTGGATTTGAGGCACACGCACAAGGCAGCCCACAGGGGAGTTCTCCAGGCAGTGAGGGCCACTCCACTTGGGAGAACTGCAGGGCAGGTTTTTAGGGTCAGGTGTGTGCTGGTGCTGGGAGCAGCACCCAAAATCACCCAAATCTCAGTTGTAGCAGTAGGGTTTTCCTTCCTCAAAACATCAGACCAAATGACCCAGCCTCTTTTGTTGCTCAAATACGCCTTTGGGTGCTGGCCACAGAATTCTGAGGTCTGTTTTTCTGTATACTCACTGCCATAATTTGACCAGGATCACCTTGCCATGCCTCAGTTTTCCTGCCAATATCACTGGGTACAACCCTGGGCTCTAATTAGGGGCTTTGGAATTTTCTGGCTGCATGTGTTATGTAAGAGCTTGGCTTAAACAGCAGTTTGGGAAGATTCTCCTCCTTTTGCATCATCCCCAGCAAATTGCTACTTCATCTGCTTGTCTTGGTGGAGCTAGCACTGAGAATATCCCCTTCCATGATCTGGAGCAGCCTCAGCTAGGTTTGTTTCTGAACCCACCTAATGCTAGGGTGCTCCTGAGTGCACCCCATTCATGCCCTTGGGGTGAGAGCTGTGTGCTGTGTGAACTCACCTGTGGCCTGAAACAGTTTTCAGGGGCAAATTTGTGCACGTGGACAAGACTGTTCTGAACACGAGGATGTAAGGAGCAGCACGTGCTGATCAGCTGGAAGGTCCCTGGAGCTTTTGGTGTCAGGCAGTGAAATTCCCAGCGGCTGCTTGGGATGGTCACACTCTTTTTCTTGGCTATAGCCTGCCCTTGAATGTTTGGCCAAAAAAGATCGTTACTTACAGTTTGTTTCATTTGGAAAACTTCTGATACGTGTCATGGAAACTAGGAGGACTGCTCAGGAATGAGTGCTTGCAGCACTATGCTTGTTTGTGATTTGTTTTTCATTGTTTCCCCTTAATTTTATTTTTTTTTTTTAAAGTCAACTAATCAGTAAAAAGAAACAATCACCTGTGATTTAGGAGAGGGATCTCTCATTGTAAATAATAAATTAGTGTCAGGAGACCAGGCAGACAGAATGGTTGATGAATATCCTGCAGGCTGAAAGTTGTTTATCAAGCCTGTTTGAAGACTTATGACTAACAAGCTCATTTACAGAGCTTGGAGTCTGTTCATGAACCATTCTCCAGCTGGGAGGATGTGGGAATCATCAGAAAATGTATTCACAAGTTACTCGATCATTTACAAAAACGATCAAACAAACAAAGACTGGTTTTTGGAAGGGAACTGTAAATTCCTCTCCCTCCCCACTGGGTTTTGTGAGGCATTCCCATTAGGAAAACGCAGGGCTGGAGAAGAATGCAGAACCCCACATCGCTCACTAATGACCTATTTTGGTGCTCACCCCCTGCTCAATGCCCTGCCACCAGCCAAGCCCTCCAGCTGCGGGGAGCTGCTGGCCCCTGGGAGCCCTGCTCACGGGGCCTGGCGGGATGGATCCCTCTCGTCTCCACCAGTGATTCCCAGCAGAGAAATTTGGCTCGCTGCGGGGGAGAGGCTGCCCGTGCTCCTCTGGTGAGATTACAGAGATGTTCCCTGCAAAGGAGGGCAGCACGGGATCTGCTAGTGTCGAGTGCCAGGGGGGATGAAGTGGGAGCAAAGAGCCTCTGCTGGAGCGCTGTGGGTCCATGTGCCTTTTGTAAATCTGCTTGCCTGGCCCTGGACCAGCTCTCCTCCTCGATGCAAAACACCACATCTTTATGAGAGGCAGATGTTTTTCACCCCCAGCATGTCCTACAGCTTTGCCTAGTTTGTGGGGCATCCTCTCCCTGTGCTGCTCAGCCATGGGGAAGGCTCCAGGTGGGCTCTGTTTTGTCAAGGCAGGTGCAAACTGAGCCAAAAAGAGTCCAGAGAAGAGGTAAAGAGAGCTCCAGTTTAGAAGGAAGGAGCCACATTTAAAAGTCAAGTATGAACTGATTTCCAAGCCCACCTACTGCCACTGCAGATGTAAGTGAGGCAGTAGGAAAATCTTCCCAGGTCTGGAGAGGATAAGGAAACCTTGGAAGAGGTGCTGCGAGAATTTGTGGAGATTTCAATCACAGATCTGCTGGAGACAAACGTGTGAAGGAATAAACAGTGTAGGGCTCATCCTACCTTGGGAAGGGTATCCTTCTCCCAGGTTTCAGTGGCTGTGTGACTTTAGTGGGAACTTGTTTAATCCTGAGTTTCATCTGTTCTGGCCAGCACAATGGTGCTGCCTCCGATTTTCCCCCACAGTCCAGGCAAGCTGCTGTGCCGTGTTCTGCTGGGATGCCCTGAATGCCCTCACCATCTAGCTGAGGGAAAGCTTGTGGGTGGGGAAAGGCCACTGGATGGAATGGTGGAAAAGAAAAACTGGGATGTGATTAGCAGGAAAAGCACCCCAGAAAGCTGCCCTTCATCAGTGTGGGAAGGTTCATGTTTGCTCTGTTTCTTTTGGGTGTTCTTCTGACCAGAGAGAGCCGGTGTCTGTCTGGAGGAGGGCATAGCCAGCGAGTGAAGGGGACACTTTGTTCTGGGAGGGTCGAAGCACTCTTTGTGGAGCTGGGTGCTGAACACTTGTTCTCTTGCTTTTTGAGGCCAGGATCCCCATCCTCCCTGCCTCTCTGGCTACAGCCACGGTGCTGCTCTCAGGAATCCTCAGAAGGACTCTGCTCCCTGCTCTGCTCCCTGCATCTCCACTCTGAGTGGGAGCTCTTTGGATTGTGTGACAAATCGCTGTCCCTTTCGGGCCACGCAGTGGCAAGGATTCTTCCAGACACTTGTGATGATGGATTTGAATCCACATTTCTGTGCTTTCTAGGTAGAGGTCTTTCTTCCCCCTGCCTTTAATCCATCAGAGAAAAGGGGAATGAGAGCCAGTGGCTGGGAGCAAAAGCCAGACATGCATTCAAAGGAGGTAGGAAACACATTTTTTAGCTGTGAGATGCTGTGTAATCACTAGAAAAACTCCAAAGGAGAGCGCTGGCTGCTGCATCCATGAATGTCTGGAAGCCCTTTTGGAAGAGCAGCTTTTGTCAGCCATGAATTATTGGTCTCACCAGTGGGGTAACTGGGTGAAATGCTATGGCTGAGTCTCACACAGCAACTGAAGAGCACGGCTCTGGCCGAGGGACGGAGGATGTGCTGCACAATCCAATGTCAGGGGTATTCCTGCCAGGAAATCAGAACAGAGGACCAGATGGAGAACACAGATCCACTTGGTACCAGGCTGTTTACAGGTTTGAACCAAAACACAGCGAGAAACACAAAAGGAAAGTAGTATTTCTCATGTCTGATCATAACTCAGGCCCTTATGTGAACCAGCTGCCACACATTTATAGGACAATCCCCTCTTCAAAATCCCATTTTTAGGAATAACAGAGATAGGAAAGCCTCTGCAGAGCTGTGAGGGGCAAGCATTAGCCATGGGAATAGCCCAACCTTCTCCTGTATTTCAGGACCTCTTTGGAGTTTACTGCTGCTCTGAAGACAGCAGGCTGTTGTGTGTGATTTCTGGTATTTCTGGCCCGGTTGAAGCTCTGAGTGAGCTGTGTCTCCTGTAACTGCAACCCTGCCAGCTTTGGGTAAAATGAGGAAAGCAGGGAGAGCTGCAAATCTAATCAGTGGTGGGAAGAGGGATGAACGTGGCTCAGCATCCTTGTGGGACAGAGCATCTCTGAAGTGGTAGAGTGAGCTCCCCAGGGAAGTCAGAGGTGGCGGCACAGGGCTTGCACCGAGGGAAGGGAGCAGAAGGGTTTGCAGGGTTGGGATGACCAGAGCAGCAGGGAAAGAGCTGCTAAACCAGGAATGCCCAAAGAGCTGAGGAATGGCAGCTCTTCCAGGAAGGTTCATAAAACAAAGCCCTCGTTGCTGGGCCTCTGCTCCACCACTGAGCCCGTGGCAATGGGAGCCTTTCTCCACCTCGTTTTCCAGCACCGATGCTCTGTGTTTGTGGACATGTGGTCCTGGATGTGCTGCTGGCCAGGGAGTATGGAGCCATGGAGTTTCCAAATGTGCTCTGTTCCTAGAAGGGACAGTGAGTAAAAAATGTGCCGAGAAATGGTCTGGCAAGCAGTTTGGTTTGGAGGAATTACACTTTCCTTCAGCGTGATTAATATCGGGGATCTGGGGGAAAGAGCAAAATAATCAAACTGCTTTTAAAACTTTGCTGGGCTGAGCCATGTTCAAAACTCAATCTGGGTGTGAAAAGTCAAATGGTCTCTGAATTTGTCCCAGATTGACTCCAGGCAGGATTCAAGCTTCTCAATCAGCCTTGGTGCCTCCCTAAGCACATTGAGCCTGCCCCAGGCAGAGCCATGGCTGCGTCTCAGGGGTGTTTGGTGTCACTGCAAAATGCTCACGTACATCTTATGTGTCACAGCTGAGCCAGGGCCTGGGGGAATCCTGTGTGTGCTGCAGGCACCATCCCTGGAGACCACCATCATCTTTGCCCTTCTGAAAACATGGTCGTTCACCTTGGTGATCAGGAGGTACCACAAGGCAGGAATGGGAATGGGATCATCCTTAACTCTCTGTGACGTGGATGGATTCTGCTGCAGAATGTGCTGTTAATTCTGTTTTAGAGAAAAATTCTTGCACACCTGGTGTGCAAGAGAGAGGTGGGTATTTCCTGGGGAAACCAAACCTGGTATTTGGTTTTTTTGGGGGTTTTTTTGAGAGAGTTGAGATGATGCTCAACCCACTGGAATCTGGGATGTTGTCATTAGCTAACAGCTGCTGGGAAGCAGCACTGGTCTTTCCTCTAAGAGCGTTGACAGTCACAAGAGCACAAGAGAAGGGCACCTTCCTACCCAAAATAGTAACCTGGCACTTCTCAAATGAATTGCTTCTACGTGAAGAGATGCAGATCCTGTTCAAATGCAGCAGGCAGAGAACTTCTGTCAGTTCTGGCTGGACAGGGGAAGCCTTCTCCAAATCAAAGCAATTATGGAGAAAGCAGATGCTTTGGATAAATACTTTATTTCAGTGTGTCATTTAAAAGCATCATCTATGTTGGAGGAGAAAAAAAAAAAGATATTTTTATAAGCCTCAAAAAGGCAGGGTGTCTCTTAGTCTGAAATCTCTTTCTCTTTTTTTTTTCCCCGTGAATCTGAGTGGTAGAACTTTTCGAAGCCCCGAGGAGGTCAGCTCTAAACAAGCTTTTAAAATAGAGAGCTAAAAGCCCTCGGCCGGTGCCAGTGCCCCGCGCCCTGGCTGTTGGGGGAAGGGATGGTGCCTCGGGACGGTGTGGGGAGATGCAGAGGGGCTTTTCTGTTATTCTGGTGCCATCTACTGGTCCGAGCCCACGGGAAGGTCGGGGAATTGGAGCGGAACACGGCTGGCTGGCTGGTGTGGGGTGGCCAGTGTCCCCCATAGGAGCGGGGGCTGCGTTCCCTCCCTGCAGGGCACACAGCTGCAGCTGGTGCTGCACTCTCCATCATCTCCATCTCTGTTTTCCCCACGATTTAATAGTTAAAAAAGACCAAAAATCTGGAGCTTGGTCTGCTCAGTCAGCTCTTGTTGCTCTGGTCTTACTAGGAAGGTGGGGCGGGGTTATGTGAAGGTGGCAGCAGGTGGCAATGCTGCCCCTGCCACTCTGCACCTCCAGGGATGTCCACAGAGCAATCTGGGCCGAGCTCTGCTGGGACTTTCCTTCGTTTTGTTGGAGCAGCAATGGGTTCTTGTGCCTTGGCAAAGTTTGGGCTCACCCAGCTGCTTGGTCTTTGCTACTGGCATTAATGATCCTCATTCCTTTTACCGAGCCACCTGGTTTTCAAAAAACGAATAGGAGCTGAATTATCTTCACATTTCTCTTCGAATGGTCGAAATGTGGTTGAAATTGGCCAATTCCTCAAAAACTGCCAGGAGATCAGAGAGCAAAGAGCATTGTAAGCATTTCCTCTGGCAGGGCAGTTGAAACAGCTGGGGAAACTGGGCTGCCCTTCTGGAAGGCACCTCGAGGGATTTGGTGCCCAGGACAACCCGTTCGAGGACAAAATCTCCTCTCTGAAGGCCCAGCTCCTGTGGGAGGCTGCTCTGAGCTCTGCCCCACGGCTCCTTCTCCAAGCCTCTCTCCTGCTTGCCACACGTCCCCTGCTGGCTTTGCTCTCCTGGTGGCTGGGCCAGCAGCGTGTGGCAGGTCCCAGAGGAGAGGATGTCCTCTCTGTTGTGGCTGCTTCAAAGGGCTGAGGCCCCTCCTCCGCTCCTTTGGCTCCAACGTGGCAAGCTGGGCTTCCAGCGAGGCTCAGCCAGCACAGGGAGTAAGGAGGATGGGAAGCCAGGAGAGAGGAGCAGATCTTTGATGGGGTTTTCCAACAGCTTTTCCCTCTTTTTTTGTTTAACAGTTTAAAGGCAAGACCCACAGCAGGAGGCCTAATGGCTGAGGCGCAGCATCTCTGCTGAGATATCTCCCCTCCTGTGACCCCTTTGATTACTATCAGTAGTAACTCTGGAGGTGTTTGGGTTCCAAGCCTTTGACATATCCCAGGCTTTGACATCTCCTGTAATGATGTGAGAGAAGTCAAAGCCCTCTGTGTGAAAACTGGAAGCATGGGGAGTAGGTGAAAGTGAGACAGGCTGGTCCTCAGTGGCTGGGGCTGGCTGGTGGGGCAGCATAGCCCAAAGCTGTCTGGGCAGTTGCAGGGATTTGGTGTTGTTTTGGGGCAGCCTGGCCTGTTTCAGGCAGTGCTGGTGGAGCTGTGGTGCAGATGTGTGAGTAGGATGGCCATGGGCACCCTTGTCTCTGGGCATGGCTCTGGATGAGTGCAGCAGCAGGTCTCCCAAGGCAGGCAGTAAGGATGAGACTCCTGATTTTTGGCCATAGGCTGGCAGGTAACCATGGAAAAGGGTATAACCCATGCCCAGGACTGAGAGGTTTAGTATTTTATCACCTCTGTGCCCAGGTAATAGATTCCATGAAACTGCCAGAGCAACCATGAAACAAATGCTTGACCAACAGAAGAGGTTTGTGGGATAAATCTGCAGGTTGTATCACAGCCTGAAGTCAGCTGTGCATAAATGATAATCCTTGGGAGTACTCTAGCTCCCCTGAGCAGAGTCCCGTTAGCCAGAACAAAATGCAATATTTGTTTTAGTAACTCATCCATCCTTCATCGAGGATGAGTTTTCCAGCTTAAAAGGAGATTTTCCTCTCCAGCTCCTGTAATGCTTCTAATGCTGGGAACTGATTTGGTTGAAATGTGGCTTGGGTTTACTTTGCATGGAGACTCAGGGTTTTCTTCCTGTTGGTTTAGATTCAGGAAAGTGTCTCTGTTCATCAGGGGGCACTTAAAGTATCTGCTGAGTAAAAGCAGTGTCTAAGCTGGGAGTGGTCCGTGCTGTGAGCTGGGCAGGAATGAGCCCGTGGCAGCAGATGACAGAGGTTTGATGCACTCCTTCCCGTCAGATGTTGGGAAATAAAACAGGATTCCGGGACACTCATTTGATGATGTTGGCTTGGTCTCCCTGTGAGTCTCTGTGTGAGAAGAGTAAATTTAAGAGGCTTTTTTTTCCCTAGAGGACTCCAGGGTCTGCCTTCCAGGCTCTGCCCTATAGGAATTGCCATCTGACTTGTGGACCTGGAAATTTTCCTGTACATTGCCTCAAGTTAGGCAGTTCAGCCTCTAGTTGGGTGCCTGACTGCAGGTGGCTGGAGCAACAAAGGGCTCTCCAGGTGGGTTTAGGTGTCACACTTCAGCTTTTTAAACAGAACACCTGACTAACTCATTACCACCAGGATGCCAGCTTTTGCCTGGCTCACTAACAGAGTGCCCAGAGCCTTTGTGAAACACTGTCACTTACTGCCTGACTGTGCCATGCCAGCACAGTGAGACCAAAACCCAGACTCAGCACTGCTGTGACTCCCTGAAGGACCGTGGCTTTTAATTATCTGTTTGATTTTTATTTTAGGCTTCGGATACTGGGGTTTGGGATGAAAAAACGACAAATCTGTCAGTGCGTGCACGGCAGAAGGATGAGACTCAGCCAGCTTTAAGGTTAAAAAAGTGCAGAGAATGCACTGAGAGGAGGCACAGCCAATGTGGAGCCTGTGACCATGCTGATCTCCAGCGGGGGCAGTAGCACAGCTCTCAGAGGATCCAGCTTCTCATCCACGAATATTTAGGTTGGTCCTGCTTTGCCTGCTCCTGCTGTGCACGAACGACTCTGAGTGGCACAGCCATGGCAGAGCTATCCCCTCTCCCCAGCCCCGTAAAGACTCACAAATACACTTAATTTCAAGCCAGGTGACAATTCCTGGCCTTGCAGAAGCAGAGGTTAACTCTTGCAGTCTGAGTTTCACAAGTTCTAGGAGTGGATAGGCTGCGTGCCACGGGCTGCAGCTGCCTGCAGAAGGTCTCCTTTTCCCCTTCCTTCTCTGTCGGTGCTGCACACGTCCTGTGAATGGTTAAGTATCCTTCCAGGACAGGGTAAACCAAGGGTCTCTGACCAATAAACCCCAGTCTCTGTTGGTCTGCTGCCCCTAACTTGTGCTGGGGAAGGAAGCAGTGAAGCTCTGGCCGAGCGGAGGGACGGGGATATTTTACAGCTCCCCGAGCAGGCTCTGGGTTTGTGGCAGGAAAACATAGTTCAGGATGACCTCTCTGGAGCCCCCTTTGAGAGCTGGGGCAGAGATTTTTTTCTGGGCTCTGAGAATCCCTGTCTCACTTTTTCCAGGTTAACTAAAGATAGCTGTGCTGCAGAGCAGGCAGCCAAGGGATGGCCTTTCCCTTCCCCAGGCGTGTGCGCTCCTGCATGGACACAGCGTTCATCCCTAAAAAACACCACCAGGGATTCCCAGCTCTGAGCTTTCCTTTTCTAAAGAACTCGGAGCCAGAGTGGAAAAATGTTGGAGGGGCTGGGGAGTTTGGTGGCAGAGCTCTTTTCCTCCTCCCGTGGAGGTGGGAATAATCCAGGGACAGAGAAGGGAGGCTTGTGGCTGAGTTGTGCAGGATCAGGAGGTAATGGAGCTCCCAAACTTGCATGCTGGAGCAGAGCCACTCTCCACGCTGCTGACCTCAGTCCATCTCAGCTGACCATCCAGCCTGGAGGAATGGGATGCTTCCCTCATACTCCTCCTCAGTGCTAATGAGCTGTGGAGCTGAAGAGCTCGGGGTATCTTTGCAGCCCGGTTAGAGCTTAGCAGCCAACAGCTTAGCAATGCCCTTGTAGGAACCAGCTTGCTGTCTCCCAAGCCCTGTGGTTGAACTTGGCAGTGGCTTGGGGAGAGGGATATCACCGATCCCAAACCAGACAGCAGCCTCCTGAGAAGGGGCAGGAAGTGCTGAATTCCCAGTCCCCCTGCTGAACTGGGAGCTCGTGCCGAGCATTGTGAGCCGAGCGTGTTTGCAGCGTTTTATGGGGCATAATCTGTTGTCATCAAAGCCCGTGGCAAATGCCATACTTTCTGCAGCTGACTCTAAATGGGTCTTTTGAAGGTTGTAATTTCTCGTTTAACCAATGCCAGTTGTGAATACTTTGTGTTGAGGAATAACCCCTTAGTGCCAAGTAAAATACAGTGGAAGTCTGTGGCGTGTTTTTCAGCGTATTGTTAGCTACAGCCCTCCTGACAGAGCACATTCTATGCTGAAGATAAATGCTTGGGAGTCTCTTGCCAATTTATGTCCGAAAGGGCTTTTCTTGGATGTCCTCCTCTCTGTGGAAAATGCTTTTCTGTTTTTCCAGTGAGCATTTAATGATCTGTGCTTAAAAGAAAAAGAGGGCTTATTTCAGGACCAGCCCGTTGTGCTTTAGTTCTCTCCCAGCTGGTTTGGGGTTCTTGAGGTGCTCTGATCTTTGTCACACCACGCTGTGTCTTTGTGTAGCAATTTGCACGTTCCAGGGCCTGCATGGGGGATGTTTCAGTCCAGCCAGCACCACTCTGGAGTGTCCCTCGTGCCTGGGATGGCGGGACACTTGCAGCTGACCCGTAGCAGAAAATCCAGGCTCTGTCCAGGCTGCAGGTACAGTTGTTGGCACTCATGGATTCCCACACAGGAGCTGAATCCCATTTCTGTGACCAAGGGGAGCCTGGAGCGTTGGTGAGAGCAGGCTGGGATGTGGGGCCAGTTGGAGGATGTGCCCACAGGCATCCAGGCTATGGTGGCCCGTGGCCAGGAGCTTCTGGTTGCTTACTGCTGCTCACTGATTCCAGCTCAGCATGTCCAGCACCTGGCTGGGCCCTGGGGCTGGCCAGAGAGAGCGTTCAGCTGGCCCCCCCTGGTCCCCTGTTCTGGGAGATGTGTGGAGAGCTGCATGAGGAAGAGGGAGAGGGAGGAGGCCACCTCTGACAGGGAACCACCTGCCCACTTGCTCACATGACCAGAGAGGTTGGTGGAGGTTTCCTAGGTGAAGTTGAAGGCTGTCATGGTTTCTGTGAGCAGCCAGGAGAAGCTGAGTTTTCTTTCCTGGGGATGAGGTGATTTCAGAAGTCCCCTGGAGGGATGCTGCTGGTGAAGCAGAGGGAAAGCCCATCCCATGGATGTTTCTGTCTAAATCGACCCAGACTTCCAGGTCTGGGACTGTGGGTCAGGAGGTCAGCGAAGGCTGAGGGAAGGCCTGCCCTGCAGCAGTGGGGTAATCTGAGGCTCTGTGCCCTGCTGCCACTGACAGTGGCTGGGAAATGGGACTGCAGGGCTCACAAATACACCAGCAATCATTTGTGTATGCAACTGAAATGCAACAGCTGCTGTGTACCTTTATACCACACACCAAAAGTGGTTTCATTGTTTGCTGTCATTTTATTTTCTGTGCTGGGAAGGTCAGCAGCATGAATGTAGCGCCAGCACATCCCACTTCAGATTTATTTGGAAGTGATTTGCTTTTTGTCTGCACCCCTCTGGGCTGCTGGGTGAAAGAGACTGGCACAGCACATCCTCACAGAGAGGGATGTCTGAGCAGATGGAGGAGGCAAGCAGGGAAGGAGGCAGAGGCTCAGAGGAGCAGGCTGCCCTGCCCACAGTCCTTCAGCAAGCCAGGGAATGTCCTAGGCTGCCAAATCCAACCCTGCTCCGCTGTCTGGTGTCCCCAGTTTTGGGTTTTTGCTGGTTTTGTTGCCATCTCCTAAAGCTCTTCCCCAAATACAGCTTCACTGAGAGCTGGGACAGTGGCATGGGGGGCTCCAGGGATGTGAGTGTGGCAGAGAGTAGTATTTTTACTATTTGGAGAACATTTTCCCCTACATTTCCATTGCAATTCAGATTCACACATCAGTGTTCCGTGGCTTAAAAATACTTTGTACTCGACTGACTTTATTTTTACTTTAATTTTTAGCAAAATATATTTAAAGAAATAATGAAATAATAAATTATTTCGCCACAGGATTGATAAAGAAAATCATAAGATATTTTCCTGCATGTGTGGAGAAATCTGTTTAAAAACTTACCATTAAATGTAATTGGCATTTCTGGACATGAGTAACACTAGGAAGTTAGAAAAAATGCCCACGCTAACAGGCTGGGGGACAGGAATTTGCTGTATTTGACAGGCTGGATATGAGAAGGATGCAGCACTGCAAATTCGGCAGCACAGCCTTGCCAACGTGTCTAGACAGCCCATCTCTATGGGGGAGAGAAAAGCTTATTTCTTGGAGCTGCTCCAATGAGACCAGACCACTTTTGGTCTCCTTTATCCGTGGAGACTTTCCATCCAGGCTCGGGGTTTGTGCTGAGCTGGCTCAGCCCTCGCTGCCTGGTGACTGATGATCCATGTGAACCCATTTGGGTGATCCATCCAATCTTTTGCTCCTTTGGAGAGCCTCCTGTGTCCGGTGAGGATGTGGCTGGTCTGGCAGTGGATGTGATTCATTAGCTAGAGTCCTTTAAAAGGCTTAAATTCTGTTCAGAATTCTGTACCAGACCAAAGGTGGTGTTTTATGGCTTGGAATATCCCATGTTTCTGCACAGCTCCCCTGAATTGTCCCATCCTCCAGGTTAGAGTACCTGACATTTCAGACAGATTAAGGGCAGGAATAAACAGATATCCTATAATCATCACCTGGAGGCAAAAAATATTACTCTGTATTAAGGATTGTCATTTCCAACATATCCCTTGTGTGCCTCAATTCACAGGAACTCTCATAATCATTGTTTTGCCTCCTCTGCTGGGAGTTGTGCTTTTCAAACTGTGGTGAACTCTGGAAAGACAGGGGTTTCCATTCTTCAGCTTTTTGATTTCAGATTTCTGGATGATTGTTCGACTCTGGCAAGGAACCATTCAAAATACATTCCAAAATATTCATCATTCCAGCAAGGCTAAGAAACACAAGATGTAGCAATTTATTAGCTGATGTGAAATACATTCGCCGTCCAGAAGAGGCGAAGGACGGAGGTGGGTCTGAGCCTGGTTTCCCTTTGTGTCCTGCAGAGCTAGGGTGTGGAGCATCCTGGAGCCCATGGTCTGTCCCCTCCACCTTCCTGTTTTGCTGACTGTCCCTACATCCAACAAAAACCTCCCAGACACCAGCAGCAGCCTTGTCTCATCTCCTGATCCCTTCTCCTTAGAGAAGAGTAGGTTTTCACTGTGGATATGGGAAGGAGAAAGTTGTTTTGAAACGTTCCTACATGCTCTGATCCCTCTGCCTCCTGCAGCAACTGTTAAGGTCCTTTATCCCCCATACAAGGAGGGTGCTCCTGGTCGGGGTGCTCAGCCCTTGCAAAAGGCAGGTGGGCTGGATGCTGAGAGCCGGGCTCAAGTTATGTTATTTCTGGACCTTTTAATGCCATCATTTTTCCAGTTGTGATCAAGAGGGACTCATAAAATCCATTAGCAGTAAAAAAATGGATTTCTAAGTGAAGCTTTGCAACGGCTCCAGTCCAGTTTGCTGGGGAAGGGGTGGTGGTGGTCCAATTTCCTTGAAATTTGTTTTTGGATGCTAATGAAAGGACAGCCTTTGCAGAGCTCGTTCCCGTGTTCTCGCCACCGTTTGCACCTCCCCTTCTCCCGGCCCATGGCGCCCTGTGGTCCTGGCACGGCCCTTCCGTGCCCTGCAGTTTGCAGCCCTGGATGTTCCAGGAACACACAGATGAAATATCCATTGAGAGCAGCGTTCCTGCCCGCCAGAGGAGCCAGCTGGCACGTGCACCCCACTGGTCATCGCCAGTCTCTTCGTGCGGGTCCCGCGTACCGAGAAAACCCATCCAAGCGAATTTCCAGATCCTGGTTGGGATGGCTGTGGAAAAATGGCACTTCTCAGCAGCACGGTGGGGACCTGGGCAAGCACAGACGTCCATGGAGCCGGTCAGCTTGAGTCAGTCTTTCCCCGTGTGGGCAGGAGCTTGCTGAGGAACCTTTGCAGGCTCTCGTGGCTGCCACGGCGTTTGGAAATGAGCCAGCTGAAATGCCAAGTGCTTCATCTGCAATGGATGTATGGACTGAAAAAAAAATCCCCTCCCCCAAAGCAGCTCTTTTCTGTCTTGATGAAAACCCTTTATTTTTTCTTCCCCCACCCTCCTTTTTATTTTTGCATTAGTCAGCTTGTTGCAAAAATATGTAATTTTCCTTATTTGAAAGCTTTTCTCGCTGTAGTTCATGAGGATTTTTTGCCACTTTTTCCTAAATGCAAGAGTAAATTTATTAAAAGCAGTGTTGCCCAGAGTTCAGGAGGGCATGCAGTGCCAGATCTTCCACATCATGGCTTCCACCTGTTCATGATTCATGGCAAGCTGTAGATCTGGGGGGGTCACCTCTGTATGTAAAGAGAAGGGGACACCAGGAAAACCCAACAGGTGGAAATAATACCGTGTGCCTTTTGCATGACGTGTAACCCTGCAGAGCTCACTCCAGGGGGATGTGAGTATGGAAAATAGATTAATAACCTGTCCTGTCCTAACTGCAGTGGCGCTTGTTGCCACTGTCTTTGGGGCAGCTTGTGGTGTTTATCCACCACAAGTGTGGACACTTCTGCTCCTGCATGGAAAGTCTTGATTGCACGGTCAAGTTAAGAGCAGTGGTGGCTCCGAAGGACACTCGGAGCTGGTGTGCTGGTTTGGAATACGCCACGTGGGCATGAAAGGAGGCAGTGTCCCACAGCTTGGCTTTTCAAGGCTGTGGAGAAGAGAAGGCAAAGGGTGCTGGACAGGAGAGGAGAACTTTTTATTGTGTTTTTTTTTCTTTTGGAATGAACTGGGGCAGGGAGGGGATCAAGAACATAGAGAGGCGTCTTTGGAAGTGAGAAGGTACCGATGGAGCAGGGCAGAGGTTGGGATTGGAGGTTTGATCTGTAGTGAATGCTATTCCCAAGAGGAAACATCAGGACTCGTGGCAGGGTAAGGGGAGCTGAAGGGGAGAGGATGTTGGAAGTCAAACCCCTGACCTGGCAAAGCCGTGAGCTCACGCGTGTTCCGCTGCGCCGAACGCCGACCCAGGGTCTCAAGCAGGAGAGAGGGAGGGGCTGTGGAGGCTGAGGGGCTCTCAGGAGGATCTGGAGGTCACCGTGGCAGCCGAGTGCTGTGCTGGGACATTCGGGGAGTGCCACTTTGGGGCTTGGCGGGTGCGGCTCCGCGGCTGCATTTGCGCTGCTGTGTCGCGGCTGCCGGGACCTGGGGGAACACGGCCCCCTTGGATCCCGCCCCCTCCCCAGCCTGCTGAATCCACGCTGCTGGATCCCCGCCACGCTCTGGTGGTTTGGTCTCTTTGTCAGTTACAAAGTGCAGTCTCACAGAACATGATTTGCCGCTGGCAGGCTTTTTTAAAAATATGTGTTTGCTTTTGATTATGTGTTGGGTTTTTGTTGTTTTTTTTTTTTTTTTTAAATTAATTTTCCAAGGATCAATGTGGTAATGCATATAAAAATTACAATATGTAAAACAAAGTATAAAAGCATACAAGGAATTCCAAACACATAACATACTGTGCCTTGGAGCTTATGAGATCCATACAGTGCTTATTGTATTATGGGAACACTCTGACCCCAAGACCCGTCGGAAAGGCTTGTTAGAAGAGCAGGGCTAAGCCATGTGCCTTATGAGCTGTAGGATGCCCAGAAGGAAAACCCTAGTGAATATAAAAGCAGAACTCAGACTGCTCCATGGGATGCAGGGGGACTTTCCATGGCTTTGTACCAATTTCTGGAGGAGGATGTATTCTTCTGCCCCCACAAGTGTTGTTCTCCCAATAATTAACACTTAATGTTATGTCTTCCCAGGGAGACTCCCTGGATTTCCATGGGATCATGATTACTTTTTTTGTTTTTCCCCAGATATAATTTCTTCTGTCAGCTCCAGCAAGTGGGAACATTGACATGGTTAGGGAGGACTCACATCTTAGCTGCTGTAGCTGCCCATGTGCTCTGCAGGTTGACACCAGATGAGAGGCAGAGCACCAGATCTGAAACCGCCCTGAAGAGGCGTTCTGGCTCTTGGCTTCTCGTGGTGCCCTGTCTGTGGGTCAGGAGCAGGGCAGGTTGGGATTTTAATGGGACCTGATCCCTGCAGACCCACAAAAGCACGGAGGGAAAGGCTCTGCACTCAGGTCCCCCTTGCCTGGTGAGTTTGGGTGAAGATTGTTTGCATGCTGGAAACTACTTTCAGGAGCTTGGAGGTGTCTACAGACCCTCTACCTGGAAGGTGACAACCCCAAGACCTCCTTCTTGGTGGCAAGAGTCACTGACTGTTCTGCACCTTGAATCCCACCTGGGAATGTCTCCTTTGGCCACAGCGCAGGTTGGAGGTCCCTCTGCTCGTGCCACTGTCCTGAGGGAGGACAGAAAGGGATTCATCCTTCGTGTTGGTGAGGCTGTGGCTGTCCAGGACCTCAGCAGGTCTGGCAGGCAGAGCCAAGTGCAACAGGAGACCCAGGGCAGTGCTGTCCCTGCTATTCACGCAGCAGCCGTTCACAGCTCGGTAATGATCTGTAATTGTCTGTGTGCAGTCAGCTAAAAATTACCCTGATAGGTTCCACATTGCACACACTTCAGAGAGGAGCTGCCCCAGCCCCACGGGTAACTCCGGGAATATGCAGGTTTTTCCATTTAATATTAAAACTCGGGTTTGGCATGAAAAATTCAGCGTCGCCTTTCTGAAGCTTCGTGCTCATGGACAGAACAACTTATTATTTATGGGCAGAACTTGAACCTGACTGCAAGGTAATCACAAGAGATGGCTCTTAAAGGAAATAGAGCATCTGTTTCTTTGTTAAGTTTTTTTTTTTTCCTGTGTTCCTGCTGCTGTTAACAAGACTGGAACTTCAGATACTCGAGTTTTCTGTGTAATTGAAATAATTTAAACATTAAGATAGCGCAGGGAAAAAAAAACAACAAAACAAATAAACAGCAGAGGTTAGGGAAAAAAGTTCAGCTGGTGCTGTGTAATGAGAGGAAAATGATAGTTCAAAAATCTCTGTAGTCTGACCTGTACTCACCAATAAAAACCTGCTGTTATCACTGTTGTACAGCTGGGCTTGGTATCGCTGCTTGTCAGGGCCAGCTTCAGTACATGGCTTAACAGGCATCTCCTACCTTAACATATTTAAGTGCTACCTTCCTTCCATATTGCCTACATTTGTGATGGCTGCTGTGGGGTTCTTACACCTCGTCCATGTAGCATTTGTGTGCCCCCTGAAGTTAAACCCTATTTCCATTCTCATGCGCAGAAATACGTGCGAGCTGGAGCTCGTTCTCTCCTCAGAGGTTTTAGAAAGATACTTCAGGCATCTCTGAGCATGAAATCTTATCCATGTAAGTCCCCCTGCCCCTCTTCTATCCCTGCTCACATCTGGCAAAGACAACAGATGCTGCTGCTGGACAATGAGCCCTTTGGATGGAAAAATCATGTGAGACTTGTCTCAAAATCAGTGGGGCAGGGCTTTGTCACCGTGAGGATTTTGTATGTCTTCATCCCTGCTTCCCATTCCTCTGCTTGGAGCCTTGTTTTCACTTTGATTAAACATTTCCGGTCTGGGTTTTGGGTTTGGATGTTTTATGGCACCAGTTGACAAAGCTGCCCAGCACCCAAAGTGTTGTGGTGTTTTGGAGGGATGTAATGGATCGAAAGCAAAGCAGAGCGTGAGCAAAACTGGAGTAAAACTGGACTGGGAGTCTGGGACAGGCTGTAAACTGGATGGCTGGTACTGGGGAGAGGAGCCTGCCCAGAGCTGGGGGAACACCCAGAAATATTTCTATTCAAGCTTCATGAAATTTAAGTTTAAACCAAATAAAAAACCCTGTTCCTTTCCCTTCTATTCTCCCTTTTCCTTTTCTTTCTCCACCAATCTGAATAAAACTTTCTCTGTCTTGCAGTACTTTTTGTATTTTAAGGGGTTTGACTTGTTGCCTTTTTAACTTACAGTTTATTATTTTTTTCACTGTGAGATACTTTGTCTTGCTTGTTCTTAAATCTGTGCTCAAAAGTTAACTTCTTAGTTTGGCAGCTGTGATTAGAGTGTGATTCCTTTTTTTCCTGGAATCCTTTCTCAGTTTACAGTTTCTATAACTGATGTGACAAATCTTTCCTGCCTTACCGTACTTTATACTGTGGTTAAGTGTCTCTGTCCCTCCCTTAATTAAATCCAATTGTTTACTTTCGATTCATGTACTGTAATAGCTGGTTCTGGACTTAATAGAACTGGTCAAAACTTTTCCAAACTGCCTCCACAATGTAAATCCCATCTGGAAATGAGCTTTTGTTCGGACCTGGAATGAATGCAAGTATGCACAAGCATTCCTGCAAACTGGAAATCTGAAATATGTTGTGGTTGTAAGTAATGATGGAAAAAAATACCAATCTTGAAACTTCTACATGGGCATTTAGATCTCAACTCTGTTTTGTTTGTTGTTTTTTTTTTTTAAATGCACTATATTTTTGATGTGGCATCCCAAGAGGAGCTGCCTGGTGGTGCCCCAGTGATAGTTCCAGGTACTGCAGTGAGGAGAATAAGTTGGAGTGTCTGCGAGTGTGGGTCTCTGCAAGAGGAAAAAAGAAAGGGATGTTTCATGCTGTGTCATTTAGGAGCACTCAAAAATGCTTTGGTGCACTCAGTGTGACACCAGGACTTGCACGTTATGGGGGAATGTAGAAATAACACAGGGAAACACAAATGTGGAAACAGGAAACGAGGTCCCCCGGTCCAGCATGAAGGGCTGGGATTTGGCAATGAAATTCCCAGATTTTCCAGCAATGGGTTCCTGAGAGGAGAACGCTTGTTCCTCTGTGAGGCACATTTGCAAGCTGCTCAGCTTTTGAGAACGCTGTTTGTAAGGAAATTTTTCTGATTAAAAGAACGTTGATGACAGACTTCTGACCTACCTAAAAAGCTTTAGAGCTATTTGCCTCTCCTCGCCGTTTCTGCTGACTCCAGCCACTAGTGGCTGTCAACACTGTTTAGGAACACCATTTTTCAGTGTTGGCCGTTGTTTCCTGATAAAGAAGTAATGGCAAAGAAGAAGAAATACCCTGCTGATACACTGGAGGCAGCCCAGGAGAGCTGCGAGCAAGGTGACATTTGCAGGCAGCTGGGGTTTAGGTGTGGGCAGTCCCTCGTTAGCAGTTTGTAACCAGCATATGGCAGATGCCTACACTGCGAGACACAGGGAGCGACCAGCACGGAGCTGCTCTGGATTAATAGCCTGTTATTATTTTTTTTTCCCCTGCTTCCCAAGTCACTCCCTTAGACATTTGGATCTCGTGTCATTCCTGAGGTGCGGCAACAGGAGATCCCAAAATTCCAAACCGTGCTTTGCTGTCGCCTCCATCCAGCTCCCTCCTGGAAAAAGGGGGTGGCTCCCACCCCTGCTCTGTGCCAGCCGAGGCTGGGGGTGTTTTATCCAGCGGTGACCCATCCATGAGTCCCCCAGGAGGGACACTTTCCTTTCCTCAGCCCGGCAGGTTTTGGGCGCAGTGATTATGAGGTGAGCTGTGAATCACCGGCGTCTTGCTCTATGCCGGGAGGAAACCAGGCAAATTGTGTTAACGTGCTTGGCAGGGGCAGTTCTTGTTCTCCAGAGTTTTACAGACTTTGGCCCTTCTTCTTGCTCCCCAGAGGGATGTGCTCACCCTTCCTCACATGTAGCTGTCACGCAGGATTGAGCAACGGCCAGACGGCTTCGGGCTTGTGTTCCCTGCATCCAGAGGCCTGGATGGGATTCCAGAGAGGTCCCAAAGGCTTTTATTGATTTGTTCATGCACTCCACGTAGGCAGGGTTTAGATCAGAAAGCAGCCTGCAGTGGGTAATTCCAAAGGAGGCCGTGTTGACATTGGCCTCTCCAGCAGCTGACCTTGCAACGTTTGTGGTGTTTGGAGGGACGTTTGTGCCCTGAGGCTCGATTGCTGTGTTGTGTGGTGCACAGCAGCACAGCTATGTCGAAACTGGCCAGCAGAGCCCGGGGAAAATAGCTGACCCTTTTTGGGAAGGGTTTGATGATGAGTCAAGAGAGGGACATGCAGGGTTTTTCTCCTTCTTTATAGGGGATGGAGCCTGTGATGGCATTAAAGCCCCCAGCAGGGAGGAGTGTGTGCAGGGGGTTCTGCACATGCAGCAGTTAAATCCCATCCCTCTGCTCTTCTGCTCTGCTCCCCACCACCTGAGCTGATAGATTCACCTGGAGCCTACTTTAATTCTCTGGCATTCCTACGTGCCTTTGGTTTTTTTGCACGTTCCTGCCTCTGCCAGTCCCTTCCCAGCTCAGTTTTTCAGCTCAGTGTGCCTGTTAAAAACAGGTCTCCAAACGCTTCCTCTCTGATACGGGAAAACCAAGGGCGTATCTTTGCACCCAGGAATCCCCAGGCTGGAAAGGAGTTTTCTGGGGATCATCGGGCTGTCGGAGAAGGATTATGGCTGGAGGCACTGTAAACCTGCAGGAATTTGAAAACCCTACTTTAATTTAGGAGGAATGTCCTTTTGTTCCCAAATGGATGGGCCTCGCTCCAAAGGCGTTCAGGTGCAGTAACTGGTACCAGATGGGCTGCGAAAAGCAACACAAACAGGTGGTGAGGACAACAACTGCAGACTTTAATTTCCTTGTCAGTCCCTCCCTGTGCCTTACACACCCCCTGGAGGAGAGGAGGATAAGGGGAGCTGTCATATTTGTACATGGCAAAAGGAGCAGCTGTTGAGGGGGTGTTCTCCACGTGTACACAGCAGGGGAAGCCCTGGGACTCCATGGTGAGACTGTCACCTGGGCCAAGGTGTGCAGTGATGAACTTAGAATAAGATTCACGAGCATGTGCATTTTTGTACATTTAGGGATCAATATAGTTTAGTGATTCAGGTCTCTCCAGGGTAATCTGGATGGTTTTCGTGGCACCCCACATGTACAGGAGCAGCTGAAGAGGGACAAGTGCAAGGCAGTGACATGCCAGTCCTGCAGCCTGTGTGGGACTGTGTGACAGTGGCAGCAGTGCTGCTGCCTTGCTCTCCTCTTCCTTTGGTGTGGCATCCCATGGAAACTGAAGGGCTTGCTGGGCTGGGACCGCTGTGATGAGTGAACATGCTCTGGAGTAGGAGATGTTGCTGTTTCCCCAGCAACAGTGCTGGGGAAAGGAGAGCTGGTGCAGAGCACACACTTGCTCAGAAAGGCCATTTCCCAGTTACCTCAGCGCTGATGTTACTCCAGTGACTGTAGGCACAGACAGTAGTGATAAGTATGATCCAGGGGTATTGATTTATTGCTGGGTAAATGCAAACCTGCTCTTACAGGACACACAGGGGGTTGTTCAACACCTTGCTGGGCTCAGCAAGGCAAGGAGGATTCTGCAGAGGGCACAACTTCTCCTCACTGACAGTATCCAACATTCTTTTACCCCAGAGAGCTGTATTATGTCCCAGGAAGAGCAGTCCTTGGAAATATGAAGCCAAGAGAACAGGGCTTTGTGATTTTTTTTTCTGCCATCAGATAAGATTTCTGGGATTGTCAGGAACAGGGAGGTGCATTTTGGGCTTTTTTTTGTTGATTTTTAGAGATAAGGGAGCTGAGACGTGGGGTAGCTTGAGAGAGCTTGTACAGGTCTTATGCAGTGGAGTTGAAAAATAAATGCTTGGGATCAGTGCACTTTCCACCTCCCCTTCATGTGGGGACTAACACAGCGTGGTTAAAGTGTGGTGTTGAAATTGTGCAAGCCCCTTCCTAAGCTCTTTCCCTCTCGGAACCACTGAGGTTGTTCATCCTGCGGCTGTGGGCTCGTGGCTTTCTCCCTTGTCACAACTCCAGTTGTCTCTCCTAGATGATCAGCTGAACTCAGAAGAGAAGAAGAAGAGAAAGCAGAGGAGGAACAGGACTACCTTCAACAGCAGCCAGCTCCAGGCACTGGAGAGGGTCTTTGAGAGGACACACTACCCCGATGCCTTCGTACGGGAAGACCTTGCACGCAGAGTCAACCTCACTGAAGCCAGAGTTCAGGTAATCCCACACTATACCCAGGCACACCTCACCTGGAGGGTCATCAGGCCACTCCAGCAAGGCAGCAGAAATCCTTGAGGTCTCTGTGGCACACTGGGGTCACCAAGCTCCTGGGTCACGCTGTACCGCAGCCCCAAGTGCACCATGCCTTGAGGAAGACTGCCAGGCCTGATCTGCCACCCCAGTCAGATATGTCCACGTGGCTCATTCAGGGCTAAGATGCTGGATGCTCAGGCTGCTCACGTTATCCTGAGCTCTTGGCTTGCACCTTCTGGAGGTGAAAGCAAGCTGTGGAACGTGGTGTGGTTGTACAGCCCTCACGGGCCTTGCTGCCATCAGCACAGCCAGTGCCCCCCGTGAAGGCTTTATCAGAGCAGGCACGAGGATTGTCTTGTCCTCAGGGGTGGCAGGGACAGGCTGCTGGAGCAGGCAGCTTGTACAGAGCCTGCAGGGCACCGCGGCGCCGGCCCTGACGGTCGGTGTGTCTGTGCCCTTCCGCGCCCAGGTGTGGTTCCAGAACCGGAGAGCCAAGTTCCGCCGGAACGAGAGGGCCATGCTGGCCAGCAAGAACGCCTCTCTGCTCAAATCCTACTCAGGGGACGTGACGGCCGTGGAGCAGCCCATCGTACCCCGCCCCGCGCCGAGACCCACCGACTATCTCTCCTGGGGGACCGCCTCGCCCTACAGGTGAGTCAGTCACCCGTATCCACACGGGGCAGCTGCAGCATACAGCAGTCTGACCATCCCTCTGGCTTTCCTCCCCTGTTCCCACCCCTTCTCACTGCCAGGCTGGTCCTGGCTCGGCACCGTTGTGTCTTTCTGGCAGCTTCTTTTCTGGTGGTCTCCCTCTGCCATTCAGGAAGCTTCAAAGGAGGCTCAGGTAGAAAGGTATGGAAACAGAAGGATTTCACTGGTGCATCTGGTTAATAGCAAGGAAGAAACCTTTCCGTGGGATGCAGATCCAGGAAGGTGAGGTCAGAGCACTTAGGGAGGCTCAGCCACCACACAGTGGCCAGAAGAGGGAGATCTGTGGCTGTCCTGTGGCAATCACTGCTTGGGATGCAAGGAAGGGCTGGGAGCTCCCTTCATCTGTGTGGAGCAGTGCTCAGCACTGAGCCAGTGAGCATCTTCTTTCTACTGCCTGAGCACTAGAGTGTGTGTGTGAATCTTGTGCCTGGTTTGCCTGCATTAAGGGCCAGGTGACAGACTGGTGTCCAGTGTCCTCCTCCTGTGGTCAGTGCTGCTTAAGGCATGGCAGGAAAGGAGCATGGATGTGGCAAGCCCAGTCTCAAAAGGTTCTGGGATGTCCGTGCACATCACAGGCCTCCCTGTCCTCTCTGTGCCATTCCTGGCTCTGCAGGAACTGGGTGTGGACGCAAGATCCACAGGATGTGTTGGTTTGTGGGGAGCCAGCTGGCTCACAGGCAGTTAAAAATGAGGTTGACGGGTGCTTTTTAGCACAGTGGCTTCATTGTTGGTCAGCACCATGAAGCCTTTGGCTGGATCTCTTCCTGGTCATCTGGCCTGGTCACAGCCAGCTTCCCAGTGCCTTCGAGGAGCCACACCAGGCACAGGACCTCTCTTGCTCAGTCACCTCGACCCTTTTTGCTCCAAGCTTTGTTTGCACAGTAAGATCTGCAAACACGTGGTCTTCCTGTTTGTTGCTTCAGTTCCATGGGGTCCTCCTCATCCGCCCTGTATCTCCAGGAGAACAAGTCATAGATCTACCCACTCCAGATATGGGAAAGGATGCTTTTGATGGCCACCAGCTTGGTATTAGAGATGGCCCTTGTCCTTTGGGGTTTTTTTCTGAGCGCTGCTCTCTATCAAAATCCCTCTTTTTGGGGTTAAGGCTTTCTCCCTGGGAAGTGTTCCTTGGTGTAGCATGCTGGGGAGGTGAGATCAGGGAAGGGAAACAAGTTTCTTCCCCACCCCAGTGAGACTGCCCTGGTCACAGTACCAGATCCCTGCTGAATGCTCATGGCTTATTTCTACCTCTCACACTTCTAAAAATAGATCATCCCTCCCGAGATGTTGTTTACACAGGGGGCTTCATAATCACTTCTAGGAGAAGACCTTGCAGAGGTAACTTCCAAGGGCACACTGGAAAGGGTTGTCTGAGATCACTGGCAGCACCTGGGATGTGCCAGTGAGGAGAACAAGGGAGAAGGGACAGCCTTAGGGATGGTTTTTCAGCCCCTCAGGTCCAGGCTGTGCCCATCCACCATGAGAAGATGCATCTTCCCCTCTGAAGCCAAGATGTTTCAGCAAAGACATTTGCAGCTTACACATCAAAGCAGGCTGGACTGCCACCCTCCCCCTGCCCTGCACTGGCAGAGGAGCACAGCAGCTGGTTTCCACACTGTGGGATGCTCAGGACTCTCAGACACTCCACAGGTTTTCTAATCCTACTGATGATCATCTCTTGGCAATCACATCCATCTTAAAGGGCCGGGCTGTGGCAGCCTCATTAAAGCTTTGCAGTGAGTCAGGTCATTCAAATATTGGACCCTTGGTGAAATAATGCTGAAATACCCCAGCCATGTGGAGTGTTTGCATGGCCCTCTGCCCCCTCCCCATCTTCCCAGCAGTGCTGCACCAGCCCCTGATTAACAGCCACTCCTGGGGAGGGCTGAGAGCACGGCCCAGAACTGCGTGGCCGGCGCTGTTTTTACTCTTAGATCTGGGAAAAGTTTTCAACACGTGTGTTTATTCTCCAAATACATTCAGCCACAGGTCAACCAAAGCTGTTTGCAGATCTCTGTCACACAGACAGCCAAGTAGATACTGTTATTTTTTTGAAGTTGAAAAATGTTTTGCTTAGGCATTTTTTAGCCTAGGTTCCTAAGAAAACACGACTGGCAGTCGCGCTGTCAGCCCGCACTTCCCACTCCAGCAACCTTTGACTCCACGGGCCACTGAAAACCTTACTTGAAAGAAGGATTTTAGGCCTCAGAAACGTGATGCTCCTCTGTGTTTCATGAAAGCAGGCAGCTGAGTGGAGGAAGGGGATTTTTTCTCTGCCTGAGTGGGGTGGAGGGAGGGGCAACAGGGTGACTTCAACCCTTATTAGATCCTGGAGAGTCTCTGGAGCAACCCTCAAGCTATTCTGATGTCTTCTTGTGCACTGCTCCTGGTGGAATAACTTGCTAAAATCTTGTGGAGGTTCTTGGTTTAGCGGGGATTTCACTTGGCATCAGAAAGTGGAATCACCTTCCCCACACCTCTGGGGAGCTGTGAGCCAGAGGCTCCCAGGAGTTTCAGCCCAGACTTGGCCAGCAACCTGGTTTTTAATGGGGACAGTTTACACCCCTGACTGGGAACTCCTATTTTATCTAGTTTAGAGTACCCCTGAAGGTCTCCAAATTTCTTCCAGCTCAAAAACATGGGGGAGATGCACCCTGTGGAAGCAGATGGGAATGGGGGCTTAAGTAGCCACCAGCTTTACACCTTGTGAGGCTTTGCCATTGCTGCTGACTTAGGGGTGAGGAGAGCAACCAGCCCAGCCCTGGAGAGGGAACTGAAAGGATGCAGCTGGCTGAGAAGAGCTCCAGAAACGCACATCCACGTGTCCTGGATGCTGGTGAAATGGAGATATTCCCTGGTCTGGGTATTTATTGGCAAATAAACTCCTGGGAGGTCAGAAATGCCACCGGGACCTCGGGGTGAGCAGGCACAGCTCCAGCCTGGGTCTGTGCAGCAGGTGCCCACATTCCCTCCAAGGAGGTTTGCTGTTGTAAAGGCATTTCCAGTTGTGGAGATCAGTGCTGGAAGAATTTTTTTCTTTCTTTTTAAAAGACAGAAAAAGGAAAAGACAGAAAGTAAAAAACAAAACCAAACCCATCTGGGTTTTTTTGATCTGTGGATGGAGCAGAGCATGTCCCAGAGCCTCAGCCATGAGCCACCCGGGCAGGCAGATGGAAGAGGTCAGCACCAGAGCTGGGCTTGCCTCCAGCAGAGCATTGGGGGGCTCCTTCTGAACACCCTGTGTTAAATGGGTGCCTCTGGTTCATGTGGTGCTTTTCAACTGGTTTTGGTCTGTGGACCCATGTATAGGAAATGCAGCAGGTCAAATACTTTGCTGGGTTTTGGGGAGTTGTGGGGGCAGTTTGTTTTCACAGAAACCCATTAAACAAGTTTTCTAGTCGTCTGGAAAGCAGATTTGCAGATTTTTTGGTAGGATAAGAAAGGAGTTGGAGATCTTTGTTCAGCCTCTGCTGTCAGAAGTGATGTTTTTCATGAATAAAATCATGGTTTGAAGGGAGAAAAAGTGGTTTATGTTTTGGGTTTTTTCCTTCAGCCTTTAGGACATGCTCTTTATAATCAGCTGAAGTTTTGAGGGGGAAAAAATGTGGAAATTTTCATTCCAAAAGGCTGAAATGAGAGATCCATCACAATTGTTGAAACGGGGTTTTTCCCAGAGTGTTTCTTTAATGTAACATGTGTTTCAGAAGTGACGTGATTTCACAGGCTGTAAAACCAGCAACTGGTCTCATCAAAAAGACGTTGCTTCCAGTGGGAATACTTTTAAGGACAGTGGTCTAACTGGCAGCCTGACCTCATTGTAAACCTTTCTGGGTTAGAAAATAGGAAGTGGAAATTTTCCTGTTGACTTCAACCGGCTTTGGCGCTGGGCGAGTGAACTGCGGCAGAAAGATTTACCCAGGGTGTTAAATAAAGGGGAGTGGTAACTCCCTGCTGACACCAGGAACACATCCCACAGGTGTGGAAAAACCAGGCTTTAGGCTCTGCTGTGGTGTGGAGGCCACGTGTGACGTGATGTTTCTTTTTTCCATCCCTCAGTGCCATGGCCACCTACTCAGCCACGTGTACCAATGCCAGCCCGGCGCAGGGCATGAACATGGCCAACAGTATTGCCAACCTGAGACTGAAGGCAAAGGAATATAGTTTACAGAGGAATCAGGTGCCCACAGTCAATTAACAACTGGAGGCAGCTGCCTTGCAGAAGGAGAAAACACAACAGCACCCGTCCTGCTTCGCGACTTGTCTGTGCTGAAAGAAACAAAAAGAAAAAACAAAAGAAAAAGAGAACAAACCAAACAAACAAACAACAACAACAAAAAAAAAAAACACATAAAAAGAAAAGGGAAAGAAAAAAAAGAAGAGAAAAAAAGCGCCAACCCTCACCCAAAACTGGACCTGTGAGTGATAAGGTTCCTCCTTCCTTTTGGGATAATGCCACCGTATTTTTTTTTTCTTGTTATTGTCGGGTTTATTGCTTCTGCTCAATATACTACGAGCTTCTTCAGTAAAGGACAGTCTCACCCTTGCTGGTTTCCATTTTCGTACGGGACCACAAAGAGAAACCTCTGCCAGTCTCAGCCCACGGACAAGTCCCACCCCCGCCACGCTGAGATGCAAAGCTTGCTCGTCTCCCCGCTGCCCCAGCTCACCCTAGAAGAAGAATTCCTTTGGTCACCACTTCCCATGATATCCACCCAACCCTCGTCCCTCCAGTGCCACAGAGGCAGCACATTCCTGTTAGTCTGCGAGAAGCCCCTGTAATGCAACAAGATGGATTCGCGCTGTCTGAGTTGCCTGGAAAACCTCCTTGGGCTCTGCAGAGCTCCATTGTTTTGTTGACCATTCCCAGCACTGCTGCCTCGAGAAGCCAAAGAAGAGAGAAAAGCCAACGTGGGTGTGTGAGCAGGGGGAGTGTAGCAGGGGGATCTCTCTGTAGTGCCAAGAATAGGACTGTCAGGACACTCCTTTCTATGCCTTACAGTTTGTGCCACGGGGAAAGGCGTTGTCCGGATGCATTTGTTTTATATATACTGTATATATTTATATATATAAGATAATACATGCAAGCTTGGTTGGTGTTTTTTATTAAACAGAAATAAAACCCATTGAAAACGTTTGGGATGTTTGTGCTGAATCCAGGTGGAGCTGTGCATTGAAATTCCAGCCACAGCCTCTCTCACCCTTGTCAGAGCTCTCCCCTGCAGCCTTGGGCAGCACTGGGAAAGGCAGCTCACGTACTCCCATGAGAAACCCCAAAGGAGTGGTGCTGGAGGGAGCCACACTGCTTGGCAGAGTTCCCCCATGGGCAGCTTCACAGAATACAACAAGGAGCTCCTTTGCAGTCAGCCAGGTTCATGTGGCTCTTGTGGACACACAGGGACATCCCCAGGAAAGGTCTCTGCCAGCCCCTCTGGGCACAGGCGATGTCTCACCCCACCAAAGACCCCGATTCCCATATCCTTGCTCAGAAAGGCTTGTCCTGTTACCTTAACCATTTTCCCCACCTGCTGTCCTCCCTCTGGACCCTGAAGGTCTAATTAGAACCTAATTCATTTATCTCCATGAAGAGTAGAGGAGATGCAGCCCAAAAGGCATTCCTTCCACGCAAGCATCCTGAGGAAATCAGGATCTTTCTCGTTGTTGGTGGTGCCTGCCTCTCCATTTGGGGGAGGAGGGGGTTGATTTATGACAAATAGCACTTGTGTCCAAACTGGGATGGACTTGGCCATGGAGTTGTCCCACTGAAGGCAGCAGAGCTACTCCAGGGTCCAGACTGGACCATAAGGAAAGGAGAATGAAGCTCAGTCATGAGAAATATTTCTGGTAGAGTGGCTTAGATCTCCATCCTGGTGTTTGCTACAGACACGCTGGGCATATGTAGATGTCTGACAGTGGGCTTTGATAGCCTAAAACAGCATGTTGCAGGAAATGAGGAATAAATCTCTTTAAAGTGGAGGTGAAAATTAAACTGGCAGAGGATGAATGGAAATCCAGCCAAAATATTTGAGCTAGCACTAGGGAAAAAAAACCCCAAATCCAAACTGGAGTAACTTGTGCCTGTGATTGTATGCGTTGCTGCTGGGTTGTTTTTTCCTCCCTGTGTGGGTATTTTTGAGGAAACAAAATAATTTTGATCAGGACAAAAAGCTGAAAGTCAGGCAGAACACTAGGGAAAGGGAGGCAGGGCAAGTAGTGTGTTTTAAGAAATCCATCATGTTCTGTTTGGTCGCTTTTTTTGGCCACCTGCAGCCTGGAGAACCTAGCATGTGTAAACCAAACTATTTCTGTCCTTCATAGCTTGGGCCCAGTTCCTAGAGCCAAGTGATCATGTTGGAAATCTCAGCCTGCCCTTAGAAACTCACTGCTGCTCCCTGTGCCTACACAAACACACAAACTATTGAGGAATGTGGTCAGAAAGGACCCATCACCATGTAACATTACTCAGAGACTGTACTGGAGTACCTTAAGCTGGTGCTCTCCACTCTCCTTGCCTTGCTGCCCTCCTCCAACATCCCAGCACTGACAGCAGTCTGGATGAGCTCCCCTGTGCTGGCCTGAGCACTCACCCTGTGGAGTTTCAGCTCTTTCCTTCAGTGTCTTGCTGGCCTGTGACTTTACCCCAATCTTTGCTCAGCTTTTCTGCAGTAGAAAATCCACCTTGAACAGCTTTTTTTTGTTGTCTGTGTAGGGACACCACTTTCTGAGGTTAGCAAGGGGACAGTTCAGGGAGCACAAAGCTCTTGGTGCCCTGCTACCCAGCCGTGGACTGAGATCTCCATCCCCACACCACGATGCTTGCATGGAGGGGCTCACAAATGCCTGTGCAAGCCCTTGTTCAGCCTCCTCACTTTATTTGTGTGAGGAACTGAATTGTTTGGCACGGGGCTGCTCCTGCAGGACGGCTGGGGAAGATTTTGCACTTCCAGGTTGAGCTGGGTGTTGCCTCGGGTCGGGCTGCTTGGTCGGGGATGCCACCACAGCTGACTGGGTTGTTGTTCAGATAAGGCTTTTCCATCCCCTTTGAGCTGGGTGACCCAATATTGCTTAGTTTACATGGATTTACTAAACAGAGTCCAGCAGGGTGAACAGACAGCTTTTGGTGTTTGTTTCTCAATTTTGACCTCAGCCAAAAGACAGCGACCTGTTGTCGATCAAGCCAAAGAGAAATTTTCTGTTTAATCTGTATTTTATTAAACCATGTAAGTATATCTGCAAATCAAGGGCCTTATCCTTAAAGCATGGAGTTCTCCAGGGTTTCAGTAGATTTTCAGTCATAGCTCTGGGAAGTTGCCATGGTTACCACGGTTATCATTAAGTTTGGGTACCATTCAGGGGAGAAAATATGGCTTAAGGCATTTTCCTCTTGCCTACTCTGTAAAAGCACTGTTTCCTCAGGCTCCCCCTTTCCCAAGAGAGGAACAGGTGACTGGTTCCCTCCAGGTGGGAACTTTGAGCATGACAGGGATGGATGATTGACGAGGCTGTCGGAGCTTGAAGCGTGAATTTCCAAAGGATTTCCAGATGAAAGCGTATCCTGTAAATTATCCCTTGCTTTGTGATGTAAAATGTACAGTGTTTGCTCTAGAATAGAAGTGATCATTTTCAATAAAAGGGGGAAGAGACTCCCCAGTCCTTTCTACAGGCTGCCACATCCGTGTCACGTGTTGGTGTCCTACAGTGTTGGCAGGGGCTGGGAGCTCTCTGCAGCCTTGTAAGGGGGGACAGGGGGACTGGAGCCTGTGGAGCTGGGCTTGGGGTGAGGCAGCTGCAACTTCAGCAGCAATGTGAGGCAGGAAACATCCCCAAAGCCTTCTCCTAGAAGAGATGGTGTTCAGGAAGGGTCGAGACGCCCATGGCTTTGTCCTCACCTCCCTACACCCCACCGGGCTGGCGAGACACCAGGTGGGGCTGAACGTGGGGCAGAAGAGGAGCAGAGGGGGCTCCCTTCAGACAAGGGAGGTGAGGGAGGGATGGACATTCCCATGGGGGTGCTGGGGATTGGTGACCAGCAGGGAAGGAGGGGAGGAAGGGAAGCAAGAAACGGAGAGAGGAGAAGGGTTGAGTCCCATCACCTGTGCAGGAGTGAGCAGAGCTGGGCCCAGCAGGGAAATCCCTCCACTGCCAAGCAAGGCAGCTGGTCAGAGGAAGCTCAGAGGGTCATCAGGGCTAATTAGTGAAGGCTGTTAAAGGAGGGGTGAGGAGGGTGCTGTGGGGTTGTCTTTGTCTCCTGAAGACACGAAGCTGGGCTGGAGTGGGTGAGTTGTGCTTCAGTGCTTGGCTCTCTGCTAGGGGCTGCAGTTGGGTGGGGTCTGGGGCTGGTGGGCTTCTGCAACTTCCCTTCTTGGTCACTAAATGATTAATTCAGATTTGAGCCAGCTGCTGGGAATCTGGAGTGTGTCTGGGTTGGCATCCTATTTCCCTGCTGATCTGGCTTCTGACCCTCCCTGGGCAGTTAAATTTCAGCAGGGCAGTCCCCAGAGAGACCCCATTAAGGGGAGATGGGTATCTCTGCAAGGCCCTCAGCAGTTAGCCAGGCTTGCATTCCTTGGAAAGCTGATTATTCCCTCCTCTGAAGCTGAAATAATAATGATATCACCCTCTTGCATATTATTTCTTGGTTGCCAAAAGAAGTAGGCTTGCAGATAGCATCGTTCCAAGTTGATTTTGAGACTGGAGCGAGGTGAAACAAGCCCTGGATGTCCACCCAGACCTGCAGCCAGCTCCTCTGAGCTACACTTGGGCAGGTGTCCCCCTCCTCACCTGGCACTGCTGTGCTGTGACTTCCCAGCTCTCAGTTGGGCTGGGATTTTCCAGTAGGATCCCTAAAAACTGCAGTACAAGCAGGGTGTGGCAGCCCCCCCAGCCTCTGCAGGCACGCACTGCACACCTGTAGTGCTCACACCACAGCAGCAGGCACCTCATGGATTTGGGCTTCTGCTCCATGGGAAGGCCCAGGAGAGCCCCTGAGGGTTTGCCCACAGGGGCTTTTCTGTTCACCTTTCCCCCTTCTGCCTCTCCTGTGAGATCCCAGGTGAGCAGGGGCAATGCCCAGCAGCTCAGCTGAGTCTCTGCAGCCTGGGTTTGGGGCTTTTGGGCTCACCTTCTTAACCTTTGCAGCTTTCCCACTGGTTGGTTTTCTGCCCCTCAGCTGCCTAAAACCCCTCCTGCTTTTTCATCCTCTCATCTTAGCCATGCCTTTCAGCCAGCTGTGGCTCGAGTGGGTTATTCTGTGCCTCTGCCTCTTCAGCAGATGTGATGAAGTCACATGAAGCAGCAAAATTCAGGAGAACAGAAGGACTGGGGGAAACCCCAGCTCCTTTCACGAGCCAGGAGGACCTGTGTGTCCTACCAGCAGATGTTCAACAGATGCAGTGTGCACTCAAGGGGGTTCAGAAAATAGGTCTTGCAAAAAAAAAAAAAATAAAAAAAGTCTCTGGGAGGGAAGGCAGGCAGGCCAGCAGTCATTTCTGAGGAGCTGGCAAGGACCATAGGCTGTGTCCAAACCTCCTTCCATGCTCCTGGTAGGACCTGTGGGGCAGGAGGGCATCTCTGGGGCTGCTGGGATCAGAGTGGCCTGGGTGGGAGAAGCCTGGCAAGGCTGTGGCATCATCCAAGAGCCAGGTGTTGATTGTGAAATGACATTGAAAGGTCATGGAAAGGAGTGGCCCCTTCCAGGGTGGGGCTGGGAGGTGGTTGTGCCTTGTCCTTCCCAGTCCACACACTGAAGTCCTGAGGGCAGTGCTGGGATGGGGCCCTAGGTCTCCAGCTGTGAAGATGAAGCTCAAGTGACTTTGGTGCGGCAGGGGATTGCCATCTCTGTGCCATGGCAGGGCAATGTGCACTGGGAGTTAACAGCAGGCTGAGGGATGATAAATGGTGACCAGCACCTTACAATGTCTCATCCTTTCTGTTTTTTAGTAACTTTTTTAAGACCAGAGTTACTCTTTTCCAGCGTCTGGGCCAGATGATGCTCTCTGTCTGGCTGGAGTCCCTCGACAGGCTCGGGCAGACACTGCTTTCCTTTGCTTCCTGCCCCTGCCTGTCCCAGTGAGGCCAGATGTTGTCTCACAGCCCAGAGGTGGCTTCAGAGCAGGGCCAGGTGGAGCCCTCCTTTTGAAAGGGAGGTGCTGAAATTAGCCAGGCTATAAACCCATCTTGGGACACCACCGAGCACCACTTTTCACAGGTGGTGGGCTCGCTCCCACTTCCCAAAAAGCTGCTGTGTGAAGGAGATGAGTGCACCCCCAAGGAGCAGAGGAGGTGGTGAGCTCTCCTCAAGGCACGTGGGGGTTTCTCACTCCCCAGAGGAGCAGCTCAGGTGAGAGCTGAGCTGTCCTGCCTGGGGGAAGGGCTGCTCAGCACAGACCAGAGTGTTCAAGCAGAGCCAGCTCCATCCCACGCTGGAAGGAGGTGACTCCCACAGCTTGTGTGGCTGCACCCCACAGGAAATGGTGTCTGGAGCAGCTGTGCTGGGGAGTCTTCAGCAGACACGTGGGTTGATGTGGCTGAGCTGAGGCTCATCCTGTTTCAGACCCGGGAACTGAACTATTTTCTAGTTCAGCCCCATCGTTTCTTCCTTTGCTTCAGCAAAGAGATTGGGATATCTTGGAGGAGAGCTGAGCTCTTTGCTCATCTGGCTTGTGAGGGCTGGATGGGACAAGGGGCCAGGGAACTCTGCCATGTGCCCCCTCTTGCTGTTGCCTCCCACCAGCAAAAGCAGCATCTCGTGGGAATCTTCAGCCCATCCTCGGAGGGGTGGGACAGCAGCACTTCCCCAAACTGGCTGCAGGACAAAGACCTTCTGGACCATGTTTAAATCCTTATCTGAGAGGCTAGTACAGCTCTCCAGGCTGGCAGAAGATTTGTTGCTGTGGCTGAAGGCTGTATCTAAAGCTGGTTGAAAAATGGAGTTTCTTTTCCTGCGGCAGCTTCCAAGATTTGCATATTTGACTTCGTCCCAAATCAGGCTGAGGAGTGGAAACCTCTAAAAATACTGCAAGGGAAATGCAAATATGCACAGGCATGGCAGGAGGGCTGACACGATAGATTTTCCAGCCTTGCTCAAGTGGAACATGTCCAGCCTTTGGAAAAAAAGCTCCAAGGAAACTGTTGCCTTTCAGCAAGGTCTGTGCGAGCGGGATGCTGCACATCCTGAGCTTGGCAGGCCCTGGGCTGTTCTCTCTGCTGTGGGCCAGTTCTAGGTGCCTCCTGTGACTGCCCTGTGAGCCCTGGGGATGGCTCTTTACAGGAATTGTGCACACAGACAGAACAGCTCTGCACAAGGACAGACCATGTTTCCTGCTCCCTGCCCATCACTCGGCTCTTTTAAGGACAGGGTGACCTCACAGTGGTACCCAGACTGAGACTCAGGGCAGGAAGAGCAGAACCCCAGGAGAATGGGCTGCCCAAAAGCACAGGAACCCGGGCTGGGAGTCATGGTGATGTCCTAACTGCTTATTTTGGCAAAGCATGAGACTTTTCTTTTTTTTTCTTTTTTTTTAATATGTTTTGGTTTTTTTTCTTTGCAAACTATTTGTCAAGGTGGGTTTTCACTGATGGAATGCACAAGCCCAAGAAGATTTCCAGAGGGAAATGGGAGAATCTGTCCAATGCAAAGGCTTGCCTGTCACAAAGGCCAGAGGTGAAGGTCCTGCTGCAGTGCTGATGCATCTCCCACACCACAGGGTGACTTGTCCCTCCTTGGTCTGCATCTGTGGGAGGCAGCTGTGGCCAACCTCAACTCACCAAGGACAGCTTGCTGGCCAAACATGGCATCTTGGAATAATAAATAGTGATAATCTGTCTCTGATTTCACCTCCCTTTTTTTTTAGTGTTGAATGGCTTCCACGGAGGAGAAGCAGCTGCTGATGAGGGGCAGGGTGGCTTCTCCAGGGTTTATTGTTTTAATCATGGCCTGAGTGAAAGTGGCAGCCTGAAGACGAAATATCTTCTGAAAGGAAATCGTAACTCTGGGTGATTCCACTCAGCTCCATGCCTGTTAAGAACTTATTTTTGTTGGACACAGTTTCAACCAGCTATGCACTTAAATGCCTCTTCTGTCTGTGTTAATGCTCTTGGCTTTGCAGTGTCTCTGGTGCCTGTGTTGGGAGCTCTTAGACCAACCTGGAGCCTTCTGTTGGAGCCTCTCCAGCCTTGCCAGGTATGGGTTTTTTGGTGGATTCCTTAGCTGCACTAAGGCATGGAAGCCATGACGCTGAGCAGGGCTTTACATCCCAAAGGAGACTCTTTCTGCTCCCTGTCCCAGGGGAAGGACCCTTCCAGAGGGGCAGATGGAGGCCAACAAATGGGGGGGATGCACTGAGTGACACCTGGGCAACTGACACCCACCTGGTGACCATCCTCACTGGCCACCTCTTCCTGTGCCCAAGCGCTCATGTCCTTTTCTGGGTGTCTACAGTGCTCAGCACAACAAAACTCTGCTATTCTTTCCCCACTGCTGGCCCAGAGCCAGCACCAAAATGTGCATTTTGGGGCACACAGTGTCATGGCATGTCCTGATGTTGATGGTCTTGGTGTGGGGAGCTGTGAAGCTGTGGATGGATGGACAGCAGAGAAGTTGGTCTGCAGTGGGCATGATCATCCCACTGCCCCCTCCACCAGCCTGGGGCTCCTGCACATCCTCTGCCCGTGGTGGAGATGGAGTTAAACATTCCATGTTGTTGCAATGAGTTCCAGCTGGTGCATCTTGTATCCAAGCACCAGGAATATGGAGGAGAACAGTTAAAAATAGCATCTTCCAGTGTTCCTGAAAAAAAAATGTTCTCGTGTGCTCTGCTGGCTGCAGCTGCTGTTAGGAAACAAAGGCTTTCCCAGCAACAGTTGTTAGCCTTGGAGCCCGGGCTGTGATGCTGTTTATGACCATAAGAGTGGTTATCAAGAGTGGAACAGCATTGGAATAGAAAAACCAGGTGTCAAAGTGGGGCGTGTCACTTGTGATCCCAGGGAGCTCCTGCTGCAGCCACAGCCTGCTCAGAACAGTCTGTCCAAGAACTGGGCAGCTGGGAGGGAGATTTTTTCACTTTTTGATACCCTTTCACAACGTTTTTTTGGTTGTTCCCTGGAGGTGTGCATTGGTCTGTTCCATCTCTCGTCATCTCAGCAATGTCCATCCTGATGTTGCATGGATGTATCCAGTCACAAAACAGGGCTTTTTCCTCCCAGCTGAACTCTGACAGCTGAGTGAAGGATATCTGAGTACCTGGAACATTCTGCAAGTACTAAACACTATTCTCAAGCCAAAGGGTTGTTGAATAGAGCAGCCAGAGCACGTCCTGGTCTCCTCTCGATGGGGCTGAATTGGTCATGGTGCTGCTTCCTTAGAGAAAAACCTGTGCTGTTTTTTGCACAGATAAAGACCAAACTCATCCTCATAAGTGCCCAGGAGTGAAACATCTAAAGTTGATTTGATTCTCATCAAACCTGCCATGTTTTACTCAGTCTCCACGAGAGCTGGAAAGCAAAGGTGATGCAGTTCCAATGCTCTGCTCTGGAGCCTCGTTTTTCCCTGCAGCACCTGGAATATCAATCACTTTAATACAGTTCTTTTAATCACATGGATCTTGTTGATTATGTATGTCTAGGCTTAGACCCAGGAAGGGAACAACTTCAGCCCAAAGAAGTTTGTCTTAGGAAGGAGCTTCTGTTGGAGCTTAAAGAAAAGCAGTGCTCCACAGGAAAGAAAGATCTCCTGAACTTGCTGGATATGAGGATTTGCTCCTGACCAGCATCCCCTGGAAAAGCCCAGGCACAGGGGACCTGCAACACTGAATTTTAGGGGGTTTTTTGTGATGCAGCTTGTCCCAAACTTGTACAGTTTTCATTTCAATAGCAGGGCTGGGAAATATTTGAAGTGCTTTTGGCTTACATGGTCCTTCTCTATCTCTTGGATGTCCTGTACCCCACTGTGCTACTTCCTGGGTTTCACCCCTGCTCCAGGCCTCCAGCTGCTACTTCCAGGCCCTCACTGATGGCTGGTTGGGACCTTTTGCAAGGAAGCAGCACAGTCCCCACTGGAATCTTCCCAGGGAGTGCACGAGGTGGGTGATGGGGATGGGATCTCTCCTGGGGCTTGGCCACGGTGGGTCCCAAACCCATGCCTGTCCCAGAGCAGGAAGGAGGGAAACACATTCCAATGCACTTTCCATCACCAGGCAGCTGCCTTAGCCCTCATGTTTAGTTTTATTCTTGAAAAGCATTAGCAGAGCAATGTGTCAGCAGGCTACAGCACTCCAGGGCTTGGCCCTGCAAGGGATGGTCCTCGAGCAGGAGGGTGCAGTGATCTCTGTGTGCACCTCCTGTAACCCTACCTCTGGCAGGCCCTATAAATCCCTCTCTGATTGCTGAGAGGACATAAATCTACCCCAAATTGTGATACTTATTATTGCATTATTGAGCCATAAATCCCCCATCAACTCAGGGAAATGTCTGGGCCTTTGGAGCTAAAAGAGTCAAGACAGCTACTTAATTATTCCCAAGCATCAGCCTATTAAGATGCAGGTGAGGGGCAGCTCAGAGATATTTTCTCAGCAGTCATTTATCACATTTGTATGAGTCATAAACAGGTCTGTGGCTTTTGGCTGTGCCTTTTAATTTCCAGAGACAGAGACGTGGCCGGGAAGAGCAGACACAGGAGCATCTGTTCAGGTGCGGGGGGGAGGAGTTGGGGCATCAGCCTGGTTGCTGCAGAAAGGACCATTTTTCGGCTGCAGGCAGGTGGTGCTATGGCATTTGCAGCTTCCACTTCTCAGGGAAGAGGGCGCTTTCTGGGCGGGAGTAGAGAGAAATGTGCTTGGGAAGGGGGCTGGGATGGTGAGAAGCCAGCAGCTCCAAAAATCCAGTGAGGTATAAGATGAAAAACCACGTACTGATACAGTGAAGTAACAAATAATGGAGCTTTTTGACAGCCTGGGTAGGAAAAAAAGAAATAAAACCCTTTTGGTGCCAATATTTTACCATCCCAGGCTGCAAATGAATCCTTGCTTTGAGCTGGGGCGGTCGTGAATCTGCCCACAGAGCCAAGGGCAAGGATTTACAGCAAATCCATCCTGTTACCCTCTCTTCCAGCAGCTGCAGCAGGGTGCCTTCCCCTCCTCGGGAGTCTCCCTTGCTTCTCACACTTTGCTTTTCCTTGCAGTGGAGGATGTTTTTTTTCCAGGGGAGCACAGAGGATGCTGTTGTTCCCCATCAGCTCTTTGACCCGCCCGTGTCCTGGGTGCTGGTGGTGCCTCTCACAGGCTGTGGCAGGGCACTCCTGCGGGCTGATCCTTCTGCAGGCACCGGGAGCTGAGCCAGGGCTGCAGAGCCTCTGAGGATCCGGAGAGATCCTTTCCCTTCAGGAAAACGAACCGCTGTCGCCAGCTGGGACAACCCCACTGCGTTGTGTTTGCTTGGGCTCAGGAGAGGTGAAGATTCAAGCCCCGTTCCCTGCAGGAGCGGAAGCCCCACGGCTCGGCTGCTGCAGTGGCTGGAGCCGTGTGTGACAGTGTGAAATGTCAGCGCGGGGTCCGCGGTCCTGGGTCAACACCCAGCGCCGGGACCGGGACCGGGACCGCGCCCGCTTTGTGTGAACTCCCAACTCAGCACGGCCGCCCAGCCAGGCTGTGAATCTCCCGAGCAGCTCTCCCAAGGATGTTGATCTTCCCAGAGCAAGCTGGAGCGGGAAGAAGAGGGAGGATAAAGTCACCTGCCAGGCAGCGCTGCGCGGAGCTGGATGCGGCGACCTCCGGGGGGTGTACAAGGAGAGGCTGTCCTTGGGGAGTCTCCGGGGCTGGGTTCAGGACTGGTACACTCACCCTCTCAGGATGTCTCAGGGTACAGAGCAGCATCCTATTAGGAATCAACCTATCCCATCCCATAATTTCAGAGTGAGCACTCACGCATGTAAGCCGTCAAAACCAGTAAATGCTTCTCTTTCATCTGCAGGGATGCTCTGCTTCTCTCAAAAAAACTTTTGCAATGTTACTGGAAGATCTCAAGAGGTCAGCCCATCAGTTAACCTGCTCAGTAGCATGTCCAAAATACACAGGACCAGGTAATCAAAACATTTTGTGAGCTCAGCTGGTGCATGCAGCCACCCTCGATTCCTGAAAGCGAAAAAGGACTTCTTCTCCACAGTTAGAAACAAACACAAGGACTGCTGATCACTTAATTTGCACACAGGGTCCTATCCACTGCTTCACATCCTTTTCCAAAGGCTCTTTAAAGATCCTGAAGTGCCTGGACTGGGCTGCTCAAGGCTGATCCTGCTGCTCCAAGAAGGGTGGTGAAAGACTGGACGGGGCAGTGGGAATGGCTGGGAATGCATGGGAGGGCTGGAAGGAGAGAGGTCAAACAACAGCTCTTTGGAGAGAAGATGGGGAATGGGTTGAGGATGGAAATGAGGAAGTGGGGACAGGGATGAGGCTACCTGTCTGGGATGGGGGCAGCATGAAACTGTCACTTGAAGCTGGTTGCTGTGCTGGAAACCAATGGTCAGGAGAGACTGATGGTGTGAGGTGGCACCCAGCAGTGCAGGGGAAGCTGAGTGGAGCAGTGCTGTGTCCCTGTCTCTGGGCTCTGCTGCCTGCTAGCATGAGGACAGAGCTGACCTGAAATCCCTGGAAGTGTCATCAGGGTCTCCATGAAAAGATGTTGAATTACCTACAGGAGAGCTGCTTGCACTATGGATAAACCCCCTTGGATTTGACAGGGAGTGGGATGCTGCTTGTGGGAAAGAGCCCCTTTCCCAGCCTCCTGCCTACGCTGCTCTTTGCTTGAGCTCTCCATTTTCTTTCCCCATTTTTGTAGACACATGCCCTCCTAACTCTGCCCTCCTGTCCCTGCTGCCTGCTCCTGGGTGACAGTATTTTTGCAGGTCTCTGTAGCTATGCTTCCCCTCTAAGCTCTCAGCAGAAGGTGCATCTCCTGGCCCCTGCTCCCCAGGGCTCTGTGTTTTCCTACCAGCTGCTTTTAGCCCAACCATGTGAAATCCCCACGTGTCTAGGCTTATCTGGCCCAGTCTGGAGTGGACTTTTCTCACTTCCACCAGTTCTCACAGTGTGCTTGGAGGTTTTGTGGATCAGATGGAGCCCTCTGAGCCTTTCGTGCTGCGGAGGACTGCAAGCCCTGGAGATGTGAGGCCGTTTGGGTGCCCCTTTGGGTTATTTAGCCCCACAGGCAGGGCAGGAGGCCCTCCCCTTCCAGCCTTTTCACCACCCATCAGCTGCTGCGTGCGGCAGTGGAGCTGTGGTGCGCTCTGGTGCCTTTGGAAAAGCCCCTGGAGAGGAGCAATCTTTTGGTGCCTCTGCTTGTTGGACATCCCTGCAAGGCTGCTGACGTTCCTCTCTCGTCCAAGAGCCTGAGCTGGTGCCAGCAGCTTTGCCCTCTGACATGGAAGTGGCCAAGCTCTGTTCTTGGTGTCCCTGGCTCCCTCTGAAGTGCCGCCTGGCTGCCCCAAGCCTACGCAGCCCAGCCCGTGCTATTCCCTGAGGTGGACCCTTCCTTCTCAGCAGCCATGAGAAACATCCTCCTTGTGGTGTTTCCAAAAGGAAAACTATGTCCTGGGCTGCTGTAAATAGCACAAACGAATGGTTTCTCATGATCCTGCTCGGGCCACTGTTTCTGTTGCTTGAGCCTCATAAGCTCCCTGGGCAAATGTCAGCAGAGAGCCCTTCTCATCACTCTGTGGCCAGGCCCTTCCCATGCTGCTGACTTCACACAGGACTTCAAGGAGCCCCTGGGGAGCCAGGAGCTCCTGACTGGCCCAGGTGCTGTGAGAAACAGCCCTTTCCTCTGGGAAGGCAGAGGGAGGAGGAATGAGCCTGTTCTGCACATGCCAGATGAATCCTGGGTATTGCCCTGGATAATGAGGTGATGGACCTGCAGAAATGAGTCTGGGATCTTTTTGCATGGGGTAGTAACTGGCTCCCCCCGACTGTCTGTCCTGTGACAGGTGTCTCAGAAAGTGTTCAACAAGTGCTGGCACTGATTTCCATGGTGGGGTGAGGTGTTCCCTGTCCCACCTGGGGACATGACAGCTGCCTCTCTTCAGCTCCACGTGGTTTCACACACCTCAGGCACGTATCCTGTTCACAGGTTGGGAAAGGTGGGGGAGGAAAGTAGAGCAAACCCACCTCACCCTTTCTGTCCCTGTTTCTACAGAGCTCTACACCTGCTCCCAGCAAGGGGCACAAATGCTGCCTCACTCCTGTGGTTAACCACAATTTCACCCCTTTTCTGAAGGCACAGCCTGATCAGGGAGAGGCAGAGGTGGAGGGAGGCTGGGCTGAGCTACTGTTGTGACAGCAACATCATCTTCCAGGCCACCTGTGTGGCCACTGGCAAGCCAGACCATCCCACCCCGAATTCACAGCCATGGGCTCATGCTGTGCAGAGACACAGCAGCAAATCAGGGTCAGAGGTACAGCTGGCCCAGCCAAGGAAAGCACAGGGACCAATGGAGCCATCCACTCCCTCTGCAGGAGGGTGTTCAGCAGTGTGTTCCTAGAGCACCCCAAATGCAGTCTGTCACCAAACAAGTCCCTTGCAGCGTGTTCATCTCTTCTGAGGCTGCCCTGTGCACTTCCAGGCTGGCACAGAGAGAAAATAGGGGAAGAAGGAGGGTACTTCCCATATGGAAATAGGGAGCTCTGCTCCCAGCTTCCATGCCCCTAGGAATCACCCTCTTCCCAGCCCTCGTGGGGAATGTGCCACCAGGGGCAGACCTGGCACGTGGAAATTTCAGCCCTGAAGTCAAATATTATTTGGAAGCTAATGACAAACAAAATCTATTTTTGCAGCGGTCTTGTTTAAAACATTTCCCCTTAATCCCCTTGAAATAGCAGTAATTGAAAACGGTTCCCTGCCATGCCAGTGCATACTTCTTTAATTAGATCCTGCACTGCCTGTTTCCAATGAAAGGGCCCTATCTGTTTGCACTTACTGGCCTTATGAAAACCAGGCTTGGGCCCAAGTCGGCAGGAACCCAAAATAAGAAACATTTCCCTTCAGAGGCATCATTTGAGCTAATTAACTTTAATCAGCCCAGAAACGTCTCTCCGAGATTTCTTCCCCCACCTTGGAGCTGGGGCGCTGCCAAGCAGCCCCGAGGGTGAGGGTGATGAGCCTTGACTTCCCACAGGTGCTGGAGTTGGGGGTGGCTGTCACCCAGGGGGATGTGGGGCTGTCCCACAGTTTGCAGAGTGATGTGTTCAGGTGCTCAGCCAGTGTGGGAGGGGGACAGGGTCTCATCCCCTTCCTCCCACCTTGGCACAAGCCCAGGGACAGCAGCTGGACCACAGCCAGCTCCTTAAAAACCTCAACCCCAGGCGGGGTTTGGAGCAAGGGGCAGGGGCTGAAGAGCAAACTGGAGTGGATGAGGTGCCACCACATCTCCTCACGTGGCTTGTGGGTGCTGCTGGAGGAGCTGGTACCCAAACAGTGCCTGGTGCTTGCAGCCTGCAGGTGAAGAAAGGAGGGGTGTGGTGGCTATCTGCTCCACGTGCTTTCCACTTCCCCCTGTTTGGGGCCTGGGCTGGGCAGGGGCTGGGATTTGGGGCAGAACTCACAGGTTTCCCCATCTAGTCCAGACCCCATAGCTCTGGCTTGACTCAGCATCACAGCTGTGGGCACTGGGAAACCTGGATGTGGCCCTGGGTCCCTGTGAGCCTGCAGCTAGGGAAAGAGAGGGGGCTGCATCCACACTGGAATGAGCCTGGGGCTGTTATCCCTTGCACCACACTCATCCCTTGCTGCAGCTGGGCAATTTTGGGCAGGAGCTGTGTTATTTCACCAAGATGCTTCTCACCTGCTCTCTAACTTGCACTGTGATTAAGCCTAAGGGAAGGACTGAATTCCTCAGCCCAGTGTTGAGGTTCTGAGGGACTGCTGGGCTTTAATTGCCTCAAGGGGACTCAGCTGGGCACACCCCCCACCCCACATTCACTGCTGGGGTTTGGAGTCCCATTTGAGCTGAGGTTCAGACATTCCTCTCTTCCCTGAGAATTTTCTCTAGCCAAAAATTCAATTCTGCACCTAATTTTGAGAGAAGGGTTCAATCTGACACACTTTCTGCTGCTAGGGTTTTGGGGTTTTTTCTTCTCAAGGATAGGGTGCCTACCCAAACCAGGGTAAGTGAGTCATTTTGTGGGTTTGTTTTTTTTTTTTGTTTTTTTTTTTTTTTTTTTTTTTTTTTTTTTTGTTTTTTTTTTGTTTTTTTTTTGTTTTAATTTTATTTTTATTTCAATGGTTGTGGATCAGCCAGAGATGTAAAGGATCTGCTGGAAGGGAGCAGCCTCACCAACAGAAGATACTGGAGCAGCCCTGTGGGTCCCAGCAGAAACTGGCTCCCAAACACATCCAGGAGGCAGTGTATGAGTCAGGAGCATTCTGCCATGAGACTGGGGGTATTTTCTACCTTAGATGCCCAAATATTTTTAGGGCTGCATCTGTCGAGGTTCCCAAAAGTGCCTGGCTCTTAGTTTCCCGGGCTGGTGAGCCAGGGAAATCCAACAGCAGGAGACACTGGCTGTGAATAGAAACTGCTGGTACAGAAAAGGGGGGGAAATATTCTTGTGAGCTTGTTGGCAGGGCATTTAAAAGTAGTTACAGGAGCAGAAATGAGTGATTGCTCACTTTGCTGTCTGCTCCCTGTGCACTTGAGGAGATTTATTGACTGGTAGCAGAAGATCAGATCCCTTCATTCCAGATTGTGTGTGCAACTGAGCACTAATTACAGTTAATGGTTGTACTGAAGTGGATAATTTTTTTTTTCTAGCATGACAGCAAGAATAATATGATTTAGCAATATCCCTACAGCAAAAAGAAAAAAAGACCAGGAACTGGTTCTGAAGTTATTTCTGCAAGCTTTGCACAACAGGCAGAGCAATGGCAAGAAGACAATGGGAAAGGGCATGGAAAGAAATGAGTCCCACTCATCTGGGGCTTGGGATGGGCTCAGCCAACAGAATTGCTCATCCATCTGGGTACAGGAGAATTCTTGGGGCAGCAAACCATGGGGGAGCAGCCCCAGCAGTGGTTTGCCATGCAGAGATATTTCCCTCCAGCTTCCTGGGCTGCAAGGGGCTGATGTATTCATGGAGCAGGGGAACTGCCTGTGGGAAAGCACCGAGGGAGAAGTGACAGCCACGAGTCCTCTCCACCCAAAAGCTGCCAAAAAAAAGGGCAGAATTCTGTAGGTGTGTGGAAGTGCAAGCTCCAAACCCAAGGGATCTGTGCTGCACCCACTGGTGGGTGGTCAAAGTGTTTTGCTTTGGTGCTTTTGCTTCAGCACCCAATCTGCTCATTAGGACTGACTGGGAATGGGGAATATAAACAGGCTGTGGGTGTAGAGGTGAGCAGAATAAATACTAAAACATAAAAACATCCTAACAGCTGGGATATTGCTTTTGAGTATGTGATAAGGGGAGGTTATAAAATATGTAAACACATAAACCAGCTCACAGAGTTATGGGGGTACATGGCCAAATACAACTTGGAAAGAGCAATCCACAGGGCAAATAAAATGTGTGGTGGGGAAGTTCCTTGAGGCTGCCTTCCCTGGGGCAGCAGAGATTCAGCATCCTGAAAGGACAGGCTCAGGTGGAATGAGAGTGTGGGTATGGAAACCCAAATGCAAGGTGTACTTTTGTGGGGTAAGGTCTGGGCTTTGAATGGAAAAGGCAGGAGTATTTCACCTGTCAGTTCAGAGTTTCTCCCAGGTTTCCTGGCACAGGAGCAGGACAAACTGGATCATGTGTGTGATGTCAATGCCCATCTAAACATCTGGACACATTTTGCTTTGTCTGTGTGTTAAGTAATTCTAATATATGACCGGGAGCCATAAATACTCCCACAGTAGCTTTATCCAAACCCAGATTTGAGCAGCCTGGATTCAGGAGTCACAAGAGGGGGCTAGAGATGAACTTTAGGCTTTTTTTAAAGGCATAACTCTTTCTTTCCCGTTTTACAGTAAGCAAATAGGCCCAGAAATCTCCAGTGTGAAGAAAGGTGACGCTCCTTTTTAACAGTTTCTCAGAGTGTGAGGACCTGGCTGGACATTGTGCTCCTGCTCTGCCTCGGAGGAAGCAGCCAGGAAAGCATTGAAGATGCCCAGCTTGCAAGAGCCCATCTCCTGAGGAGCACATCAACCTACCAGCCCTCAGTAATTATGGTGTAATGAGGAGGGCTTGGAAATTCGGGGTTTGCACCAGCCTGCACCCCGGGGCTCGCCTCTGCTGGAGGAGATGGGACCAGAGCTGTCGCCACAGAAATGCAGCCCTGGAGGTGCTGAGCTTGATCTGCCTTCTTTTGCAGCCCTCATCCCACCGAATGCCCTAAAGCTCTGGAAAATGTCTCTGCTGGAGCAAGGAGGGGATCCTTGCCTCTCCACGAGGTGCACGAGTTAAATGCAAGCCACGAGTGGCAGCTCTCACCTTGTCCGTGCTGCTGGGGCTGGAGGGCAGGAGGGGAGGGGTGAGCGTGAGAGGTCTGCTCTGGGGTCAGTCATTGCCTTCCTCTCTCCCAAGGACAAAAGAGGAAGCACGGATAATCACCAGGAAATCTGTGATCATTAAATCCACAAAGCCTGTTCAGGCAGGTGGGGTCCCAAAGCATCCCGGAGCAGTTTTGTGCTAAAACTTGAGCTGCTGGTGTCCTGTTGCTGAACAAAGGCCGTGGTTGTCCCTTATGCAGAAAAACGGGTCAGACCTTGAAATCCCAGCCTGGGACCAAGACTTGAGGCCCCAGGCAAGGCTTGCACATTGGTGACAGAGGACAGCCCTTTCTCTAGGGAGGTCGCTGACAAAATCCTGGCAGGGCATGGATAGGAGAAGCAACCAGGGCAAAGGTGCTTTATCGAAAGGATTGTAACCCTTGGTATGATTTCCTGTATTTGGGAGCTGATCCCATGGCTTCTCCATGTCTGCAGCCCCTGTGGCCCCAGAAGAGCTGCAGCAATAGCTGCAAGCAGCCCCCTGCACGGCACATGCATTGCTGCACAGAGCTGGGCTTCTGACACTTCAGACACGAGCCCTTGTGGTCTCTGCTCCTCCCAGCTGGGGTTTGTAAGGCTGGGAGCAGAGCTGAATCCAGGTGAACACTGGGCACCTTCGTGCCTGGTGGCTGTCCAAGGAAAGGATTATTCTGTGTGGAATCCTGAGAGCTGGGATCTTATGCTCTGGCAGGGTGGTTGTGGCTTCCCGTGAGGTCTCACCCAATGCTCTCAGCAGTTTCTGGTGCTCTGAGTAGTCCTGCCTGAATCCAGGCAGCACCTCCAGAAAACAACACATAGGCAGGAAAAAGAAAACAAAAAAACAGAGGGAGGACAGAGAGAGGATGTGCCAGAGGAGGCGTGGAAATGAACTGGAGGTCTGCAGGACACCAAGCTCCAAGGCTGGGTGGGGAAGAGGGTTAAGAGGAGAGATGTGTTGTCCTGTTACAGTAACAGAGATTTCACGAGAGGCAAGGTGGGGCTTTTTTGTTTGATTTGTCCTTGTCTGGGAAGCTGAGCTGAGAAGCTGAGGGTGAGTGATGCCCTCAGAGCTCCTATCCCCACTGAAAGGGTGTGGGTCAGGACAGCTCCCTGGGGGATGGCAAAGCCAACTTTCAAGAAGTTTAGGGAGGGTGTTACATTTTCTTCCTTATCACGAGGTGTTAGCTTCCCCTCGGGGTGCTCCATCCCTCAGCCCCGAGCCTATTGGGAACAGTCCTGCAGCCCTTTCTTGGAAGGATTTTGCTCCCAAGCAAAAATGGGGGAGAAGGGTGTGGAAAAGCAAATGACAAATGGATCTTTAGCTGTGTGCAAGAAAAACAAGAGCTGGCTGAGGATGCAATTAGGGCCGAGCCAACGCGAGGGGAATGTTCTTGTGCCTCGCTTTGTGCCGCTCCAGCTGCGGATTTATTGTCCCCCGACCAGCCTTGGCCGCCGTGGCGCTGCTGGCAGCTCCCGAGGCCTCTGCCCGGCCTCCACACAGGGTGTTTCTCATTTCAGACTTCAGAGATGCCGGAACAATGCAGCTGCACATCAAAGGGCCGAGGGGTGCGGGAGGAGAGGACGCTCCCCGGCCCCGCGGGAGCTGCGGGCGTCTCCGGGTCCCAGCGCTCCCAGCTGCACCAGTGGCGCCTCTGGCTGACGAGTGGGGAGCCCAGCTGCGGCTCTCTGCTCAAGGCGCCGTGCTGAGCCTCGTTCCTTTCGGATACAGCGAGGAGTCCTTCTGTTTCCAGCTGTTCCGGCCGGAGCGCTCCCCGGGGCAGCCCTTGGCTCTTGCCGGGGGTGTTGGGCCGCACGCAGCCGAGGCACGAGTGCCCAGCTGAGCATCCCCGCCGGCCCTGCCTCGGAGAGCCCTCGCAGGCAGCCGAAGGAGCCGAAGGAGGTCGGGAGCGGCCTGCGGGCAGCCCAGAGCCGGGCCCGGGTCGCGGCCCCGGCAGAGCACTGAGCCCTAGAGCTCCTGCCCTGCAGGCTGGCCCCAGCAGGATTCCCTCGTCCCCCCGAGCATCTCGGCACGGCTGGGAGGCGGCTTCAGGCTGCAAGATAGCAGGGGTTTGTAGGTGGGGACTGCCCGTGCTTTTTCCCGACTGCTCGAGTTCTTTCGGATGCTGGGAGCCGTCTCTTCTTGTTTTCTTTTAGCACGTGACAAAAATTCCATCGAGAGTTTGCAGACGTTGAGCACAACTACCTCTGTGGCCATCAGAAATGTTGATTTCGTTTTTCTCTGCCACTGGGGGGGTTTTGACCACCTTTTCTCCTTTTCTCTGCCTTCCCACACCTGCAGTTCTTCTTTCCTTTGCTTCTCTTTCTTAGAGAGGAGAGAAGAACGTCCAAAATACAGGGGGTTTTCTCTTTTGAGGGAAACTGCAGCTGGGAAATGATGAGTCAAGAGGTCTATGGCCCTTTCCTGCTTCAGTTGCTTGACATCTGTGTCAATCCAGGTAAATTATTAACTCTTCCTGCACCTTTATTCCCCTCCTTTTGCCCTGGGATGACCTTTCCTATCCCCATGCCTGGAGCAGGCATGCTCTCATGCTGTGCATCACTCCTGGGTGTTGTTTTCTGACAAATCTTTTATTTCATAGAAGTCCTCCTCCAGGTTATAAATAGGAAACAGCAGCCAGTGGGGGGTTCATCTTCAGTGGTGCTGAGCATCCCCAGGAATCCAGGATCACCTGTGGGTGCTCAGCAGCTTCTCAGATCAATCAGCAAGCCAAGGCATGAGCCAGTCAGAGCTCCTCTATCCCATTAATCAGTTCTCATTTAAACTGAGGGAGGGCTGACGCTGCAAAATGTTTTTAATTATCCCCAAATGTGAGCCTGGCTTGGATGTGGAGAAAAAAGAAAACTCGATGGTCCCACCAAAAGCAAGCCTGGAGTTGTATGGGAGGTGCTGGAGTCTCCACAACCAGAAGTTTTTAGGGCAGGTGAAGGAAACAAGGTGGTCCAGGTCAGCTGGAGCTGCATTTGGAGGAGCTGGGTCAGACATTGCTAAGATCCCTTCCCCTCCTGGGGACTGGTGAAGCCATGGGAGGTGAAGGATGTGCCAGCTGATGTGAGCTAATGCAGCTCCACAGTGCCCATGCTGCTCCTCAGCCAGGTACACCCGAGGGGTCTGAGAGCAGTGCCTTGCTTAGTGCTGGGGGTTTGCCCTCTCAAAACCCCTAATTTTGGGGAATAAATGCCCAAAAGTGCCCCTAGGTGGGAGGCTGGGGTTGTGCAGGGGCACAGCTCTGCCCGAATTAGGAGTTCTGCCCTGTGCTGGGCTGGGAATGCCCAGCCACAGGCAACACCTCAGGAACTGGAAGGATTCAAAGTGCCTGGCCTGGGAGCTCGGTCAGTGTTTACCAGAAATGTCAGCTGCACTGAGAGAACTTTTGAGAGCACTCAAAGGCTGCTGGATAAATTCACCTGGCAGTGGTAGGAAGGCACTTTCTGGTCAGGCTGTGCTCTCCAGACACTCCTCCTTGGGATTATTTTGCTTAGGAGTTACCTATTTTCTCTGACAGTCTCTCCAGCAGTTGTGTTTTATTGCCTGTGCAACGACAGGCACAGACCTCTTGACACCAAGGAATGGCTCAGAAGAGCTGAGAAGGATCTGAGATCCTTCTGTGTGTCATTTTGGGGGCACCTGAAAAGGATTTGAGATCCTTCCTAGTGCTGTGTGTCATTTTGGGGGCATCTCCCAGGGAACTGTGTGTGTTGAGCCCTGGCACAAGGATGTGGTGATAAAGGGAAGGTGTAAATGTCCATCAGGGTTGGGAAGCTGTAAAATGTACATTTGAAAACCTCCAAACCCAAGGAGTTAAAAACTGCAGCTCTCCAGGATTTAGTAACACAACAGGTTTAACAACAGCAGCAGCCTTCTCTTGAGAAATTCCACAGGTTACATGCCTGGAAAACACAGTAACTTATTAAATCACGTTAAATTTTGCCAAGAATGTTGGAGCAAACCACTTCTGCCCTCCTTGCTGAGACCTCCTTGTCTAACAAGTAAATCCCTCTCCCATAGTCACTCTACAGCCCACAACTGCTCCAGTACCTCCTTTGAGTGTCCTTAACAGTGGTGACTTCAGAGAGGTTTCAGGAAGAATCCAAGATATTGAACTTATCTAGCTCAGTTTAAGCAGAAACAGAAGTGTCCTGCCAGCACTTGTCCCTGGGGTTATCCTCTTTGTGCTGGGAACAGCAAACAGGACAACAGCCTGCTTGGGGAGGAGTTTTCTTTGGTTTTGAGCAGGAAAATGCCTTTTGGCCTTGGAGGTGAAGGAAAAGCCTTTTTTTTTTTTTTTTTGAAGATCAAAATCCAGGTTCCAAGAAATGGAGGGGAAAATGCATTTTTTCCACCAGCAGCCACTTGCAGCCTTCTTCACTCACTTTGTGGATGGCCTTATCCTGCAGCTCTGCAGGAAGCAGTGGGAAGCAGCAGCCACCTTTGGGGCAGTTAAAGGTCAATTAAAGCCTCTGGACAGTGAGGGGAGGCAGTGATAATATTGGAGAGGAGAAAATTAAGTGTTTCAGTGCCCAAGCCTCACACCCCGTCAGGTCCTGAGCAGCTGCCTGGTGCTGAGGACCCTGCTCTGCTCGGAGACAAGAAACTCTGCTTTTGTTTTCCTTTTTCTTTTCCCTCTTCACCACGGCACATGCCAAAAGCTGCTGAAACAAACCTAGAAAACCTCAAAATGGGCTGTGCTGAGACTTGTTTGTGCAGAGATTTGCCCCTCCTTGGCCTAAAGTGTTCTTTTAAACAGGAATTTTAAAACTGGTGCCAGAGTTTTGCAGAGAAGGTGAGTTTCCCATCTGATTAAGGCTAAATGGATTTATTTGGCTCCTCCTTCTGCTTCAAGGATTGAAAAGGCTCTTGCAGAGCCCAGGCTTGTGCCACAGTGCTGGGGAGCTTTGCTTCTCAAGGAGACAAGAGGCTTACTATTGGACAGGCACATGAATATCCCATTCCTGGTTCTCATCCTCAGCCACCACTGGATATTTACTGGTCCTGGCTCTTCCTGTCATTCTCCATGACTGACACACCCCTGGCATCTAACAGGGCTTGTGGGGACATGGACAAACTGAGCTGTTTGGTGACTCAGGCTGGGTAGAGGGAAATTTGATAAAACAGTTCCTCAGGTCTTGTTCCTCCCACTCACCCTCACTCCATCCCTTGGGGAAAACACATTTTTCCCAGCAGCTCCTCTGTGCAGTGGTAGTGGCAGGGTCCCAGCTCGTGGGGGGGACAGCACGTGCCCTCCCCCCAGAAACAGGGCTCTCTGTGCCTCTGCCAGCCCTGTCTTTGCTGAAATTCAGAAATTCTGAAACAACAGAAATTCAGGGGGCTGGCCTGAGGGTACCAAGGGATGCTCTGCTTGGACACCAGGCCATGAAGGCTTTTCCCAGCCCTGGGAGCACACCTAAACCCCACTAATGTGGTGCCTCTTTTGTCCTCTGCTCTGTCCCTGGAGAGAAGGGGCCTGAGGTGTGCCAGGGTGCTTCCCCTGCTCTGCAAGCAGCAGAGGTGAGTAAAAGGAACAAGAATTCTTCTGTGTTTTCTCACAAGGGCTTTCCTTCACCCTGGGCATACGTGTGCATAATTACAGTAATTACCTCCCTGCTATCTCGTGTCCATCTCCTCCAACACTTTGTTCTGCACACCTGGCCCAGACCCTTGCCAGGGGTATTTGTGGAGGGGAACACCACAGCCCCAAGGCAGATTACTGAGGCTCTGGAGGTATTTCTGCCCTATACTCCCGTGGTATCGCTCACTGCATCTAGTTGTGCACCTCTGAACTGCATTCCTCACCAGAAGCAGGGCCAGACTTAATGGCAGCAGCTGCAGCAAAGGCATCTGGCCCCATCTCTATACCAGCAGCTCATATTTGCCAAAAACAACTTGTTCTTTTAGAAAGCTTCCCTGAAGTGCCCTCCTAAAAGCACTAACACCACCCCTGGAATGCTGCCACAGCATCCCTCTAAGTACAAGTCACCTGAATGCCTGCTGGGGCACTCCAAAAAAGGAGAAGCATATAAAGAACACAATATTTGCCTTAGTGGATTCCCTACTCTCTTTTGCTGAGTGCTGGCAAGCATCTCCACAGGAGCAAGGTCTTGTGCATCCAGAGAAGGGTCCAGTGTGAGGGAGAGCTGGGAGAGAGGGCTTGTGCAAATCCCAGCACTGTCAAAGATGTGCAAGCCTTGTTGCCCGTTTGCCTTGGTAAACACATCCCTTTGGCCTCTGCAAATCAAAATACAGAGCAGACATCTCTGTTGGATGATTTATTTACCACCCTCTGTTCTGCAGACCTTGGATGGGTTTTTTTCCCCCTCCTCTGTGGACTCCTTGGTTATTCAAACTGCTAAAAGAGGTGGTGTCAAATCTGGGGCCATTGCCCTGGGAATGACAAGGTGAGGCCTTGATGGGGCTGGCAGCTTAGACTGTGTCCCCTGCCCTCACTCTGTGAGTTTTGCTGTCACCCCCATGGCACAAATATATCTTTGTCTTTTTCTAAACACTGGTTTTCCTAAAGACTCAGTCCTCTATCAACTGTCTCTCCATGGTTTCCATGTTCTCCATGCCCAGCTGTATTCACTTGCAGGGATTTCATACTTCCTCACCAGTTGAGATATTGAATATCTGGAGGCAAAGCCCATCCAAAGCCACGTTAATCTCCTTTATTTCCATGATCATTTACTCCTGGGAGATACCTGGATGGACTCTGTGTTCTGCAGTGATGTTTTAGCCATCAGTTCCCCTTTCTTTGTGCCTGGGACCTCGGCACACTGATGTTTGTGGCCATTTCCCACTCTCCCAGTTGCACAGGCAGCCTCCTGCCCAGCACTGGTACTGTTTGTGTGGCTGATGGCACAGCTTGGCCTCCATGGAGCAGTGGCCACTAGACCAGCTCTCTTTCCTCTCAGATGCCTTGGCTGCAAAGTCCTGCTGTTTGTCTTTCAGCCCCCTTCTGCAAGGCAGCCGTGGGGCAAGAGAAAACATCCCCCAGCTGGAGCTGCCCCCTCGCCCACGGGGCACAGCTGGAGCACTCCACTCCCTGCCACCCCTTCAGCTCTCTCTAGGACAGCAGGACACTCCTCCCACAGCAGGGGTTGTGTAACTGCTGTGTGAGTGGGGAGGCTGCCTGCCCTCCCTGCCCTGCCAAAGCTCCACGTCTCACCATAAATCCAGAGCGAGAGAGAGGGGTCCTCTCTTTCCACACAGAGCACACCTGGCTGGGGCTGGAGGTGAGTGCTCCCAGGGGGCTGAGAATCCTTCCCTTTCCCTTTCCCTTTCCCTTTCCCTTTCCCTTTCCCTTTCCCTTTCCCTTTCCCTTTCCCTTTCCCTTTCCCTTTCCCCTTCCCTCACCCTGGCACTTTCTGAGGGTGGCTGCTTTTGCAGGGACAGTGTGGGAAGCGTGGCAGGAACAGGCAAGGGATGGCAGAATCGATATTTCTTGGGTGTTATTTGTAGATTCTCTGCAAGAGGGTAGGGAATCAAACAGGAAATGGAGTTGGGGAGTGTTTGTGATATAAGTTAGCTCCAACCAGGCAAAAAAAAAGCTTCCCCCAAGCCAGTTAAAAGCAAGCAGCTCATGCTGGTGCTCTCTTCATTTACAAAGGAAGAAGTCCAGCCTGGGAAAGCAGAGTACTCATTGGGTGCTGCTTTATGACTGCAAGTTGAAATCGTTCTGGAGAATTTGGTGGGTTTTAGAAAATACTGTGTCCAACCCCATTTTTTTCCCCTTTTCCTGTTGAATAAACCATCCTCTGTGTCCAGTGGAAGCTGAAAGTGCTTCTCAGGGCAGAGGAACTGCTACCACCCCTAGTGATGTCCTGCCATGCTGAATTAATAACTCAGGTGAGCAGGGTGCTCCCTCCAGCCCTGGGGTTAAACCACAGATTGCAGCAGCACCCTCAGGGCACCTGTGTGAGGGTTCCTGTTCTGGCAACGTCCAGCCCAAGCCATGGAAACTGGCACTACCAAGGATTAGGATTTATCACCCCCACTGCAGCCCTAGGAGCTTTGTAGGGCTGGATATCAACCCAGAGGCTGTTGCCTTTCAAGCCCTGGGAGTGGAGCTGCTTTCAGCCCTACAAGAGACAAAATCATCCTCAATCCAAGGTTTGCCACACCTGCAGCCCCTCTGTCAGCCTCCATGGCCATGTCAAAGTCAGCATCATCTTCCCTGGGGATGGGGGACGGGACCCTGTCAGAGATGCAGAAAGTGAATGGTGCCAGTGCATTTTTCTGAGAGAGGCAGGGGCAGATATCCAAAGATAAAGTACAAATATTTGCAAGTGTGATAAGGCAGGACAGTTTAAACACAGCTTGTAAATAAAAACTGGCAGTGAATCATTCTCAGCTACATTCTTTCAAAGCCAATTTCCAGGGCAGCTGCAGGGGTTTGGAAGCAGCCCAGGGAGCACACTGTAAAAGTAGAGAGTTTTTTAAAATAAAGGGAGGAAAAAAAAATAGATGATTTAAGACATTTAATCTGACCTGTAAATGAAGAGCCCAGAATGCTGGTAAATGCAATGAAGCTTGGGGGTAGGATATAGAGAAATTCTCTATAGAGGGCATGCCAGGAGCTGCCCCGCTGCGAGTGTGATGAGAGTGTGGGGTTTCTCCCGGCAGAGACCTCAGGGATGAGAGTGGCCGTGGTGGGTGCAGGTGTCAGCGGGCTGACAGCCACCAAGTGCTGCCTGGACGAGGGGCTGGAGCCCACCTGCTTCGAGCAGAGCCAGGACATCGGGGGGCTCTGGCGCTACACGGTGAGCCCGCGGCGCCTGTCCTCCGGCCCTCGGGAGCCGCAGGGTTCGGGGATGGGCTCCAGGGCGTGCGGACGGGCTGCGGGAGCTTGCTGGGTGCTGACCTGTCCCAGCTGCACTCCCTGAGGCCGGGGGACAGTCTCCACCCCGGGCAGAGGGCTGATGCAGCCCGGGCTGCCACGGCAGGAGCACATCGAGGCCGGCCGGCCGAGCCTTTACCCGTCGGTCATCAGCAACACCTCCAAGGAGATGTCTGCCTTCTCCGACTTCCCCTTCCCTGAGGACTTCCCGGTGTTCCTGCCCAATGCCCTGCTCCTGGACTACCTCCGGCGCTACGCCGGGCGCTTCGGCCTCGGGGAGCACATCAAACTGGGGGTGAGTGATGGGTGCCCTGCACTGCCCCGCTCCCTGCCAGGGCTGGGTGCTGGTGCTGATGCGCTTCACTCCCACGTTTCAGACCACCGTTGTCAGCATCCGTAAGCACGCCGACTTTGCCTCCACGGGCCGGTGGAATGTGGTCACAGAGGCGGGTGGGAAGCAGACATCACACGTCTTTGATGCTGTTATGGTTTGCAGCGGCAATTTCTCGGAGCCATCCCTCCCCCTGCACTGTTTTCCTGGTACAGTATAGGGCTGCCTGCTGTTACCTGCTTCCAGGGGCTGGGGAGAGAAGATTTAGGGGTTATTTGGGGAAAATCCTTTCTTTTCTTGCTTCTGCTCTGGCTCGAACAGCAAAACATTCTCACGCTTCAGCAGCTTTGTCTATGAGACCCCACTTTGGAGAGGAAGCATCAATTTTGTGTGCGTGGCACGGTGGGCTGGATTTCCCTGAGTCCCTGCCCTTCCTTGCTCTTGCCATCTGGACTGATCTTTTGCACCAGTGAGTACTTCAAAGCTCTGTTTCTTTCCCCCCCCCTCCAGGCATCGAGAGGTTCCGAGGGCAGCACTTCCACAGCCGGCAGTACAAGCATCCCGATGTGTTCCAGGGCAAGCGCGTCCTCGTGGTGGGCATGGGCAACTCAGGAGTGGACATCGCAGTGGAGGCCAGTCGGGTAGCTGCAAAGGTGCCACCTCCCAGCCACCCCTGGGCCGTGTGGAGGGACACGGGGCACAGCAGCTCAGTGTACTGTCACCACAGGGACATGGTGTACAGTCTTCCTGAGCCTGAATTTTTTCAGTCAAAAACCTACCTGGAAAGCAAGCTGGTTTTGTTCTTGTCTTCTGCTTCACCTCCGTCACCAGCAGCCAGAAGGTCTTAAAGATGTTGTTGCTGCTTTTCCATTTCACAGCTGTGTGCATTGCACCCCTCTGAGTTTCTTTATGAAGGAAAAGCAGCAAATTCATCACCTGAACCATTGGGTTTTTTTTTTTCTCTTCCAGGTGACCATTAGCACCACTCGAGGAGCCTGGCTGCTCAGCCGTGTGTTTGAGCACGGCTACCCCTGGGATATGGTTTTAAACACTCGCCTCATGTCCCTGATCAAAACCAACCTCCCCAAACCCCTTTCACAGTGGTGGATTGATCACAAGGTGAACCAGTGGTTCAACCATGAAAACTATGGCCTTCAACCAGAGAAAAGGTACTTCCTGGTGGCTCCCACCCCATGCAGATGGGCTTGTGGTGTGGGCAGGGGAAGATATTCGACAACCAGCATCAACCAATGCCCAGACCGGGGTGATCTCCAACGGGGAGAAAAGAAGCTCTCCTGGCCCACCAGGAGAAAAGAAGCTGTAGCTCCCTTAAGTAGTGAGAGATTGGGCATGCTGGAAAAGCCCAGGAAGGCCCACAGGAGTTTTCCTCGTGAGGGTCCCTGGGTAAAGAGGAGAAGGAAAACTTAAAGGACGGATCAGTTCTGAAAAGAGATGATTTAAAGAGTAACTGAGTGAAGGGAATGAGGTGGCAGGAGATGTCCCTAAATCATTCATGCTGTGGCACTGGTGACACTGGTGAAACGTGTCATTGTTTGGAGGTAGGGGACAGGGCTGTTTGCTCAGAGAAGATGACACTGGGAGCTGGTGGGCTTGGGGGGAAGGAGGAGCAGGGGACTGGCAGGGCTTGTTTGTGGCCTCCCCCTCTCAGAGCCCCTGGCTCTCCACAGCTGCCTGGTGCGTGAGCCCGTGCTGAACGACGACCTCCCGAGCTACATCCTGACAGGCAGGGTCACCATCAAGCCGGGCGTGAAGGAGTTCAGGGAGAGCTCCGTTGTTTTCCACGCCTGCCCCGAGGAGGAGCCCGTCGATATCGTCGTCTTTTGCACAGGCTACATCACCTCCTTCCCCTTCCTGGAAGAATCAGTCGTCAGGGTGGAAGACAAGCAAGCATCCCTCTACAAATACGTGTTCCCAACCCACCTGCAGAAGCCCACCCTGGCTGTCCTTGGGCTCATTAAGCCCTTTGGAGGCATCATGCCCGTGGCAGAGATGCAGGCACGCTGGGTGACCCGTGTCTTCAAAGGTAGGGGAGCAAATGTGAGCCCTCCTGTGTCCCAAAATGCAGCTCACACTGGACACATTTTAGCCTCCAACCAGGGAGATCTCACAGCTAAGAAGTTCACTTCAGAGAGGACAAAGGAGCATTCTCAAGGCTCAGACTTCCCAAGTTATCTCACTTCAGCTAAGCTACAGCAACACGAGCGAAGAAAGAAACCTACTGATGTTTTGTTTGGGGTTTTTAATAAAAACAATAACAACCTCGTGGAGGACTGGGTCGGGACTACTCCACAGAGATGAGAAGCTCTGGGGTTTCTCTTTGGGATGGTCCTCTCTGAGGCTTGCACAGCCCATCTGACCCCACATAACCTCCTGTGCCCTGACAGCACACATATGTAAGAGCAAGAAAAGGTGTAGGTGAAGTTGGAATCCCAAGGGGGGCTGGTTTCTGGCAGGATTGCCACTGCTGAATAAATTGCAAGCAATGAGATTTTCCTGCCTTCCCAGGGAAGGGATTCCCACATTTTGCATCACTGAACGAGTTCACAATCCCCCCCCTCAGGAGTTAAACTCAGCAGGACCCTCTCCTCTCTCTTCTAGGCTTGTGTCAGCTGCCCTCCCAGCCTGTCATGGAGAAGGAAGTAAATGAGAAGAAGAAAAACCAAGTCCGATGGTAAGTCATTCCCCAGAGCCTCAAAGGTTTTTTGGTGGATTGAAAAACCCCTGGAGGTTTTGGGGCAGCAGCACACAGGCTCTCCCTCTGTGCCTGTTCCTTGCACTTATGGCAGAGGAGTGGGGAGGATTCCTGGATCCAGCTTCCCCTTTACTCACTTGCAAAGAGCCAGCATAACCTTTGATTTAACACTGATATTTCACCTGTTGGTGACAGGAAGAAATGAATTCAGGGTCCTCACGACTAAAGCTTGCTTGGGAGTTGGGGAAGAGCACCAAGATCCCTAGGGACTGAGAGATAGAATGGCAAAGAAATTACTGGTAATAAATGCAAAGTAATTCGGGGTGGCGGGGAAGCCAACCCACAACCACAGAGGTGTACACACAGATTGTCTCATCTCTCAGCATGGAGGACCTGACTCAGTGTGAACAGGTGTCTGAGCACACTGGTGTGTGGTTCACAGGCAGGCAAAAGGCTAAAAAGGAGCAGGGAATGAATGAGCCAGTCCCAGGAAACTGGGTGATATATTAACCCGTGGTTCACTTGAGTAGCTGTAGGAGAAAAGGTATAGAAGAGGGAATTGCATGGAATTGCACAGAACAACTGCTGTACAGTACAAGGCTAAATGGATATGGGCTTTTTCAGACCTCTGCAGGTGGGACATGAAGCTGTGAATCCTGCAGGGAAGGTGAACTGGAAGCAATTTCCCAATCCACTGTGTATTCTTGCAATATTTGGTGGAAATGAACGTGAGGGATACTAAAGGGCACCACCTTGCTCATGTTGCACACGACTTTTCTGCAGAGAGAAAAGGGATTTGGGTTTGAGGATGGGGGGTTTTTTGTTTGTTTGTTTTGAAAAACACCCAAAAACTGGTTTGCCAAAGTCTGTTAACAAAGATTGACCAAGGTGAAGAGGGGGGAACAGGTGCAGCTTGTGAATGAGGAAGTGAAAGACTGATTGACATGAGCCAGCATCACTTTACAGCTGCTGTGTCATGGACAGGATTTGTGTCCAGGCAGACCAGGGTTCCCTCTGCATCTACATCCAGTCCTCTCCTGAAAAGAACCCAGCTGCATTCCAGATGGAATAACAATAAAGATACAGAGGACCTCCACTCCAGCTCCTCTAAGCCCTGCTGACACCAACCTTTCTCTTGCCTCTTTTTCTTCTCTGATTCATCCAGGTTTGGTCTGACCTTTGATGAAGTCCTCAAAACCGAGTGGCTGGTCTACCTGGACACGCTGGCCTCCTTCATCGGTGCCAAGCCCAGCGTGCTGGGGCTGCTCTGCACAGACCCTTGGCTGGCCCTCAGCATCTTCTTTGGCCCCTGTTCCCCCTACCAGTACCGACTGGGGGGTCCTGGGCGCTGGGAGGGGGCACGGCAGGCCATCCTCACCCAGTGGGACCGCGTCCTGAAGCCCACGAGAACGCGAGTCCCTGCTGGCTCCTCCAGCTCTTTCCCCTCTCTCCTGACTCTGGTGGGAATCCTCCTGCTCCTGGCTGCTGTGATTTTTGGTTTCCAGTAGCTTTTAAAGCATGTTTGTTTGGTTTGGGTTTTTTTTTGTCCTGAGGGATGTTATCTCAGACAGCTCCTCAGTGTGCCATGAGACTGGGCAAAAGGATTTCAGTAGATCAGGCAACAAATTTTAATCTGCAACCTGCAGCACAAACCTCCGTCTGCTCCTGCTCAACCCTTAGCACAGCTTTGCAGGCCCCATTATCCAGGCATGCTGGATGCCTGCTGCCCCTCTGCTCCCCTGCCTGCTGCCAGGAGCAGAGCAGGGATTTGTAGCATAATTGTGCCTGGATCACACAGGACGGCATGCAGGGAGGACAAGACTAGCAAGAGTGGTGGTGTGTCACAGGTGGAAAGGACCAAAAGTGTCCAGGAATTATGTGGGCTGCATACACAGGACAGGCTGTCCAAACCTGAACACTGTGTGGCCCCAAAATCCCAGTTTGGGTGGAACTGGTGCATCTTTCCAGTGAAAGGGTGCTGGCTGCTCATGGTGGTTTGTCACACACGAGTCTGGGGCAGGGACCTGTGGGGCTGAGCACTCCTGGCTTTGCTTCCCTGCATGCCCCCCCCGCTGGACAGTCCTGAGGCTTTATTTTGTGCACGGGGGAGACTTGAAATGAATAAAATCTCGATGGCTGTGGCAGCAGTGTACTGCAGGTGCCTCCCTGTCCTCTCCTTGTGTGTGTGGGAAGAGCTGGGGGGGGGCCCCGTGTCTGAGATGGGGCTGTGCCACCCATTGATGTGGGCAGCTCACAAGGCTGGAGCACTCAGGGCTTCCACTGACTCCCCAAAATTAGGCTGCACGGTGCTCCACGTCCCACACACACCCACGTGGGGTACATGGTCTGCTGATTTCCTGGGCATGCCAAGGGAACACGTGCCCAGCACAGGCACCACAAAAGGGGACAGATCAGGACAACCCCAAGCTGCTGCCTCGGCCGGAGCAACGACGAGTTACAGCGCGGGGATCCTGTTCCCTTTGGGATTATCATCTGAGTTTTCACCTGGCACTGCCACCACAGCAGGGTTGAGAACTTTCTTCCAGGGCATTTAAGCACACAGGGCGGGGGAATGCAGGTGTAAAGGTCAGTGGTGCAAGAGCTGTGGCGAGCTGCCTGGACTTCAGCCCTCCCTTCCAAGCCACGGCGAGAGAGAAACTCACGGGAAATTTGGCCGAGGTCTGAGCAGTGGAGGCACGGCACTGTCCTGCAAGGTTTGCTCCTCGCTTCTCTTGGAGGGCTTTTGCTTCTCTTGGAAGGGTTTAAAAGTGGGCAGACAGCTCTCCAGGGTTTTGGCATTCAGGGCTGGCTTTGCCTTGCTGGTGGTGGGGGGAGGAGAGTGGTGTTGCAGGGACCCTCTGCAGTAAAACCATCTGCAGGTAATGCTGGAAATGTGGGGTGACTTGAGCACCCTGAGCTTGCCTACCCTTTCCTGAAGCCAAAAAAGGCTCCAGAAATGAGGCAGGCGACTGTGGGCATGTCCTGCCCTGTTCCTGCAGATCAAGGAGTGGCTCAGGCTAGGCTTGTGGATGCCAAAGGGTTTTTTTGCACCTCCCTCACTTTTCCCTGGCTTTCTTCAGTTTCCTCCAGTTCCTATTTATGTTAACTTACTTTTTGACACAAAACTTATAGAAAACATTCAGAAAGTTACTCTTTCTGAAGACTCTGCAGTGGGAGTATTTATTATCTAATCAAAGTTCACGTAGGTTCATTTTTTCCTAGTTTCTTTACTTTCCAGTCAAGCTCAGTGCAGCTCAGTTTACACATCCCAGCCTTGAGTTCCTCCCATTTACAGCCAGCGTTTCCTGGGTTTCTTACCTTTTGTATATCCTGTAATTCCAGCCGTGCTTTCACGGAGCTGTCTAACTTCTGAATGGCTGTGCCGTGCTCCTGCTCAGTCAGGCATTGCTTTGCTTTTTTTTTTCCCTTTTTTAAACCCTCTTTGTTTTCAAGAGATTGCTCTTTAAGGGGAAATTAAAAAGGAAAGCGTGAAAATGAGCCAGCTTAGCTGGAGCTGTTTCTTGCAAAACTTTGTGCAGGCAGAAGAAGATAGCTGTGACTTCTTTACATGCCCCAGTTCGGGCTGGAAAAGGGAATAAATGGAAGCAGCAGAACAGTGAGGTTTAAGAGTGCCTCCTTTTTCCCCCATGGAGGATGGAGAGTCCTGGACCCCCACTGTGGGCTTAGCACAGCAGGAAGGATAACGAGCAGGATCTGCCCACAGCACTTGGACCAGGAGCTGGCCATGGCTTTCTCCCAGAACAGTTTTCCTCTGTGGACACCTGCAGCTGGAGAAGACCGGGGTGCTTTGCTGGGGGTGGGAAGAAGGGACTGGCGTTTCTTCTGATCCCTGGGCTGCTGCATTTCCAGGCACTCTCACACCAGGCTGTCACCTGCTGCAGGCCAGCATGGTCCGGCGCGTGGCCGTGGTCGGGGCCGGCGTGGGGGGCTTGGCCTCTGTCAAGTGCTGCCTGGATGAGGGGATGGAGCCCACCTGCTTCGAGAGCAGCGAGGACATTGGCGGCGTCTGGCGCTACACGGTCAGTGCGGGCTGGGTTTGTCCCTGGGTTTGTCCCCTTCCTTGGATGCTCTTTGACTGCAGTCAAGAGGAAAGGGTGGCCATGCCCTCAGGGACCGTCCCTATCCCACTCATGGGGCTCCTCCTGACCCCAAGATGGAGAAGGAAATGGACAGAGCAGAAATGATTGTCACCAGGTGCTAGTGCTGGTTTATCCATCATACCAAAATACGAGGAAGAAAAATAGACTTTTTGGGGAGAAAGTCCTTCCCTGCACACCTGGAAACATCGCCACTGGCTTCACACAGGAGTCCACAGCCAGCAGGAGAGTCAGCGTGTACCGCTCAGTCATCACCAACACCTCTAAGGAGATGTCCTGCTTCAGCGACTTCCCCTTCCCGGAGGATTTTCCCAGTTACCTGCCCCACAGCCTCGTCCTGGAATACTTCAGGATGTACGCCCGCCACTTCGACCTCCTGCGGCACATACGCTTCCAGGTGAGCAGGGAGCCCAAACCCCACGGGGAGAAGAGCCATGGGTCGCTGCAGATTCCGGGTGGGATGGGGCAAGGCCAGCCCAGCAGGACCACCTGCCTTCCGCGTCCTGAGCGCAGCCTTCAGGCCCCACGTTTGAGATAAGGCTGCTTGAACACAGGCTTGCCCCCCGGTGCCATCACCAGGGGAAGGGTGCAGGGTGGGATTTGACAGCTTCGGAGGTGACATGCAGCTCCCCAGGGACCCAGGCTGCTCCCGGCAGCCCCAGCCTCTCACAGGCACGTCTCCGAAACACGGCGTGCTCCCTGACTGCCGTTTCGTTGGGCTTTGGTGCAAGACAACAGTGGTCAGTGTGAGAAAGCGCCCGGATTTCAGCACCTCAGGCCAGTGGGAGGTGGTCACCGAGACCAGCGGTGTCCGTGAGTCCCACATCTTCGACGCTGTCATGGTTTGCACCGGCCATTACCAGGAGCCCTACTTGCCATTGGCTTCTTTCCCAGGTAAGCCCTGTCCCAGCAGTGGGGTGTGCTGGGGTTGCCCCACAGGTTCTTCCCCCATCACCCATGGGTCCCCTAGTTGTATTTTCCTCTGCAAGACTGCCTGCTCCATGAAGCCCCCACACTGGAGCAGGCAGGACCCTGACTCCATGGAAATGGTGGAGGGCATTCCAGGGGACGGGAGAAACACCTTGTAAGGATGCATCCAGGCTTTTCCACTAGGATTTGCAAAGCAAGAGCGAGCTGAGAAGGTACAGGAGACTTCCACAGGCTTCTCAGCTGCAAGCAGAGGTGGCAGGGGGAGAGTTGGGGGCTGCAGAGGATCTGGACACAAGGCTGGGGCAAGTCAGTGCATCTGGCAGTAGGAGATGCTCCCCGCTCTCTGCCTAGGCATTGAAAATCGCTTCAAAGGGCAGCGCCTCCACAGCCGGGAATACCGAGATGTGCAGGCTTTCCGAGGAAAGCGGGTCCTCGTGGTCGGCATTGGCAACACTGGCGGGGACCTCTCGGTGGAGCTGAGCCGGGTGGCTGCCAAGGTACAGCTCCACGGTGGTCCACACAGGGACCACGAGAGCCAGTGGCTCGGGGTACCACAGGGAGCTTTGCCCCCAGATTTCTCAATGAATTCCACTTCTAATTGAGGGCACTTGAAGAAGTTTTGCAAGCTGTGGAGAGTTTGGGCCACCTGAGCAGCTGTGGGAACTTTTTATAAAAGCCACCACAAGCTGTTTGGTTGATCTGGATGTCATCTCCTCCCCTTGGGTTAACTCTGTGTTGGCTTAAGTGCAGGGGATGGGATTTGCCATTCAGGGCAAAACCAGCAAGAGGCCTGGGCAGGAGGCTGAGACCTGCCTTCCTCCCCAGGTGTTCCTCAGCACCAGGAGCAACACGTGGGTCATCAGCCGGGTCTCGGACCACGGCTTCCCCTTCGACATGGTCAACACCACCCGCTTCAACCACCTCCTGGAATGGCTTCTCCCATCAGCCCTGACAAGGAGGATCAAGTTTTGGAAGTTCAATTCACGGTTCAACCATACAAACTATGGCTTGGCTTCCAGCAAAAGGTGTTTTTTCTGATTGTTTTGTTGGGTTTTCAGGGAGTCTTTATAATAGGAAATGTTGAATTTTCAGGTTTGGGGGAATATTTGTTGAGTAGCAAAGCATTGGAGGAGAATTCTGACCGTAAAAGTCATTTTAGGTCCCTCCCAGATGCTAACACTGCTGCCCTCTTTCCCCTGCTGCAAGCTCCAAATTTAAGATGATTGTCAACGAAGAGCTGCCATTCTGCCTCCTCTCCGGGACTGTGGTGTTGAAGCCAAATGTGAAGGAGTTCACTGAGAGCTCTGCTGTTTTTGAAGACGGGACAACCGAAGAAAACATCGACGTGGTGCTCTTTGCCACAGGCTACAGCTTCTCCTTCCCCTTCCTCGAGGAGTCCGTCCGCGGCGCCATTGACGACAACCGCTCCCTCTACAGGCGCGTCTTCCCTCCACAGCTGGAAAAGCCCACGCTGGCCATCGTCGGCTTGATCCAGCTGACCGGCTCCGTTATGGTGGGATCAGAAATGCAGGCTCGCTGGGTGGCGGGGGTCTTTGCAGGTAGGAGATGGGGAACGTCTTCTGGGTGGGAGGTTTGGGGCAGCTTGACCTGCTGCCCACAGAGCTTAGGGCGAGTTTCAGCTCCGTGGTGGCCGTGGGAAGCATGGCAGCCTCTGTCCACCAGCTGCATCCAAGGAGGTCCTTGGGTGGTCTGTGTAAGACTGAGTGAAGGAAGGCTTTGTTTGTGCTCCCAGCAGTATCCCTGCTGCTCCACACCTGCTTTTGACACCTCGGGAAAGGCGCTGGGACCTTGGGAAGGGGATGAGCATTTCCTTTGAAGGTGCTGCTGGAGGCTGCTGTTTCTCTCTTCTCAGGCTGGAACAAGCTGCCTCCCCCCAGCAGGATGATGGCTGATGTTCTGAAGAGGAAGCCACCAGTCCGAAGGTGTGTGATGCTCCTGCACTAGGGATGAGGGGGGTGCTGTGTGCCAGCATGACCTCGGGGAAGGGAAGGAAATGCTCTTTGTGGCTCCTTTATAGAACAAGACACCATAAGCTTCTCTGGAGCAGTTTATGATAAGACCAGGCCCTGCAGCTCCCCTTTCCATCCCTTTCCATCTCCTTTTCTCCCTCCCTTTCTCTCTCCTTCTCTGGAGATCTCGCTCTGCCAGGCCTCCAAGCCACGTCCCTATGGATGGCGAGATGGAAGTTTGGTTTCCTCCAGACTAAGGGTGCCATCTCGTGGCTTCTCCCTCCCAAACCCAGGCAGTGGAGACCACTGGATTCAGGGCCAAGCCCCATCCAGAACCCCCCTGGAGCCAGGCAGTGTGGGTGGGGAAGAGTTTGTGTCAGTTTTTGGCAGGTCAAGGTGAGTATTCCACAAGGTCGCTGTGGATGTGGGAGCCAACAGTTGGCACTGGGATTTTACAGGAGGTCAAGATGTGTCTGTGAGAATGTGGGATGGGTGATGATGGATGAGCTGCCTTGCAGGAGCAAGGAGAGCTGCAGGCTGGGTTAGGTCTGCCAGTAGGACAGGGCTGGCTCATGGGACACTGGTGAAAAGCTGGGACAAAACAGAGCCACAGGGATTATGAACGGGAGCTCCAGTGACTGCAGCACGGTGCTGTTACACAGAAATACAGAAACCTGAGGTGCAAGGGAAACAAACTTGAGGTTGTATCAAATTTTCCCGAAGCAGATCAACACATCTTCCCTCCTGTGAGGGAGATAAGGTTTCAAGCAGAAAAATCCTGCGTGGAAAGCTTTGTGCATTTCCCAGATTTCCCCCTTGGCAGTCCCCTTGGCATTCTTATCTCTGAAAGTCTACGTCTCTGTTTCTCGAGATCAGCCAAATCCATACCCCTGAACACCAGGGAAGGACTGAGCAGGGCTACTTGTGGTGTTACAACGATGGTACTGTTAATTCAGAACTGATTTGGAAGCCACAACTATGCTACAGAGACAAAACAAGCTCCTGCTTATCCCCTGGGACCAACCCCACAGAGGCTCTTTGAGTGCCTTTAGCTTTATTTGGGGCTGAGAGAGCTCTGCTCCAGAGATTGGGGGCTCACCTGATGTCTGAGCCCGAGGCTTTTGCTTTCCATGGAGCTGGGAACTGAGCTGGGACGATGCTATTTGACTTCTATTTATTTGTTATGTCCCCTCGAAGGAATCCTTCAGAGAGGGAGAACCTGAAGATGAGTTTTATCGGCTACATGGACAACATCGCTGCATGTGCCGGTGTAAAGCCCAGCGTGTTGAGGCTGCTCCTGACAGACCCCCAGCTGGCCCTGGCCGTCTTTTTTGGGCCCTGCTCACCCTACCAGTACCGGCTGGTGGGACGGGGCCGCTGGAGCGGGGCCAGAGCTGCCATCCTCACTCAGTGGCAGCGCGCGCTGAAGCCCTTGAGAACTCGGGTGGTGGGCGACAGCTCCTCCAGCTGGTGCTGGGTGTGCCTCCTGGCTCTGCCAGCAGCTCTCACAGCAGGTTTTCTCCTCTCTAAACACCGCCAGCCGGGCTGGAGCCCCTGGGCAGGTGCCCAGCTGTAGAAGAAGCCTGGAGAGTGCCGGTGCCAGGTGAGCTGTGCCTCTGCAGGCGCTGTCAGAGCGCTGGAGCTGGCCCAGCAGGAGCCTGGACCCGGGGCTGGCTGGGCCCGTCCCCCCCGCTGATGTCTCACCAAGGGTGACCCCGAGGCTTCACCCCGAGCCCTTTTGGGGTGAACTGATGAGCGTGAGGCCAGAGCTTCCTCCCTACACTTTTGGCAAGGCCCACACCACCTTGAGATCTTGTGAAACATGAGCTGTCGAGAGCTACCTCTGTGTCTGGTGACTCCGGGGACACGAGGGAGGGAGCCACAAATAAAACCTCACAGATCTGGTCTTTGCTGACGGTTTTATGGACAGTTTATTGTCAGGGTGTGTGAAGTGGACCCTGAGCTGTGGCAGAGGGGAGAGCCTTGCCCTTGTGTATATACAATCTATACATTGATAGAAATATCAACAAATAAGATCGGTAAGAAATGTTACACGTGGTAATATACTGATATATATTAATAAATTATACATAGAGTGACAAATCCAAGCAAGCAAAAATCCCTGCCATTGCCTGAGCAGCCTTAGGATTACAGGGAATCCTGAATCCCAGCGATTCAGAGCCTCTCCCCCACCACGGCTGCCTTCACTGGGGGATTTCACTGCAAACCCGGTGGATGGGCAGTGGCTGCAGCCCATTCCCTGCGGGAAAGGGGCCCCCATCCCACCGCAGGGGCCAAAGAGGGGGCGGGAATGGGCACGGGGGCGTGGACCCAAACAGGGGTCGGGATGGGAACTGGGATGGGAACAAGGAAGGGAACTGGGATGGGGCCGGGGTGGGAATCGAGATGGGAAGCAGGATGAGACCGGGATGGGGCCGGGATGAGACCAGGATGGGAACCGGGATGGGAACAAGGAAGGGAAGCGGGATGGGACCGGGATGAGGCCGGGATGGGGCCG
>VZRX01017862.1:0-34997 GCA_013398075.1 Notiomystis cincta | reverse complement strand
TCAAAAGGTTGAAAACTCCCCCCTTTTTTTTTTTTTTTTTTATTTTTTTTTTTTTAAGTTGTTTTTTTTTTTTTTTGCTACATTGGAAAATTTTTTTGAAATTTTTTTTTCTTTACAAAATTCCTTCCACGCAGACTTTAATCCAGTTGAGTTTGTGGCTAGAATGAACAATCTAGTCAAGTTTTTATTTAATTTTTTTGCTCTTCAGCAGTGAATGGTAGCAGAATCAGGAGGGTCCATCTCAAGGTTTATTTTGTTTGGTTTTTAATCTTGTTTTGGACAAAACAGTTCCATTTCCTCTCTCCTCTTTCCCCTCCTTATAGAGCCAGTTGAATCTCCCTCTCTTTCTCTGGTCATTCTTTAGAGAGTCCCATTGCTATGAGAGCTTGGAATGACAAGCCACCTGCTCTGATGGGGGCACTGGGCTGTTGAGGCCCTTGTTCAGAAAAGCACTTAAGCTCGGGCTTAAACCTGGGCCCACTCAGAGTCATCTGCTTAAGGGTTTTGCTGAATTAAAGCCTGAACATGGCAGAATAGAAGCCGGGTTCCACTTTCTTTTGTTGTTGTTGCGAACAGAGACAGTGTAAGAGTTACAGAACAGGACGGGGAGGGCGGGGCGGGCGCTGTCCTGCGAGGGCCCCGGGCCCCCTGTGGGGTCAGGCCCAGCTCGGGGGGCACTGCAGCCTTCGAGAGGCCTCTCCTTCCCTGCGCCCGCTCCTGGACAAGAGGGGACAGAAGTCTGCGAGAAGGGCTGAGAGGTCAGGGACAAGTAGGGTGCCCGGGGGGAGAAAATGGTGTGCATAGATAAACATGGGCCCTTCTGGCACACTCCGCACACGGACGTGCGACACGGGGCCCGCGCAGGCGGGTCCTGGTGCAGCTTCCCCAGCTGCTCCTGGCGTGGCGCGTCCCGTCCAGCGCTGGCAGAGCCACCGGACAGCTCTTACCCCCTCCTCCACACACTTCTGCCTCCCCCACTGTTGTGCAGTGACTCAGGCTGTGGAGTCTGGCGAGATACGACAGGGGAGAGGTAAAACACTGAGTCACAGTGCAGGTTCACAGCTCCCAAGAGCAGGGACACGACCTGTCTGTCCTGCGGGGACACGAGGGGCCCCGGGGAGCCCTGGGCTCACCCTGGCACCAGCTCCGTGTGCCCGGGCAGGACGTGCTCCCACAGTCTCTGACAGAGATCCTGTTGATTTTGGCGGTACAAAACAACCACATCTGCTTTGCAAGACGTGGCTTGTATTAATCTAAGGATTCCTCCTGGAGCCCATCACCATACTATCTAAGTAGCTGAACACGGGGAAAATGTACAAGTACAGAACCTGCAGCAAATGCTACTAAAGTAAAATCTTTTTGCCCCATCCCATTTTAAGAAATTCCAGGGCATCATTCCATCATTCTGCCTCAGGAACATGAGCTTCATTCTATTCAAGAATGGGGTTGTGCTAGGAAACACACAACTGAGGGCAGGGGATATACCAAACAAAACAAAAACAAACAAACAAAAAAAAACCCTATAAAAATAAAAGCCACACAAATAGCTGATAGAGGAAAAGAACTCAAAAGAATTAAATAAACTACAAACTAGTAATAATATTTCATTTGTTTTCATTTGTTTCATCTCTACAAAATTCAAGTTAGAGTTCGGAATCGTGCAGGTCCGGTCAGTGCTGGGAGTGTGAAGTCAGCCTCAAACCACAGCATTAAGGCCCCCCCTCCCCTGCCACCCCTACAAACATACACTACACTGAAAGAGAGAAAAAAAAAAGGAAAAAAAAAAAGGAGAGAGAAAGAAAGAAAAGGAGGAAAAAAATTGCACACAATTAACCATATGTAAGGGCTATCCAGAAGGCAGGTGACACCTCCTCCTCCACCCCTTGGCATTGGTGGTTTCTCTTTTGTTCTATATATAGTAATAACCTTTACAGGAAAAATACTGTACAACTTTTTTTCCTTTCCTTTTGAAACATTAGCTGAACATTCTGTCCCCACATTTACACAGCTGAGCTGCTTGTTTATAAATCAGACCTGATCTGCACCAGTTCCTTAGGGAAATAACGAAAAAAAAAAAAAAAAAAAAGAAGCAACCTAAACTTCTTGAGGCCTTTATCTCTTCAGGGTGAAAACAGATCCTGGGATCCCTTAGAGCTGAAGCGCTCATGGAGCTGAGGAGGGGAGAGGGTGCCTGCATGTTATTAGAATTTTTTTTTTTAAAAGGACAAAGCTCAGACTAATCTGGTATACTTTAAAACTGGCACCAAAATAACTATCAAAATTAGTTCATACAAGTCCTTCTGGTACCCTGGTGTGTGTAGACAAGCCCTTTCAGGCTCAGGCAAGGATTTGGGGTCAAACAGCTACTGTCTCACCTGCCAGAGTCCAGGACAGTGTCCTGTAGTGTGTGTTCCCAGACCAGGCCAGGAAAAGGTAGCACAGGGAAGAGCTTGGAACCAGGGGAAAGCCCAAGCTGCTGGAGGTGGCAAGTCTCAACACAGTGTGGTTGCATTTACTTATGCAGTGCCCAGGCCCTCAGCTCTACTTGTCAAAATACGTCAGGATGGCCCAAACCTGCAGCAGTTCTTAGGTGGTGCTTCCCCAGCACCGGGGTCTCTGAGGTGCAGCAGGGTTTGTAACTGCAAAACCCAGGCCTAGAAAGTAGGTCCTGCTGCAGAACAGGGCCATGCCCCTCGCCACCCTAGAGCTGAGCAGGACACCCCACGGTGGGCTCAGAGCGTGTCCTGCCCTCTCCTCCCCGGGCAGCGATGCCAGAGTCACCTGAGAGCCATGTCCATCACAGACTGGCCTTGTCTGCAGTGAAGGGCTGGGGACCAGGGCCTGGGGACTGGGACCTGTCCCGGTCTGACTGCCTGGAGCAGAGCAGGGCATGTTCTCAAAGCTGCTTTAGGGACCAGGACGCTCCTGTGTGAGCTTGGTGCTCCCTGTGCTGCACCACGAGCAAGGGCAGCTCACAGCCTCCTGAGATGGGGATACTGAAGCACCACAAAAACGCCTCACCCTCAGCAGAGAGGAAGCACCTAGGGGTTGGGATGAGATGGAACTGGATGGTAGAGTAACCCCAGTCCTCCAGTGTGACAGACCCTTTAAACTGTCTGCTGTGTTCTTCCCAGGTTACTTCAGCTAAATCCCTACAGTCACAACAGCAGGGATGAGGAGAGGTGTCCTACAGAGAAAGTGTAGACTGAGAAAGTTTTACAATATAAATAGCATTCAAAATTATTATCATTAACAGTAAAAAGGATCTGGAAGAACAGAGGAGTGTCCTATTCCCACCCCTGCTCATTCATTAATGCGTCCTCATTTATGTGACAATAAATACCCACTCCCACCCTGGCTGTCTGATGCCATTTAATGCTGGAGAAAGAAGGGGGAAGGGTGGAGAGAGAGCACACTCCTCACCCCCTCCTTCCCACTGGCAAAAGCTGAGCTACTTGTCTTTGTGACACCAACTCCTTTAATTTTATATATGTGTGTGTGTGTGTACATTATATAGAGAGAGACACACACACAAATATATATTTCTAAAATTCATTACCTCTTGTTCCCACCCACCCCCCTCCAAGAAGTGGAGATTATTATTATTACTATTATTATTATTATTGTACAACTGAAAACATGGAAAAATAAAACCCAGAAAGAAAATTGGGGGGATAGAGCCCCGCCGGTAAAAAAGGGTCCCCAGATGGGCACAGACCCCACGCACCATGCTGGGAGCAAGGAAAAGCTGCGTGTACCCTCAGGGTTCATATCCATACAAAGGGTATTTTTTGCTGCATCCTGCCCCCTTGTTCTGGGATCTGTAGAATGGAGTGGTGCAGCATCAGTCCTGCTGCAAACCGATCTCTTCTGGGGCCTGGGGAGGAGCAGGGATTTCCTTCCTTCCTCTCTCTCATTTGTGGCACGGAGTTCGTTTTTCATTTGCCATCCCCATCTTTGTTCTCACCTCATACGGGGTCCTCTTAGTAATTCTGTGTAAGAGAAAACCAAACCACTGCCATTGTTGTCTCTAGGATTAAGGAGAAGCTGCTGGAGCAACGGTGGAGGCTGAAGCAGCAGCCGGAGCTGGAGCAGGGGCAGGAGTTGGGGCTGGAGTGAGGGCTGGCTCGCCCTGTGGCCTCGAAGTATCGCCATGGTCTGTGGAAGAAGCACCCTCCTCTGGTTCTCCATCTTCTTTAGTGGCCAGGCCTTCAGGGTCTGGCAGCGATTCTTCAGAATCTGTGTTCAGGTCTTCCTCCTCCTCATCCTCCTCATCATCGTCATCATCATCCTCCTCTTCATCATCTTCCTCTTCTTCATTCATCTCCTCCTCATCGTCCTCTTCATCCTCTTGGGAAGAGTCGTCCTCGTCCTCCACATCACCTGAGCCAGGTGCCCCCGCGCTCCTCTCCTGCGGCGCGGCCCCGGCTCTGCTGGGGGACGGGCCCTCGGTGACTTCTGCCTGCTTCTTGCTGAGGTCCAGGGAGTCGTTGAGGCCCACGCCAGCCGCGTTCTGCAGGAAGAAGAGGGAGCTGTTGTTGTCAGTGCTGAGGTTGAGGGAACTGTCCAGGTTGATGGAAGAGTTCTGGATATCATACTCAAGAGTGGAGTGGGCCAGGCCCTCAGGGCCGGGGGAGATGGCAGGCAGCTCGCCTCGCTCCTGCTTCTCGTGTTTGCGCTTGTGCGAGTCCATCTGCGACATCCCCACCACGGTGTGCTTGCAGCCGGGGTAGGTGCAGTGGAAGTGGGAGCATTTGAGTTTGTACTTGCAGTCAGGCACCTCGCAGTCCACGCTCGAGCTGAACTGGCAGAAGCCGGCGGCGCTGATGACATCCTGCTTGCCGTGGTGCTTGCGGTGGGCGGTCACCTTGGTGCTGTCGGTGCAGCGGAAGCCGCAGCGCAGACAGTGGAAGTGTGTGCTATTGCCAGAGAACTGACAGTCTGGGAAGTTACAACTCAGTGAAGACTTGAAGCGTTTGAAATCATCCAATACTAGGTTGTCAACACGGTCGTGGTGCTGGGCGTGCTTATACATGTGGGTACGGCCACAGAACTTGTAGCCACAGTTCTCCCGTGTGCAGTGGTAGTGGGTAACCTTGAGAGAGAACTGGCAGCTGGAGTCCTTGCAGTCCTCGTAGAGGTCATAGCGCCGAAATCCCTCCAGCATCATCCCTTCATCCAGCATCTTGCGTGAGGACGCGGTCTTGCGGCGCTTGCCAAACGGGGACATGTCCTCAATGATCCAGAAACGCTTTTTGGCCCCCGAGGCAGTTGGCATAGTGATGGTGTTCCCTGAGGAGAGAAAGCGCAGAGCGGTGTTGCTGACAGCCAGGTCTCTCCATCTCCCAGCCATCCTGGCAGGCTCTGTCTTTGCCAAGACACAACGCTGCAACTGCTCCCACCCCACAGCTCGTCCCTCGAGCTCTAAGGGAGCCTGAGCTCCAGGACTGTGGGCTAGCTGCTGTCTGCTGGCCATCACTTCCTCAGTTTTCAGCATATCCTGCCTTGTCTCTGATTGCTGCTCTGACAAACCTGATCTTGGACAAATGTTAACTGTTGCTTCTCTGGTTTGCTATTTTCAGTTTCTCTTGCTGCTTAACTAATCTCTAGTCCCGTTTTCCTCAAATCAGACTTTAACAGAGAGGGGCTGGCTTGTTCCAGTCCAAGGACTGAGGTGTGTTACTGTAGTTCACTGGGGTGGTAAAAAGAGTTGCAATGTGCTAAAAGCTTGTACGGGTGCACTGTTTTCCCCTATCCAGGCTCTTGTAATACACCACAATTGCCAAGGACAGGCAGGAAGTGAAGGAAGATCCCATGCGTGATTAGAACTCCAACGGGGGGGAGTGGAATTTATAGAAACAGGATGGACTTTGGCCAGGAGACTGCAACATCCCTCACTGTAATGAGCCTACATTTTACAATGAGTGCACTTAGAAAGACAGATGGACAGATGTTCAATGGGGCTAATTCTCATCATCACTAGCCAGTGGACTCTGAGAGAAAATACCAATTCTGCAGCATTCCCTTGGGTCTCAAAAATTCCATGATGCCCCTAGTATAAATAAAGATCCCTCATCTATCTTCCCCTTTGATTCACAGGGCCAGAATAACTGGCTAGTGCTCATGTCCCGTAGGATCACACTGACATCAAGGACTCGATCTCAATATATCTATTATTTTTTTTTCTTCTCTGCTTGCTCTTTCCAGAATCAACCCACAATCTCCAGTATCAACATGCAGCACGGACAAGGTTGGAGGCAAGAATTTCTCACCAGGTGCAGAACTGTAAGTTTAATTAGAAATTATAGCTTGCAACTAACACATGAATTTTTTTTTTACTCTCTTCCTGCTGAAACTGCCATGATTTGTGACACACAGTGCCTGGGGTCCAAGAATCCAGAGCAGTTTGCATCCTTGTCTGGGAGACTGAAGGGACAGTCATCTGTTTGACTGGTGTAGAATTACTTCCTTTCTGGCAGGTGCACAGGTATTACAAGTGATGACCCCTCAGTGACAACCCTTCAAGAGAAGGTGGTGACCACTGAAGGAAACCTCCCACACAAGGCAGTGGGAGTGGTGGCAGGACCCTTCTCTCCCACGTGGCTGGGCTCTACAGTTTGTGGGATAAGCAAAGAATAAAACGTTTTTCTACACCATTTGTTAATGGCTCTTGTGCTGAGACACCAGCTTGGGTCATCCATGGTGAGACCATCTGAGTGACATGGTGGAAACTGCACGCTAAGGCTGATTTAACCAGCTACCAGTGAAAGAGTAACTTTCTGTCACTGGAGATTTGAAATTGGCAGGCTCTTAACTACAGAATCTGTGACCAATTTATTCTCCACTCCCCCCTAAACATCTGGTATTGTAAACTCCAGTTCTCCACTCCCAGCCAACTCATGTAAGTGCAGTGGTGCCTGGACAAGTCACTGCTGTCCAGATTAACTCCTTTTTATAAAATTACAGCCAAACCATCAAGTCCCTTAGCATTAATTAATTATTGCTCATATTGTCTGTCTTCAGACAGGAATTTGGGATAACCCATCTTAGAGGAAAGACTCTGGATGGGAAATAAGTAGAATTTAAATTTTATTTGTTTAAAACTCTGTATCTACACAGCTTTTAAAATAGTTCAAACACATGTGCTTAAAACTTTAGCTGAAAACCAATTCTGTTTTCTCACATAGGTGAAGTTTTGGAGTAAGGGCATAATGAAGAGAGATGACACTTTGGTGCACTCTCTTCCTTTGCCAACATTCAGTCCCTGCACCCTGTGGAAGATTATAAGCCTCAATGGATGTGATCCCCACCAAATCTCAATGGTAAGTGTTTTCCATAAGCTTATTTCTTTAACCACAAATAATGCCAGCATTCACCAAACCATACCAAAGTAAAAACAAAAGACACTTAAAAATACTTGATTAGACGAAGCACAACAGGAGGTTAAAATGTTTCCGGTTGCATGCAATTCATTTACGAAGAAGCAAAGACAGAGTGTCTTGTGAATTTTGTTAATTGGCACACATTCCTCTGGACAAGGCAAGGATCCTTCTCCTGCCAAATCCATGGAGAAAAACCTATGAACTGGAGTTGGAAACCTGTGAAATTGGTGCTCCAGCCACACTCCCAACCATTGACCTTGGATTTACATATTACTAAAACTGGCAGGAAGAATGACTGGGACATTTGTAGGCTGCCAGAAGCCTCCTGAGTGTGAACTTTAAGCACAAAGATGTCCTTAATTAACTAGAAAAGAGCTAGAAGTTGGGAAAAGAAGCCAAAAATGAGACACACCCTAAAAACCATTCCCAGATGGAATGAGAACCTCCAGCCTGAGACAGCTCTGATCTTAGTCACACATGGGAATCATGGCAGCTTAAAACTGAAATCTATCTTTATTTTCTGCAGCTGATTAGAGCAGATATAAATAACAAGTGTGAGAAACAGCTCGACCTGTCTGATGATGTCATCATGTGACACTGCCTGTACTTCATTCCTCATCCTGAGAAGGCACCCCTGAACTTTGTGGCTTCATATGAAGTTTGAAAGGTCAGTTGAAACACAGGATCTGGGTACCTCATCAGACATCCACCTGCTGAGATGTGTGCAGCACACTATGGCAGGCACTGGCGTGGGTGGCCTGGAAGATCTAACCAAGAAGTCCAAGTCCCATTAATGCCACATGAGCAAAAGTTTGCTCTGTGGCCACTTTGAGGTTACCAAGACCCTGAAAAAGCATTTTAACTGTGAATTTTCTTAGGTTTTTCTCATAGTTAGGAATTGGTGGCAACTTCTTTCAGGTATCCATCCAAATGTCTGTGTATGATTTGGTGTGGTTTGTTTCCCCTGGGCTGTGGTTACTGTGTCAGCAGGGAAAAGGAGCAGGCATGGATGGGCCCTTGGGTAACATTAGATAAGGCACAGAGTGACCCTTGCTGCTCTACCAACCCGAAGGTGCAGAGAAAAAACGTGGGCAGGGTGAGTGGGGACGGAGCTGGGCAGAGGACATGAAGAGAAAGCAAAGAAGTGTTACCTGCTGCATCCTGCACTAAGGGAACGTCACTTTTTACTGGAGTTGGAGTGGCAATGATGGGCGAGAACCCAGCGGTGCTGGCGGCAGGCATGACAATGCCTCTGCTGGCTCCCAGAGTGGCACTGAGCAAGGAGTATGAGAGACAAGATGGAGAGAAGAGATAGGGGAGGGTGGGAAGGGAAGACCTAAGCAGGGCTTGTGAGAAAGATGGAGGCAGAGATGGTGGTGGAGGTTGTGGTGCAGTGTGGGTTGCATCATCATCAGCAGCAGTAGCAGTAGAAGGAACCAGGCAGCCTGGAGAATGTGGAGAGAAAAAAAAGCAGAAAAAAAGAAAAAAAAAAAGAAAAGAAAAAACAATAAACCAAACCAAACCAAACCAAACCAAAAAAACCCAGAAAACAACAAAACAAGAAACAAAAGAACTGAAATGAGAACCCAAGAGCAGAAGCAATATGATGAAAATGGAAAATACATTCACAAATGTATGAAACAGAACTGCAACAGAGAAGAAACAGAAGGTGAGGAATTGACAGCACCAGGAAGAGGAGAGTTGTCTCTGCAGGAGGTAAGGTGGTTTTATGGTATGGGGGAAGAGACACAGGCTTTTAGGCAGGAATTCTGGATTTATTTGGTCATTCTGGTCCTTGTTCATCTACAAGGTTGCTGCCTGCTTCAATTAACAGCTGTAAGACTGCTTTGGCACTTGGGGTGGGTGGAGCTGCTCCCTACCTGGAGAGCAGTGGGGGGCATTTCCTAGCACTTGCGCCAGTACTGACACAGAAGAGAGTGCCAGGAACCACTGCCCCACCAGAACCCTCTGGAGGTGCCATAATGCTGGCCAGTGCCATGACCCAGCAGTGCTCCTACAACATGACTACTGTGCTGTACTGGGCTTTATCTGGGTGGGAAAGAAAACTAGGAGAATGTATATGGAATTAGAGCAACTTAGGCAGCCTATGCAGAATATCCCACTTAACCCTGGGAAGGACAGCTGAGAGATCCCTGGTCATCACTATATGATGGCAGAATTCCTACCAGGTATCTGACTCCTGACAAGCTGAACCTGTAATGCAGGGCAGGGGGAGATGGCTCTGCATTATCCTGGCAAACAGGGCAGGAACTTACTTCCCAAAAGAGGGGATGAAGGGGGTCTGCTCTGTGCAAGTGCACAAAGTGGAACAAGAGTTTTTGGGCGAGGAAGGGAGCTCCGTGAGCTGCTTTTAGATGCTGCTTTCTGAAGATGTGATAGGTTTTATCCCCTGTGTATGTCATATCTGGTGTTGTACTTCACCAGTACAGGAAAGTGCCTGATTTCAGATGCTGCTTGAGGAAATACAAAGAGGTACCAGAGAAAATGCCAAGTACAGAAGGGGCCCACAGCTCTTTTTTTCTATTATTATTATTATTTTTCTTTAAATTTTTTTATTATTATTCAGCTATTAAAAGAGACCCAACTCCAAGACCCAGGATAAAAACCTCTCTTCACAGGAGGAAAAAGGTATGCTGCTAGTTCCTGGATGCTCAAGGTGTATATTTGGATGGATCTTTTCTCTCAGGTGCTGGAGAGAACTGGGTTAGTGTGAGGCACTACTGAAGTTGGCACAGAGTATATTCTAAGGTACAACTGTCTCTTGGCCTCTTTTTATGAGTTTATCTCCCAGGAGAGCAGGCAACTGATGATCCATTCCCCACACACCCTTCTCCCTTACCTGCTGATGTACTTTCATTGCCCACTGGAGTGCTGGAGCAGCTGCGGTCCATATTGGAAGATTCAGAGGAGATACCTCCAGGGCTACAGCCAGTGTAATCCATGTACTCTTCTGTTTCAGTGTCCATCATGCTTGGGGGTCCCTGAAAGGAAGCTGGGGTTCCTGATGAGGCTGGGCTGGGTGCCATGCTGCCAACCTGGGGGAGATTTTCATTTCTTGGAGTGTGGCCAATAACCTGCAGCAGGAAAAAAAGATGGGGATTTTACACCCAAAGCAAGACACCAGGACCAAAACCATCTGTGTGCACGTTTATCTCCCTCCAGCACAGTTCATGAGGGATAGCTGGCACATGCTTGTGAGTGGAACCCATGGCATGGGGGCCAGGAGCATGAATCCTCCTGCACAAGGAGCTCAGAGCATTAAACCTGGCACATGTATCCTAGTATGTGAATTGTGCTGCACTCAGGAGCTGGGAGTGTTAATCTTGGCACCAGCATCCTGGTGTGTGAATTCTGATGTGTTCACAAAGAGGAGGTGTTAATGTTGGCATTGCCCCCTCACTGTGTAGGTCCTGCTGCAGTCAGATGTGCTGGAAACACGCCTGAGTCGTGTCAGTCTGAGACCCTGCAGCAGGGAACACAGACTGGCAGCAGGGCCACACGTGTGTGTGCTCACGTGCCAGCTGCAGTGGCCTGGACACAGCTCCACAGGTAGGTCAGACACTCCATGAAGTACCTACAGACACTAAAGCATGAGAGAAACTGGGGGTTTCATTTCAATTCAAAAGGCAGTGGGAGTCCAGCAATCTGGTCGGCTTTGCCACATGCCATGAACTGTAGTTTCAGCCTCAGTTTGCTGCACTGCTCCATGGGCTGAACACAGCAGTAGATCAGGACAAGTGCTGTGCACTCCCAGGATTGCTCAGGCCACTGCTCCTATTTGTCATTGCTAAGTGGCACAAGATTGCCAGTGAAAAGCTGTTTGCACTAAGCAATGCCTTGCAATCTATGCTTCATCACCTTTACTCATCTTGTGTAAGTTCAGCCAGCTAAAACTACCTTGGGTGTGCTCCCGTTTCCCAGTAACATCCCCCAGTGCAGACACACGTCCCTTAGAGTCTGGGTACAAGTGTCTTGGCACTGCAGCAGCTCTGCAACCAAAGGGGCCAACACTTCATGTGGATCTACAGCTTCAACAACAAGGAGTTACCTGAGTAGGAACACGATCAAAGTTCTTCCCCAGCATCCTTCTCATGTGCTTCCTGGCATGGGATGTCATTTGGTGCTTGAGCAGGAAGGAGAACTGGCAGCCCTCTCGGATGCAGTGGAAGTGACTGTTTACCTGGTTGTATTTGCAACCTGCAGACACAAAAACCATTTTATGTCACACATGAAGGTACCGAGAGGGAGTGGGACCAGAGGGAAGATGACTGGACAGGACAAAGCTGTTGTCCATGTGGATTTCTGATGGACTGAACATTATCAGTGGTAATGGCTTATTCAGGAACAGTCTTGAATGAAAAAAACCCAAACCCATGATTTACTACCTGCTGAGCAACTGCAAGAGAGGATTACAGTGTACAGAGGTCCAAGACATGAGCCTGAGCCTAGTCCTATCCCTCTTTGTGCCATTATAAATGAAGGAACATTGCCATTACATCTAGTAGTGCCTCTTCAGTCTTAGTAAGTGCCTTTTCTTTTACAAAGAGAACAAACCCAGGACATTTAGCTGTATAGTAGATGTTACAATCAAAAATACATGCTCATAATTAGATTAGAAACGAAAAGTTCTCTTTTTTTCCCCTCTAACTGTGCTCTCAGAAAAGCAGTCTCATACCAGCTCTAGCTCTGGACAGTGTGTGGGCTCTGGTCAGACAGGAATGAGCCAGGAAGTGTTTACTGCCACTCCAAAACTGTTGTGTAATAGGGGCAGCTACTGAACAACAAGCAATTCATATGTGTTCTGGCATACAGCACTTCACACATTCTGCTTCTCGTGGCCACAGCCACGTGTGCCAGGAGTGCATGTATCATTAGCAGAGCATCCCAAACAGCCACACTGTATAGCTGATAAACAGTGGCTGTCATAGTTCAAACACAGCTACAGCAGTGGTCAGGATCTGCCGTTTCCCATCCTCCCTTGGCCATACCCTCAGATACACAGAGGTAGAGACCTACAGACAGGCTCACTTTTACTTATCTATCTACACCCATCCACCTTTACTTATATATGTATGTTTTACCTCTCTCTCCCCAGTCATACACATTTATATAATTATACACACAGAAACATACATTTAAAAAAAAATCTATCGTGTGTGTTTGTTCAGAAACATTCACAGCCCTTAAAACAGGCCAGTGCTTTCTGCACCTGCTATCTATACATGCACAACATAAACCCCAGGGATGTACACAGATGTAGAAATAAATCCACATGTTGGTATAACCATACACACCTACACTATCCCACCATGCTGCCTCCATCTATAAAGGCAAATGCAGGGTGTTGGCTAAATGAGTGTCTCCTGCACACCAGGGCCAGCCTACAAACAAATGTACATACTGCTGGATGCATGTACCCCATCCCTCCCAAAATCAAATGCTGCTGACACATGCAAAGGCTGCAGCTGCCTCACTGCCAAACAGCTCCTGACTCACCCAGCTCTTGTGGAGCTGACAGCCAGTGTTTCATGTGCAGGCCAAGAGTGTGTTTGTTTAGGTCCCATTTTCCCCACCTCGCCCGCCCTCCCCATCCCTGTGCTCTGGGACTGGGAACAAACAGTGCTGTGGGACTGGAACACTGTCACAAAGGGCAGGTGAGGGCTTGCCTGTTGCCAGGGCATCCCTGTGGGCTGGTGTCACGTATCACTGTCCTGCTTTGTCTAGGCCCTGCTATCACCTGAAACACCAGAAGGTGAGTAAATAACAGCGACTGCTGAATCTACTGCCATGTGTAAATAGGACCTAGGTAGGTACTGGCTGTGGTGTGTTGACACTCATTACTCTGGTTACCACTAACAAGCTTCCATTTGGGTACAAATCCTTGATGTATTCAAAGCTGAAGTTTTGCTCTGGCTACTGTGGCTGTTTTCCTGCAGTGGGAGGGAACAGCACCCAGAGGTGTTAATCTGGACCTTGTTTGGTTCCAGCCTTTGTTCCAACCAGGAGTGATAGAGAAGACTGGGTCTGTGATGCTGCCAAACCACAAGAAGGTTTAAGTGAATCCCAGGCAGTTCAGGATGGAGTTGTCTTTAGGAATTCCCCCATTCAGTCTCCTGGATTTCAGCTCCAGGTACCTCTATAGGAATCCATGCTACTTTCTGTTGCTGTTCATTTGTTTTACCAGCTTTTCGCTGGAGGCACTTGGTTTTAATAACTGCTGCAGTGCTGCTGACAGTTCTGGCAAGTGGGCCAGCCCCAGTCTAAGCCTGTGCCACATTCAGGTGTTTCCTCAGGCTATGGGGGGGATGTGCCATCAGAACACTGTATTCCCTGCTGCTCAAAGGAGAACAGGTTTGGAGAGAAGAGAGTAGCTTTTTACATGTTCCTGTCCATCTCTCTCTCTGGTTATTCACCATTTGACTTTCAATATGCTGCACTAGCACCAGTTAAGAGAAAAAAATCCTCCTAAGAGCACCCTTAAATTTCACCCAATACAAGCAGTAGGTCCAAAAGGCCACAAAGTAGAAAACCAAACAAACCCCTCCAAAAAGAGGCTTTGACAATTCGATAAAAAAGAGAAAAAAGAGGAAGCTGTATGTCCAGACAAATACATATAGACAGTTCTCTATAGTACAGTTTCGATTCATTTACCTTGGGTCTATTTGGGAAAACATGCTTCAACCAGACAGACCAGGAACTGCTTTATGTTTTATTGCCTTTCTTGTTTAGTGATTTAATGACCAAATACCTCTTAAGCATAATTTGCAGGTTCTAACTTACGGCATTCCTGGCCTGGACATGGGACACACCACATGAGAAACGGAGCAAAACTCACCTAGTCTGCCACATTCCTCCCGCTTGGTAAAATACTTGAAGCCGTTGGCTGCCCTTCTCTCTGCCTTCTCGTGTTTTTTCACGTGCCAGGGCAGCTTGGTGGTGATGTTAGTCACAAAGTAGCAGCCAGGACGCAGACAGTGGTAATGCCCTCGCATCCGGAATTCACAGTGCTAGAGGGGAGCACACAGGCACCGTGCTTTAGGCAGGTCTAAAAGGAATGCACTCTCACCTGCCTGCTACTAATGGTGTCCCTTCTGAGGTGTAAGAGGGGCCTGCACTGATACTCCAGATCCCATTTTATCTTCCACAACCTGCCATGCACCTTGTTCCCTCTAGAGTCTTTTTGCATTGCTGTCATGTACTTTGTAATACACTATTCTACATTGAAATATCCCCAACCTTACTCATGGCTTTCCCTGGATTCATCACAGATTCATCACAGATTTTCATTCTATTTCATCTTGTGTCTCAGATTATTCTCGTTCCCTTGTCCACTTCATCCAAGTCAAAGAAACACAAAAGCATTATGAATTCCCATTTGATAGAAACCAAACACTTTTCCAGACCATGTAATTATGACTTCCATGGTTCTGTAGTAACACCAGGAATGCCACACACAGCCTCAGTTCCTGCTGGGGAGTCAGTCTACCTGATCCTTCATCTCCTTCTCCCCATTGCTGCCAGAACACTGCTCTGGAATGGCTCTTACCTGATTCGGACAGAGACATTGCAGGGAGTAGTAAGCAAACTGGTCTCGCACATTGACCAGATTATTGTTGGGGTTGATGTGGTCCAGGCAGTGAGATTCTGCTTTGCCAGAGGTTTTGCACACATACTTGCAGTTCCCAAAGAGACAGTGGAAGTGGAATTTGTTGGCATACTTGCAGTCTGTTGCCAAGCAGGGATCACTGGAATACATCCAAAACCCAATCATCACCTTCACTCATTTCACACATTTGTTTCTTTGCCAAAATATAATTCAAGGGGAGCCCAGCTGAAGCCTCTGTTCCAAACGTGGCCCACAGATTTCCCATAGCCACCTTCCTCTTCAGGGAAATTGAAGCTGGCAACACTACTGCAATTCCACCCAGCTACTGCACTTTCTTGATTAGGATTATTAGAACCCAGCAATGCATGGTGGGTTCTGTAGTCTTTGAGGGCCAATTTCCAATTTAAAGGTCAAAGGAAACACAACTCTTGAGCATGGCCACTGTAGGATGCCAGGGCTTCCCCTGATCTGACAAAACCAGCACTGCCTGTCTCATCAGCTAAATGGGTTTGGCACCTTCCACCCCCCAGCTCAGTCCATGAATTTCTGGCCCAATAACCCTTCATGGTCAAACACACTGCAAAGACACCTGTATTTCTGCACAGCTCTTGCAAGGGATAAAACAGGGATCAGTGATATATCAACAAGTTTATTTTAGTCTTCTGAACTCATGCCTAAAAGTGCTCTCAGATGCACTCAAAAATCTTAGAGTATTTCCTGGAGTTTACAGAAGTAAAGTTTCTGTGAGATCAAGCCCAGAGTACTTTCTCAGCAGGTTTCTCAGTGGGTGAACAGATGTGTGGTATTGCAGCTCTGAGGAGAGGTAGAGAGGGGACTGTACGGCTGGGGAGGATACAAGGAAGCAAACGGCAGCAAACTTACTTCTCCTGGAACTGGAGAAATCCAGGTTTGACCTGAGGCTTGGCATTCTCCAGGGAAGTCGTCGCCAAGGGTGAAGCTGCCAGGTTAGGCACTGATGCTGGGATCTGAGGCATCTGGGGTATGGTTGAAGCCAGCTGCTTCCAAGCAAGTAGTGTGGGAGCAGAGGGCACAGTAGCTGGATTTGGAGTGGGCATGTCAAGGGCAGGAGCACTGGCCATGGTGGCAGAAGCAGCAGATGGTGATGAAGGGGCCAGTGAAGCCTTATTCTCAGTAGCAGTTGAGAAGGGAGACTCAGAGTTGCTTTTCACAGTTCCGCCCTCAGTTCGGAAGTGAAAACTGCAAAACATGATATTAATTCAGACATAAATTCTTGACTGTTTCATGTAATTTGATTAAACATCAACAAGAATGTGGCAGGAGCCTGTAAACAAATTGGTGTGGATAAATGCTAAAAGGGGCTCTGTAGTCTTTGAGGTAAGATTTAGGGCCCTCCTAAACCATCTGTGAAGAGAAGGGACTTCATTGATGGGTGAAGACAGGTGCCAAACCTTGTTAAAATCAGAGAAATGCAAGAATCACTGCAGTCACTGAGATCAGCTGTGGGGCAGCTTCCCAGGGCTGTTGAGAGAAGCCAGTAATTTTCTGCAGTGAACCACAGGGAACATCCAACAGGACAGACCAACTGTAATAGCACATCTGTCTTAAAATTTGCAACATCTCCTTCCCTATAGTCCCTTCAGACTCAGGCACGTGAATGGCCACTGAAGGCCTCATTTGTTCTTTACTTGGACACTCCATTGCCTTTAAAAGGAACCTGGGGTGGTCTTGAACTGTAGTGTGCATTGTAGAGCTTTCTCAAGCTTCCCAAGCCTCCTGCTCCCCTGCTTACTTGGCGTGCTTGATGGCTCCATCCAGGGTGCTAAAGAGGGCTCCGCATTCCTCCACCACACAATGGAAATGCACCTTATGGAGAAAGTCACACTGGGCATCACAGAAATCCTTGGTGCCAAACCTGGCCAAAAGAGACAAGCAGACATCTTAGGGAAGGCCCCAGGAGAGGAGTGGAGCTGGAACAGACATTTTTTTCGGTGTTTTTCACGTCTATTAGCATTCCCACAAACAGGTTCCATGGAACCTAGAGCCATCCACTCCCTGCCCTGGATAGGAGGGTATCCCACAGATGGGAGAGATGAAGCATCACCTATGCAGCAACTACAGCCTGGACTGCAGAAACACTGCACAGCACCATCCCTGATGCACAGAACAACAACCCTGCCATGCAAACCCCAGAGCAAAACCCACCACATTATTCAAGATACACCTGTGTCACCTTGGAGCAAATGGCCAAGAGGGCAAAACCAGCTCAGTGTGGTGTCACTGTTCACCCATGACTGAGATCCTCTGGACTTAATAAGTGTAGCACAAATACATGTGATTTCAGGAAACTCCAGAGTAACAGGGAATCAAGAAAACAAGTAAGAAACACTGGCAGGAAGGATTTGAAACTTAACAAGGGTATCTTGCATAATTAAGGTACAACAAACTACAATTGCTCTGATGAGCAGGAAAGCAAGAAACAAACAGCAGCCTGTCTGGTCCCAGGAGGGACCTCTCACCAATGGGAGGGTAAAGGAAAGATAAAAAACTTGTACTGGAGAAGGAAGGTCTGTGGACATACAACATGTGCTGTCAGTTATGGCTTGCAGGGAGAAGAGGAAGGAAAGTAATTGTGGGGTAAGAGAGAAGAAACCAAGTTATTGCTAACTAAAAGGGCTGTTTTATCAGAGACAAGAAGTGTTGAACCTAGAAAGGCAGGCCCCCACAAAAAGGGAGGTGATGAATCAAAAATGGCTGCATTATAAAATTTGCTTTGGATGAGAAAACTAAAGACAAAGCAGAAAATTTGGGATGTAGTGAAGACCTTCTAGAAGAGCAGATAAAGGAACTCATTCAAAAAATATGAAGTGCACAAATCAGTCAGTCTGGATGATGTATGTCCTGAAGTACAATGGAAATTAACTCCCAAACTGATTACATTACCATTTGCTGGTTTTTAAGCCATAGAGAAGTGGGAGGTACTACATAAGTGGGAAAAAAAATTAAACAGTCAGGGTACTGGTTCTTTGAGGGAAAAAAAAAAAAAGACAAGTCATCTTTGGCAATTATCATACCTGTAGCCTTAACTTCTCCTTCCAGTAAAGTAATAGAACAAATATTAACAGGGAGGAGAAAATCATTAAACATCTAGAGGATAAAGGAACCATGAGCAATAAACAGCATCAGGATTATAAAGAATAAATCTTGCCAGACAAATTTAATTGCTTTTTTTGATAGAAGTACGAAATTAGTGGATGAAGGGATGCAATATATTTGGATTTTAGTAAAGCATTTGATTCAGTCTTGCATATGCTTAGAATTAATTCCAATTGGCCTGGATGTAATGCCACCTCATGGCTTGAAACCAGCTGAGGGACCATAAACAAAGGCTGATGACAACCAGCACCACACTGAGCTGGGAGGAGGAGGCACCATGTGAGTGCTGAGAGGACTTGGGTTAATCTGAGTTTATTGAATATCTTAATTAGTAATCTAGGAGTAAACAGTGTGTTTATGAAATTCACAAAGATACTAAACTGGGAGGAAGTGGCAATAGAGTGCAAGAGGAGAAAAAGAGCACAGAGAGGTTTGGCAAGACAAGGGAGAAAGTTCAGAACCGGAGACTCGTGTTTGGAAACTCACAACACATACACTTGGGCATGGGGGTGTTTTATACATTGGGGACTCACTAAACAACATTAAAAGCAATTCTGTGTCACAGAGGATGATCAGCATGGTACTATCCATTACTCTGTATAGATGAAAAGGAATTGGGAGCTGCCTGTTTGGGGGCAGGAAGCTTGTTCTGTTGGGAGGGGGGCAATTCTGCACCACCCGGACAACTACAGGAAATCAACAGGACCCATAGGCAGAAGGGGCTAATCCAGAGTCAGATTAAATAAAGTAAGTAAACCTTGTTAAGTTAAATGGAATGCTGAAAGTCTGTGACTATCTGAAGGGGCTGAACTCCAGCTGCAGAGAGGGGTGATCTGCTGTGGTTCAAGGGGATATAAACAGAGCTGCAACAAAACTACAAAATGTGGAATTCAGGCAGCATACCATGGAAAAAGTTGTGATATTAAAATTTACTAGGTGGTAGAATAAAGCTCCCAGAGACAAAAAAATAGCCACACTGCCTGGCAGAATTACAACCAGACTGGACAAAATGCAAATGGACTTCAGGGAAGGATCTCACACCAGCCAGAGGCTGATGGACTGGAAGATTTTCTAGTCTTCTCCATTAAAGCCTGTCCAAAGTGTCCACTAGCATTTGTAGGTGACTCTCTGTGTCAAAGCATGAACCTGTGTGTCTGTGTGGGTGTATCTGTGTGTGCTCAAAGCACGTGTCTGTCTGGGCATGTATGTGCATGTGTCTGTATGTGGGTGAGCTTTGTATCTGTTCCATTTTCTTTTTGAGTCTCCTTTCCTACAACAAAAGCAGCAGGAATCATCCCAGCTCCCATACCCCTTTACTTATTCTCATGCCTCCACATCCCCAAAACTTGTTTTGTTTCAGTGGCCTGTTCAGAGGAAATGCCACAGGAAGCACGACAAGGCTCCAATGACCTGTGTGTAATAACTGCCCATGGTCTCACACAACTGCACTGGGTCCCCTGGGCTTGCACAACAGGGTCATAAGGAGGAGCCTAAGGTGAAGTCCAGGATAACAGAGCTATGTGAAGATCTGCGTTTGTATTTGGTTCTCAAGATCCCTTTGCAAAATAATTCTATGTGGGTGGGTATTTCTTACCAAACATTAACACCTGGTGCAGGTAGGTACAACCTAAATGAACTCCAGGTGATCAGTGTCTGACAGAATTAGGCCTTTCCATTCAACAGAGTCTGTGCTCAGGGTGAACCAGTGAGTCAGACACTGCAAAGGAAGCACTTTCCCCCTTCCTCTATTCCCAGTGCCATGCTCTCCTTACCGGCGCAGGTACATCTTCCATGGCTCAGAGAGCTTCTCCTGCACGAGTGCCTTCACTGCCTTGCCCAGGTACTGGCTTGGCTCCCCAGCCTGGCTGCCTTCGCCTTCTGTCTTAATGTTCAGCAGGTTGCCAAGGCTGGCGCTGGTCTTGGACATCTGGAACAAGAACACAGACGCTGCATCAAGCCCAGCACAAAGACACGGACACCCTCAGGACTGTCCCACAGACAGCAGTGTCTCCAAAGATCGGAAGAGAAGACAAAAAGTCTATGCAGGCTGCTCCAACTGCATCAGCAAAACTTAGCAACACCTCACTCTTCTGCATCCTCCACCCAACTATCATAAAGCACTCAGGTGCCCATTGAATATTCATGGCTCTTGTGAAAGTAATGAAGCATCATGTCTACTTTATCCACGAGGAAACTGAGGTGAGTGAAGAGAGACATCCCCTATTTGACTATGGAAAAGGTGTGTAGGCTTCAACAGTAATAGCCCTGTGTAGCTCACAAATTGCTGGTGGTAGAACTGGTAAACTCTAGTTTATTCAGTCATCTTATCCCAGCCACAAGGATGTCTCCTTTAAAGTGACTATCAGTTATGTGTGAGGATGGCAGGATAAAAATCTCATTCAATTGGGGAAAAATTCTGTTTCAAGTTCTTGGAAAATTCTTATTAACTTCAATAATAAAATCATGTCACTTTTCTGTGCTACATGGACACATCCTCCATGAAGCAGGACCTGGACTCACAATCTGCCTTACATGAAAGGCTTCAAATAGAATCTACGCAGAGAAGGTTTGGAGGGCCAGGTGTATGATGTGCAGGGTAGAAAAATGAAGCTACTCAAGACTGCCTAGAGGAAAAATTTTCTTTCAGAATAAATGCACCATTTCCCAGACTCTTTCTTTCTCTGTTGTGCTCTCAATTACCTCCAGTAACAACAGCAAATTTCACAGCACAAATAAAATGCAGGATCAGGCCCAATACTTGCACTGGAAACTCCACCCACTTGAGGGTCTCAAAGCCTTTTATAAATATCAGTTAATTAAGCCTGACAGCCCCCTAAATAAATTGCAATAGGCTACAGGAATCCTGGTTATTTGAAGCTCTCTTAATGCCCCCTGAAGGTAAAGCCCCTGCTGCTATGTGGAGACTGCAACTCTTCACAGCTGGAGTCAGAATTTCATCTATGTGTTTCCACTGGTAATTCCATTTCTGTAAAGGGTTCTTTTTCCTAGAAAAACAGTGAAGGATTCCCCCATGGCCAGAAATTGTGTGCAGCAAGAGGAAGAAGCAAGTGTGATGTCTTCTTGAGCAGACTGAGCTTGACTCTGTAATCTTTAGTCTTGGAATTGGTTCCATCAGTCGCATACAGTGGGTTCTACTCTTTGCTGGTTCATCTCCTTGGTTAATCCCAGTACTTTAACCTGACTCCTGGTTTGCACCTGTGCTACACTTGCTTTGCACAACTTAAAGAACCTTATGTCAGACTGCACACAAAGAAATGCTTTTTTCTAAACATACACTTAAATCACATATTATCTTAGAGATTTTCAGGTGAAGTCTCCATTGAAAGAGAATTTCCCTGATCTGGGACCTTCAAAATGACTCATGATCCCAGAGAGCAGAGTTACTAAATACGTTTGCTCAGCAAAGAAAGACCTGCAGATTTGGAAACACTAAAGAGACAGAACAAAGGAACAAATAAGAAATTAAGTTTAAAAGAGAAAATCAAAACCCCAGTGTAACAGAGAGCCAACGGAGGAGGAAAGTGACGTAAGGATAAATGCAGAAATTCAACAACACAGAGAAAAACAGTGATAAGGAAGAAAGGAGGTGAGAGATTACCAGGCAAAGTCACTTTGCCCTCTCTTGAGGATTATACGGCCTTGATGCATGTAACACCCAGAGCCAAGGGGATGGCAATAGTTATGCCTGTAAAACCTATCACATAGCAGAATATTAAAGCATGGCTCAAAGGGTGCCCTGATCTCTACTGCAGTTGTATACAGCTGCAAAATTAATCGTGGTACTGTGGAATTTATCATGTGAAAGAGAAATATATATTTGAGATGATATATATAATTTAACAAAAAAGTAAGGGAAAAGAAACTGTGCATTATCTTAAATAAATATTCTAGAACACAGTAAAGACGACTCTGTTAGGCACCATTACTCACACCAGAAAGACAGAAATTAATGATTTTGGTTCAAAACTTCCAATTTTTCCTTCTGTTTCATAAAAAAAGATTATTCTCTTCCTCCCAAATGAAGGAAAATGTTTTTAAAGTAAGTAAACAAAATGAGTGACTATAAAAGGAAAGTGAGAGAGAAGTTGCCAGTTTCTAAAAACAAAAATCAAACACCCCTCCAAAAAACAAACAAAAAACCCCAATCCCCTCAAAAAAGATGAAAAGAAAAGAAAAGAGAAAAGAGAAAAGAAAAGAAAAGAAAAGCCTTTTGAAGCCCTCCTCTATCTAGAAAGGATGGGGAAAAAAAAGGTGTCAGAGGCGGCAATATATTTCTTCAGCCAGTTCATTAAATTAATTCGTAAGCAGTGGCTCTGAAATTATACCCGATGAAAAATGGTCTCAAAATTTAAATGGTACAAACTCATCTTATTAGAGGCAAAACATTAAAAAACAAACGCATCTCTTCCCCCCTTCCCCGCTATCACAGCTTTAATTTCTCTTGGTGGGGGGAATGAAAGGCGTTTGATGGATGGCTCTTACCTTATTCATAAGCGAGGATAAAAGAGATGAATTTGCTGAGACTGTGTGGCCATTTGATTCATTGCTGAAACACACAAACCAACAGGGTTTAGTTAAGATGTGCACAGGGACTGTGAGCACTGAGATTAATAATCCTTCTCCCTTCAAGCCACCTCACTCCTCACCTACTACATGCAGAGGAAAAGAATGATGCCAATCCTCCCTTGGGCAGGCCAAACTCCCTTACTTGTGACAGCCAAGAGGGACAGAAAGAGGGTCTCAGGTCTGCAGAATTGACTTCTTTCATTTACTAATTGGCCCAGACCTCTTCCCTCAGTGTCCACTCCATCACACTTCATTTGTTAACTCATGACCTCCCCCAGGTTTTACCCCTTCGTCCTGTTAGAACTTTCAGAAATACCACAAAAATATCACAAAATGAGGGGTGATGTTGGTGAAGGGTCATGCTGCCAGGGACATGGGTCCCCTGGGCAGTAAGGAAGGCAAGGCACAATCCTGCACTGAAAGGCAGCCTCAGGACCTCTGCAGTTGGCTCCAAGTGCTGGACTCCCAAAGGGAGGCTTGTTTAAGTAAGGTATGGACAGGAATGGATTCAGAGGTCAAAGTGGAGCACACTTATCCCCAGGATCAGTTTCTCTGCACTTTTTCCACACATCACAATCCCCAAACACTCCTGCTCTCAGCAGAGATGCTGGGCAAGTGGGACACATACTTTGAGACAGATGCATTCACATCTGCACAACCATCACCATAACTGCAGACCAGCCTATGCCAGACCCAGAGCGGAGTTAGCCTGACACCCAGCTGTTCTGTGTGTCCAGTTTCTCTGGGAATGTGCCTCCCTTAGCCCTGATTTAACAGACTACAGCAGTGCAAATGCTGCTGCTAAGACTGTGCTGAGGTGTGGCACTGGGGCAATTTCCATCAGCAATTGATGACAAGAGGATTAAGTGAGAACAGCTTTGCCAGTGGCTCGATTTTCAGAAGGGAGCACAAGAAGTGAAGCTCTTGTCAGAGTCAGTAGGTGCCTGTGAGCCCAGAAAAACCTCTGGAGAACATACACTTGATGGGGAGCAGAGTGAGCCTGCCTGCCTCTAGTTTTGGGGTGTCCAACTAAACCACTGTGAAACTGCCTTTCATCAGTATACGATGTCCTCCTGAATTACAGGTATGGAGACTTCCCAAAGCCTGATGCTGGGATGGGCTGAGCCTGCCCACCCACTTCTCTCACCCATGGTCCTTGATGCTCAGGTCCAAGCTGTGCTCTTGCAAGGGGTCCTGAGTGGTGGCAGATGATGGTCCCATGGCCTCTGCAGGTTCCTGCTTCACCTGGACTGGATTGAACCGTCCGGGAGGTGCTGGTTGTCCATTCCCTGCTCAAGAAATACAGTGAAATTAAGTGCAAAAAATAAATTAAAAGCATAGGTCTAAAATGAGGTTACAATGGCAAATAAGTAAGTTAAATCATTGGCATCAGTGCCTAAGTGGAAAAAGCAAAGAAAAAGTGTGTGGGGGAGGGAAGTACTGGGATTGCTGGTCAGCGTTTATTGCCAAGTTGACATGATGGGTTCTGACGTCCACTCCAGCGTGGAAATTCTTCAAGTGATAATTATTGCAAAATTATGTCAAAGTTGTCCAGGCTCTGGGCCCTTTAAAGGAGAAGGGCGGAAGGAGCGTGGGGGAGACCTGATTCTCTGTACAAACTGTCATAACTAATTTGCGGGGCTGCCTCTTAAGCGTTTATTAAAGACTCTGTTAATGCTGAGGCAATGTGGCAGCTTTCGACTGCTAGTCAAGCCCCCTTCCTCGTCCCCAGTCCCCGCGTTGCCGTAGCGACAGCGCTGGCCCGACACTGCGCCTGCCCAGCAGGAGCATCTGCCCGCCGGGACCATCGAAGGTGACAGCACCGGGCCCGCTTCAAACCGCGGCACCTCCCGCCACCGCCCTCTCCGTGTCCCCGCCAAAACGCGGGAAGGCGTCTTTTTAGAGAAGAGGTTTAGTGCTGAGCCCATGAAAGAACAATTCATATTAAAGGAAGAGAGGAAAAGAGTAAGGGTGGGGGGGGAGGAGGAGGAAGGAGAACAAATTGAAGAAAAAAAAATTAGGAAAAACAGCAAAGAAAAAAGGAGGGGAAAAAAGTTGCTGACAGGAACATGTCTGCAGAGCTTTTTTCCACAATCCCCAAGTGACTAAAATATTAATTTACCCTCCGGCAGTACAGCTGATGGCAAGCTGCTTCTCAGACAGCAAGTGGCATTTTATTAAAAAATAAAGGAAAATAGTTCCCTCAATGACCTTTCTCTGCTTTAGGAAACAATTTTTCCAACAATAATTTTAAAAGTATGTGAAAGTTCCCCTCCCTCTTTAATCAGATCACTTCCTTCCACTCCCCCATTTGCTCGTGGGAAGAGGGGGCCATCAGCTCTGGGCTTTCCACACCCCAGGAGGGAGCCTGGGGACTGCCCAGTGCAGCAGGGTGCTGCCAGGCACAGCCTCCCCTTCATGGCCCCTTGCTGCCCACCACAAGCTGACCATGTTCAGCAGATGGGGGAGGTTCCCTGTGCTCTCATGGGAGCCCCACATCCATCTGTAAGGGCTGGGATTGAGCTATGACCTGCCTCAGGTCGAGCTGGCAGCAGGAAGAGCTCTGGGCTGCCCCAGGGAACTTCCCTTTCCCATTTTCTACCCCTCAGGTAGCACAGGGAGAGGGGAGCACAGCTTGCAAGAACTGACAAAAAGGAAGGTCCTGTTTGTGGACTGTACCAACACCATCCCCAAACCCACAGCTGGGACAACAAAGCTGAAGCACTCAATAGCCCTCCAGATCAGAAAAACAACTGGCCATGGGCTACAGGCCCATCAACACTGGGCCCAGCTGAAGCTTGATACAGTCTCAGAACAGCCTGCAAGTACTGGCTAAGGTATTTTTTCTTAATTTCTATTTTCGGTACAGTGCCTCTCTCTTTTCAGCCTATAGCTAATTACTCATGGCAACACTCCTCAGCTCTGGTAAGAGCCTACACACAAAGATGTTTCTTGCCTCTCCTCTGGCCATGTGGGTATAGCCAGGCCCCACAGGAAACCTTGCCAAGACTGCCCTCTTCAAGGGTTAATTAGACACAACCAAATTCATTCTCCCATTCATTTTCTTTTAATAACCCCTCCCCAACTGCAGTCCCATGGACAACTGGGTGGCTTCTCATTCACTCTCCTCCAGGTCATCAGGCACTGCTCTGCCTCCCACTACTATCACAACTGATGATGTAACTCACCTGTTTCAAGTGCCACAGAGGGCTTGAGTGCAGCTGCTGCCAGCCTGGCCATCATAGGAGAGATTAATCCCTTGCTAGCAGAGATCCTTTCCATTATAGAGGCTGCTGGAGCAGGAGAAGAAATAGCCACTGGTTCACCAGATCCTGAAACTGTCTGGGATGAGGAATCTGTAGGAGCAGATGATGTTGGATTGGTGCCAGAAGAACCAGCAGTCATCAGATTAGCCGAGCTGGCAGGAAGTGGTGTAGAGACCCGACTGGGGATGATGGGGAAGAAGGATCCAGCTGTTCCAGGAAGTGCTGAGTTGGAGAGTGCCAGGGCCAAGGGTATATTGCTGGGAAGAGCCTGGGAAAGCAGGCCAGAGATCTTTGTGGCTGGTGTCATGCTGTTGGCAGACTTGGTGGCCTGTGAGGAAGCAAGCTCAGCTGCAGAGGAGGATGCAGCTGGGACGATGAGAGAAACGGAAGACTGCTGACTGGTTGGGGAGGCACTCAGGCTGGAGTTCTTGGAGCTCATGGCAGAGAAGTCAATAAGGTCATCGTTACTGGACTCCTCTTGCTCATTATCCTTGGAGCCCAGGAGTGAGGCAGGCAGGCCCAGCACTCCTGAGCTCCGGATGTGCCGGCGCTCGTGTTTGCGTTTATGGGAAGTCATCTGGCTGGTGGAGGTGAAGGTGAAGCCACAGCCTGCCCTTATGCAGTGGAAGTGGTTGGTGGCCTTGCTGTAGACACAGCCCTCATACTTGCATTCCTCATACTTGTAGAACTTCTTGAAGCCATCCTTGGCATAGGCATCATCTTTGATGTGGTAGCTCTTGTGCTTCTCAATGTCACACTTGTTCTTGAAGGTGAATGTACACCCAGGTCTCCTGCAAGGGCATCGAGGAGAGGACGGTTGGCTGCACAGGCAGAGCTGCTGTCTCCCACCTCCCTCCAGGACAAGGACTGGGGCCAAAATGAGGACAATCGCCCTGGGTGCAGAGGGGCTGAGGAGTTGTCTGTGCGCTAACCTGGGACACCCAGTCAAGCAGATATGCTGCCATGTGGGAGAGCTGGAAAACTCACTCCACTCTGTGGAACAGGCACAGGAACATGGGAATACAGGCACCCTCCACTAAAAGTTCCAACAAAACAGCAGGTAAAGGGGTCTAAGGTACAAACCTGTGCTTTCCTACTCTTCCTGAGAACGTAAGAAATCAATAGAAGAGCAGTTATGTACAGAAGGCTGAGTCTGGCCCCAAAAGGGATGAGCTGGCTGGAGAGAACCCTATGATGGAAGTGCCATTAGCAGTGTATTAATGGCCTATTTCAGTTGCACTCTGAAGAGCACTGTGATCTCTTTCCCAAATGATTCTAGGCTCTATTTTCTAGTAGGTACCCTCTCCTCAGATCACACTTCTGCCTTCAGAGTGGTCTGTGGCACAATCCTGGAAATCACATCTGCCCTGGTGTATGAGTTCTCCCAGAAGCAGTACTGAGAAGGTCACAGCAGGGCAAATCAAGTCCCTGTGCATATTCCTGAAATTATGACTTGGCAGAAGGAGGCAAACAGACCACACAGCTCTGAGGCAGGACTCCTCCCCTTGCCTGCTGTCTCACCTGCAATGGAAGTGAGTGGTTTTCTGCCCGTAGAACTGGCATTCCACAGTGCCGCAGTCCTCCGTGGCACGGAACCGCTGGAACCCGTCGTTGATGAGCTGTGTGTTCTTCTTGTGAAAGTTCTCATGGGTCATCACATCAGAGGTGCTTGTATAGACCTTGTTACAACCCACCTATCCCAGGCCAAAAGAAGAGTTATCAGCACAGGGGTTTAACAGCCTGACATTATTACCAGAAGCAATAAATACATGAGCAGCACACGTACATTTAATAATTCCATTTGTATGCTTCTCCTAGAGGTATTAAGTCATTTAATTCCCAACCTGAAGACTGATACAGCATAGAGCTGTTAGGAAAAAAAACCAAACCCAAACCAACTCTCTAGGCATGAAACAGTAAGAAAAAAAGGGAGGATAGGAGGGATAAAACATCAGCTCCAGATAATCATGCCTGCTTGGGGAAGCAGTTAGTAGGGTTCCTGCTCTTTAAGAGAACAGAACACTAACAGATGCTGTTGCTTTTTCTAATCTTGGAGTGACACAGAACAAAGTAGGATTTCATCTATTTGGGGAATACAAAATTGAGTGGGAATAAGTTACTTCTTTAGTCCTTCTGGGAGGTAAGGCATGCTGGTGCAACATGAGGCCAACCAGCTTTTTGAGCTTGTAATAAACAGTTTTATTCTAGTAAATCCTAAAGCCCATGTTCAGCTGATTTTAGCAAAAGGGTGACTTTTTTTCTCTGTCACTGTTCAAGACTCACATTTCAATAATTTCAAACTTGTGCACTGGATGGGAATGGTGTGACAAGGACGGAATGCTGAAAACCTGCTTTCCTCTGGGTAAAGCAGGGCAACTTTGCCATATTGAGTAAAAACCCACTGGAATCTGAAAACGTCCTCAGCCCTGCTGAGGGAAGATTTTTTTTCTTTTCTTCTAGCACAACATGTGCCAATGCCTGCACCATCTCAGAAATTAAGAGAAGGAAAACACCACTCCTTAGTTCAGCCCAGGTTGATTCAAACAGGCAATAACAAAACCCATGACAAATACCCAGGGAAAAAAATAAAAAGGATCTCCAGCTATTTCCAATATAAAAGAGTCTCTCTCTCTCCACACTGACACCTTGAAAAAAGACAGGCCCTGCATGGCATTAAAAAAAAGAATTAAACAAAAGCGTCCTTAGGAATAATTTGCAATGCAGCTCTTGGTGCGAAAGCCTAAAAAAATGTCAGTTTATATAAACAACTAACTGAATTTTATCCACACCAATTATGGACATAAAGAAAAAAACCCCCATATGATGGATGGCACAAATTCTGCCATTTAAGCAGTATTTTCTTTAATTGGGAGTTTATATTCTGACACCTTTCCTGCAAGACACTGCTTACATGGGCATTTCTTTACTGGAAGACAGTGGGCACAGGATGGAATTAGCCATATATAGTTGTGTAAGCGAGGGTCTCTCTTTGAACTTGGAGTGACTTAAAGAAGTGAAACACTCCTTATACTCTTAAAAAAAAAATCAAACAAATCCCACCCTGCTCAACTGAAGAAACTAAACAATATTATGGAAGCATAACAGAAAATGTCCTCAAGAGAAAGACACATGAAATTCCCAATTTATCAAATGCTGTAAGCACATGCTTCAACCAGCCCCTATTCAGGACAGAATGTGAGTGCATGCCTAACATTTAAGTATGTGCTTAAGTCCTATTGACTTCAGAAAGCTTACCTGACTTCAAAGTTAAACATATGCTGAAGTCTATCCTAGCAAAGCATTTAAGCATGTGATTAAGGTCTTGTGACTTTAACTGGGGTCTTAAACTGCTGGGACAGGTCAGGAAGTGAGCCTGACTTTTCAGACCAGAAAATCTGTCACCAAGATCGCTCTGTTTGTAACTGCAGCACATTATCAGGGCAATGGGTTAGGTCACAATTCTACTAAAACGAGCAGAACCTGAGGAATGACCAGGGTAAGACCCAAACAATGTGGTGTGTTCACGTCTAAAACAGTGAAGGCATCACAGCAACATCCATGCAGAAGCTCCTACTGTGGCTACACTACTACTGAAGCTTGGCTGCCCCTAAAACATGGCTTTCAGCCTACACCACACACGAGTGCCACTGGCAAAGGACATGGAGAACCAGGGGTGTTAAATGTAGATATGTGACATTAAGGTTTAATTACTTTAGAGGGAAGTGGTTATGGAGGAAAGGAACCCAGTGCTAAAGGGCAGATGTGCCACAAGAACGTCTGGTTTCAAGGGAGGGACAGATCAGATTTGAGTAGAGACAGTGCAATGGCATTAAAGAAGCCCCTGAGTCTCAGAGAATGGGACTTGCTTGAACAGTCCAAGACTATGGGAAAACACTGAGACCTGCTTTGCCTCACTGCATGGACAAGGCTTCTGAAAACTGAGAATGGGGCTTCCCTTTGCCATTCCCAACACTTGGCAGGACAAGTGCAGTGAGGACAGAGCACAGACTTGTCAATGAGGTTCCTAAATCAGAAGTGACTGTGACAGTTCATGAATGTCCCCCCTCTACCTCAGGACAGCCCCATGTGACGAGGGAGTGCTGGGTGGCCGGGACTCACGAACACTCCCAGAGCACCCTAGAGAGGACCCAGCTCACACAGAGGCTCCTGGGCTGCCCTTACCTGCATGCAGTGGTAGTGAGTGCTCTTCCCGTTGAGGTGGCAGCCGTGGTAGTACACGCTGCAGTCGTCCAGGGGGCTGAAGCGCATGAAGCCATGCTGCAGGGAGTTATCCCGTTTCTTGTGCATGTTGTAATGCCGAATCACATCCTGTTTACTAGTGAATCTCTGCAGAGATACAGAGACAGACACTGAGACACACATGATGCCAGTGGGTGAGTAATCCTGGGCGCAGGGTGGGTATCTTTTGTTGTTGTTAATAAACTTATGGGACCAGGAGTTGAAAGCTTGGCAGTAATAACGCCAAAAGAATCAGATTAAAGAGGAATTGTGTGCATATATCTTCTTGGTGAAAGTAAATACACATGAAAAGTTCTAGAGTAAACATGACACTGGGGTTATGCCCAGAATCTGCTCCCTGCAGCTTTAAGATTGCTGTTCTTCTAACATAATTTTAGCTGCTACTATCTCAAGAAATGCTATAGTTAGAAAGCAAACCAGTGAACTGAACAGCCTACAAGCAAGTAATCTAAGCTTCCAAGTCACTCACTGTAGTGGTTAGCAAGACTCTGGCTGCCACATTCATGTTGGACTAGAAACAGGGAAAAACCCTTTGCTCTTTTACACTGTCTTCCCATTTAAGCCTCTTGTGTCCCCTAGAAGGTAGGATGGCTTTATTAGGAAAACAAGGACTCAAACTTTCTTCAAGCCATAGAAAAAGATGCTTTTCTACAGAAAAACAGAGCTCAGAGCATACAGAGACCTGTATGGCCAGAACATCCTTTTCAACCTCTACCTGCTTGAAGCAATGAAGAGGTTCCCCACTGTCAGAGCAGGCTAAGTGCCTTTAAAATGAAGCTTTTTATTTCTATTTCCCACAGACATCAATATTTACCACTGAAGGTGAGAAAGTAAATCTGATTTTTTTAAAAAGAAATCAATATCCATTTATTTTGAGCAGTAATTGAAAAGGCCTGTATTCTAATGTTTAACAACTTTTCTAGTCTGCCTTATAGGAAACAAATGATTATCACTTCCACTCTTTCCTCCTATAATATCAATCCTGATCAATCTTGTTGGTATTGGTATGGGAATATATGGATATAGATTTCAACAGAAATCCCTTGGAGGCTGGAGCTATGATTTCCCAGGGCGTACATACAGGATTGCTATTGCCAATCATTGTTAATTTGTGCCCACTTATTACAAAGCGTTACTTATTCTAAAATATATCTCAGCCATAAAATAATTTGCATTTTAAAAAGCAGCCTAAATCCTTATTCCCTGTGAGACCAGACAGCTCCTTTGCAAGCAGCTTCCAGACTCCTTAGGAAATAATCATGAGGCCAATCATAATAATAGGTTTTTCTGGTTTTCCATCCTTTGTGTTTCTCTCTTTCTGGTGCAGGGATACCTGTGTCACAGGTGAGACAGACTCATCTTGATTACTTGATGCTGGGCTAGAAGGACCAGTATGTGCATCCTGGAGAGAAACTCTCCTTTGATCAATAGAAACCCACAGCCAAGCCCAGCAGCTCCAGATCAACTTCCTCTGCTGTGGTCAGACTCATCCCCGTGAGACCCAAAGGTCTCCTAGGGCAGGCCTGAAGTTGTGTCTGGTGCACGGCAGAGGCAAACTCTGGGATTCCTGCTCACGCATCAGCCTGACCACAGAAATGCCAGTGTCAAACTCCCGGACCTGGGATCAGGGTAAACAAACACAGCACGTGACCTGCTGGCTTGACGTGGATACCCTGGCAATTCTCCCAGCAATTACAGCATCGCTCCTACCCCTGCGCCTTCCCCACAAATCCTGCACTGCTGCTGGTCTTACTGGGTGTTTTGTTGCAGATCCTGCTGCTACAAAGTCACTTGGGCAGCAGGAGGGAAAGAGACAGACTAACAGATCAGCATTCCCTAGTTTCAGGCACAGTTTGTAACACAGCACAATTTACGCTCTTGGTGTTTCACTGATACAAATGTGGAGTAGTTCCCACTGACTCAAGCTGATCTATATTCAGCTCCTCACTGTAGCAGTCTGAGTCTGGCTAAATGGTATTAAATTGACTTAAATGGGAACAAAATAAAGTTCTGTTATATTCGGAACATATCCTGTCCTCTTGCAGAGCAGCAAAGTGAGAAGGCACGTGCACGAAAGGGGGGCAAAAGCACAGGAGGACACACTCTCCCCTCCGTTTGCCTGGGGAGCTGTGCTGCCGTTCTGAGCATTGCTCTACCTGGTAGTTGCACTCCGGGTCGAGGCAGTGGTAATGTTCTCTGTACTGGTACGCGCAGTGTATGTGTCCACAGTGCTGACTGCCAGAGAACCTGCAAACAGGGAGAGAGAGGGGGAGAATAAACCACTGTCCTGGCAGCAGTGCCTGTAAGCAAAGTACAAATAAACTAAGTCCTGTTCCTGCTTTCATCTCACATGTTTGTGGCATTAAACCCCACCTCCTTTATCCCCCCGCAAGGATGGTGACCCTCTTGCCTTCCTTTGCTTATTTGTCACTATTTAAAGGTGCTTCTTGAGCCGGATCACTCAGGTCCTGTACATCCCTAATCTGTCTTTCCCCTTGAAATTCGTCTCTGTTATCTAAGTTGTTTACTTGGGGAAGCATAAGGAAGGAGGGTTCCTTGAACTAAACACCAGACAATTCTAGAATAGAGTTAGATACCACACCAGGAAGTTTCAGAAACCTCCCATGACAGGAGACAAACAAATGTTGGGCAAATACAGTTTCTAAATTTTAAGTATAAGCCCATCTAGTACGATATCAGAAAAGCTGCATACAGCAAAGGTGAAAATTCCTGACATACAGGGTGGCAAAAAAGACCAGAAAGACAGAAATGCTGTGTAATACCTACATGCAAACAGTCAGTACGCAGAATTTATTGACTGACAGACACACCAGGAACTGGCACAAGGGGATGATCCAGTAATGGGGTAATCAGTGCAATGAACTCCCTCGTGTATATTCTAGAGGACCCTAGAAGAGCTTGAAAGGGAAAAGCAGTGGAGAGAAGGGGACTCAGAGGGGAAACATTCAAAGATAAAGTACCATCTGCTCAAAGGTTCCTCAAAGGTTCCTCACGTCTCTTAAGTGCTAAACACAGCAGGAGTGCATATGATAAAGGGCATGGGAAAGAAATGAGGAAGGGCAACAGATGAAAAAGGAAAATGAGAGGAGCGAGGGTGTCCTGGGGCAATCGAGGAATGGGACAGAAGCAGGGAAGATTACAGATCATTGTGAGGTGAGGTAACGCAAGGCTACGGGATAGAAACAGTCTGGATGAAAAGCAATACTAAATAAGCCATTTCTGAAGCACAGTAAGGAAGAGGAGGTCAACTGTGGAGACAGCAGGGCCTCTAGGAGATAGAAAGGGGACTTAATTGACAGAAAAGATAGACATTGCTAAAAAATTAAATGGCTTCTTTGCCTCAGCATTCACGAAGGGAGACAGGGACAGATGCCAGGAGCAGACATGCCTTTCCCTGGGGAAGGAGAAGAAATACTGCAGGAAATCAGGATCACGTCAGAACAGGTGATTGAGAAACTGGAACAAACCTCAGCAGCAGAGAAGAAACAAACCACAAGGCAAACAGCAGGACTGGCTGCACAAACAAAGGTGTGGAACTGAGAGTAGAGGAAGAAATTCCTGCTCAACGCCTGGGCAAATGCTAGGCTTGTCCAGGGCAGCCGCCAGAGCCACTGTGGCACTGACCAGGGACATGTGGCTCCACAGCACACGTAACCAACTGATCCTGCTGGTCCAGGGCTTTATGGCAGCAGCACCACCAGCAGAAAACTGCCCTGTGGGAAGCTTCCTCTCTATTCCACTGACATGATGAGGAAGAAAAAGCAAAGTGCTGTGCAGGGCTGGAGAACTGTGTGGTGCAGGCCAGGCAGAGAGAAGAGGACGATATAGCCCTTGCTGACAAATACAAAGCAGTTCAAATTATTATCAAAATGAGGATGCAAAATGACCAGAGATACCAACTGGAGTAAAAGAAGGGCCAGACACCAACAAGATCTGACTCCAGGAGATGAGTTATTTGACACGGGCTCAGTTTTAAAAACAACAGCTAAACAAGCACTCCAGCACTTCCAACTCTATCCTCCTTTCCATGTGCCACAGAAAGGTGCGTGTGGTGTCTACAGCACAGGAAGGCAGAGACAAGTGTTCCACCAAACCTTGTGCTGGGGGGAAGAGGGGAGTGGCAAACTCAGCACAAAGGGGAAATTCTGCTCCTTCAGTGTGCAAGGTTGGGCTCCTAAAGGGTTATATTATCCTATGTTTCTTCTGACACTTGAAACAGTTCAAAGCTATTAATTTTTAAAGCACAGCATCTGTTTAGGTTTTTCATAGCAGCAAAGCTTACACACCACACACTTACACGCATACGCACGCGCACATTTGCATGCACGGACTCTCCAGGACATCAACACCCTCTGAATTTGCATGAATGTACCCACAATTTCCATGCACACGAACAGACACAAACACACACACCTGAAACACAAAAACTCACAGACCAGCTCATCACACTGATGTACAAATCCAAATTCCTAAGTTGTCAATACGGACACATAGATTCATTTGCACAAGAACAACCCACTCCCTCTTCCTTTACATTGATTGGTTTGNTTGGTTTTCTTTTTTTTTTTTTTTTTGGCCAGAAAATCTTGATCTGGCAAGAGTTGATAAATAAATAATAATAAAAATAATAAATAAAGAACTCAGCATGCTTATAGAGTGTTTACAGACTCATTACTCTGTAACGATGATGTGAAAGAAGAAAAAAAAAAACCCACCCCA
>VZRX01017861.1:77641-170361 GCA_013398075.1 Notiomystis cincta | reverse complement strand
GCGCCTGTGCCCCCAGCGATCCTCTCCGGGAACCCGGCGGCACCCTCCGGGAGCGGAGCGGGCCGGGCTCTCCTCAGCCCGCCAGGGCGGGGCTTGTTCGTCGTCCCCGAGCCTGACGGAGAGGCCCTTGCGTGTTGCCATGGCCGAGGGGTCCGCGGCGGCGCCGGCGTGCTTCAGCGAGGATGATTTTTACTGCCCGGTGTGCCAGGAGGTGTTCAAAACGCCCGTGAGGACCGCCAACTGCCAGCACGTGTGGGTATCCCGACCCCCCGCCCCTTCCCAAGCCTTCCCTCGCCTCCTCCGGCTCTGCGCCTTGTGCTCCTTGGCTCCTCCCGCTCCTGGCGCACGGACCCTCGGCCTGGAGCCGCTGGCGGTGCGGGTACGAGCCCAGTGCTGCCCCAGCCTCCCCTCGCCTCTTCTCTTTTGTAGCCGCCGAGGACCGCTCGTTTAGGAGAAGCCCCCCCGCCCCACCTCCCCGGGTGTCTGGTCGGCGGCGGGGGAGTTTTGCTGTGCTGTCTGACCTAACTCGCGGTTTTTAACTTCATGGTTTTCCCCGTTCCTTTTCGAACAAGGACGGTAGTGTGAGTTCTCTCTTTTCAGTTCATCTATTCAGCATTTTTTTTTTCCAGAGGGCCGTTTGATTACAACGTGCTACTTTGTAGAAAAGCAAAATAGCTTTGGCAGCTGGTGCGTAAGGAAAGAGAGCTGCAAAAGCTGGTGAGCTGAGGTCTCCTGAAACGCGTGTGAATGAAGCTTTGCAGTGGTTTTGGCTCTGCTTAAGGACAATAAACAGGAGTTACTCTGATAAGATTGTCCAAAGTCACGTGCTTGCGGCACCATTTAATATCTCATTAGTGATCAATCTGGTGTGGAGCTCGGTAATACTAGTCAATAAACAAGAAGAGTTTTACCTAGAGTTCATTGCCAAGCTCCCCTGATTTCCATATATCTTCATCGTAAGCACCATTATTTCATATTTATTTTAAATGTCAAACTTTGTATTTGGTAAAGTATTACTCTGATACCTCGCTTTTTTTTTTTTTTTCCTAACAATCATCCAGCTCTCTTCAAGGACAGAGTATCTAATTCTGTATATTTTGCTAACCTGTGTTTGTGGTAACTTTTCAATTTAGGTTTTGCAGGAAGTGCTTCTTGACAGCTATAAGAGAAAGTGGAACGCATTGTCCTCTCTGCCGGGGGAGTGTGACTAAAAAAGAAAGAACGTATCCCAAAAGGGCTCTAGATGTTGAAAACAGTATGAAGAAAGCTTCTGGGGGCTGTAGATGCTGTGAGAAGCAGGTAGAGTAAAACTTTAAAAATAGTTGAATCAATTTTTCGTGTTTTTGTTCAGACACGCCTTTTCTGTGTGTCATTCTCATCTTGGAGCTAAAGAGCCTATAGCAGTTTGAGCTTAGCTTTGTATGGCTTATGCCTACACTGGGCATGCAGTGCCTGCTGGCTGTACTTAACAGTTGGAAACTGAAAGAACATCTTGAATTGTCAATAAAGGCATTTTAAGTGGAGTGCCAGTTTTCCCCCAAAAAGATGGGGAAAAAACTGGATATAGCTATAAAACCGGCAAAAGGAAAGTTAAGGAGCTGAACATGAAAACTGCAGATATGTGGAAAACCTCAGAAACTTTTAGTATGGAAATGCAACTGCTTTGAGCTGCCATAAAATTTAATTTAAACCAAAAAAATGTGAGTTGATTACTTGCAGTGCCCGCATGATCAATCATATGTAATTTCCTCCTTCACCATCAGTCGTTTCATATTCTCTTCATTTCCTTTCTAAAGGGGCCATTATTTTTAGACCACTGGGTGAAATCTTGACCCTCACTGAAACCAAGAGTAATGTTTCTTTCAATATAAACAGATGCAGGATTTCAGCCACACTTTTTGTTTATAACAAAATTCATCAAATCCAGGTAGTCTTTATGTTTGTTTTGTTTCACTTGGGACTTCTGCCCGTGTGAAGATCAGCACTAATGGAATCCTCAGCTGCTTCCATTTTTCCATGTGACTCATTAGGATCAAATGTGGGTAGAAAGAAACTGATAGAAAGTTGGTAAACTGGAAGGAAGAACCAAACAGAATAACTTAATGGAATTTAGGCACAGGCATGTGAGATACATTCTTGTTCAGTCTCTAGACCTGTGGGCACCTTCTGACAGTGCTGTTGGACCTGAAATTCAGATTAAGGGCATGTCCAACACAGCTATCTTCTGACAAATCTAAGCAACTTATTCTCTTAATTTGAGTTAAAGGTCAATAGGTAGCCTTAAATTGGTGATCATTCACCTGGGTTTTTTTTTCCCCTCCCCTGTCAATGAGCAAAGGAACACCCCTAATGCAAAAAGAAAGTGTTCCTCTGCATGAGGTAACAGCAGGCCAGAGAAGACTGAAGGAGCAGTGGTGCTTATCCCATTCTCACAGCTACTCTCTGTTATGGCTCATCAGCTATTGATCCTAGCTCTGGGAGGTGTAGTTCCAGTAACTTTGTTTCAGTTAGATGGTGTTTACTTGCCTCTTTTGTCCCTGAGAGAGCTCTCAGATGTCCAGCAGTTTGAGTGGCAATGTTCTCCAGTCTCACAGAGTGACACTGGCTCTGAGGAGAGAGGAATTGGAGATGTCCTGTTGGTAAAGAAAGTGTTCGTGCTCAGAAGGGAGACACAAGTTCTGGTCTCTGCTGCATATGGCATCCAAATAATTCCTGCATGCTTTGCTTTCTGTTGGCAGAATTCTCTCTTCCTTCTATCCCTGGATTGTTCAGTATGATTTCAGTAATTTGGCATTTTGTTTTCAGGTTAGGTTTTCATGGATGAGACAGCATTATAAAACATGTAAGAAGTATCAGGATGAATATGGTGTTTCTTCAATTATTCCAAACTTACAGATTTCCCAAGATGCAACAGGGAACAGGTAATCAGGGTGTTCTGTGTGTAACAGTGCATCTTCTTTCCCCATCCCCTCACCCAATGGAAAGTATTTTTTTCCAGGGCATTCCTTCTTTTTGCAATAATTATTGTCCATATTTTTGTGCTTCAAAATATGAGTTTTTCCAGGTCTTTTTCTCTACTCTTAGCAGACAGAAGAAAACCTTGCTGCATGATGGCTTTGAAATGTCTTCTAGAGACTCTCCTAAAAAGTATTTAATATTTGTAGCTTGCTTTCTTTGCCTTGACAGCATTTGAGCAGCTTACTTTGTAACATATTTCATAATATTTACCTCTGGAGAAGTTCCTGTCTATTTTTATTCCCCCACCCCTTTCCTAAGTTTGTTTTAGTGGGTATCCTGTTTCAAAACATTACTGTGCAAGCTTTTGCTTTCTGATTGAATTTATTTTGGACAGATCTCATATGAAATATATAAGGAACTCCAGTATGTTACACACCATAAAATCAAATGACACTTGCCATTTGTTTTCAGGCAGTAAAGCTAACTTTTTTTTTTATATATTCTCACTGATAATAGGGGTTGGGAATTTTTGGTTATTTTTGAAAAGCTTTTTATGTGTTCATTTCACATAGCTTTATTATATTTATATATATATCCCATCTTTTTTTTTGTCCCATTGATTTTCTATTTTTAGCAGTCTGAACTTTTCTGTGTTCGGTTTTCAACCCATCAGTCTATTGAAAGTTGAAGCTGTTACTGGAATTGGCTGCAGCAATGTTTCACCAAAGTATTTGGATATTCTGATATCACTATTTGTGCAGTTTGTCACAGTAGAATATCTGTGATTGTAATATTACAGAAATATATAAAAATTTACCATATTTATGACTGTAAATATTCATGTTCTTAGCATGCCTGTACAGTTTCTTCTGACTAAGCTAGAGGTGCATACACAGTCAAATTGACTTTCTAAAATGTTTTTCTGCTTTACTCTTACTTTAGGAAGAAAGTTTATTTTGTGCTCAGCATAAGAAAACTTACTTTGCTGTAGTTGAAAGTTGCAAATTATTTGCGTGAATACATGGCAGTTAAAAGCCTTCCTAAGTCAAAAAACTTACAGTGCTACCTGTGTTACATTCATGTAGTTCATAATGCTCTGAGTTACTTGGCTGTCACCTGCATTGCCAAATGTTTGTTGTATTATATACCATTTTCCTGTAAAGTTATGTGGCATGCCACCACACATCACCATGGTAATTAAATTATCCAGAGAGGTCCCAGTTGACTGGAAATTAGCAAATGTAATGCCCATCTATGAGAAGGATCAGAAGAATGATCCAGGGAGCTACAGACCTGTCAGACTCACCTTGGTGTATTGGGGGAGCTCATGGAGTAGAACATCCTGAGTGCCATCACTTGGCACGTGCAGGACTACCAGGGGATCAGGCCCAGCCAACATGGATTTACAAAAGTCAGGTCCTGCTTCTCCAAACTGATCACCTTCTGTGATAAGGTGACCTGCTTAGTAGATGAGGGAAAGACTGTGGATACTGTCTCTGTAAACTTCAGGAAAGCATTTGTTACCATCTCCCACAGTATTCTCCTGGAGAAGAAGGCAGCCAATGGCTTGGACAGGTGTGCACTTCACTGGATGAAAAAGCTCTTTGGATGGCCAGGCCCAGAGAGAGGTGGTGCATGGAGTTACATCCTGCTGGCACCTGGCCAGCAGAGCTGTTCTCCAGGGTCGGTTTGAGGCCACACCTTTATTGATGATTTGGATGAGGGGATTGAGTGCTCCCTCAGTCAGTTTAGAGGTGACACCAAGTTGTGTGGAAGTGTTGATCTGCTGGAGGGCAGGGAGGCTCTGCAGAGGGATCTGGACTGGCTGGATCAATGGCAGAGGCCTGTGAGGTTCAACGAGGCCAAGTGCTGGGTCCTGCACTGTGGTCACAACAACCCCAGGCAGTGCCACAGGCTGTGGGCAGAGTGGCTGGAATGCACCCATTGGAAAAGGACCTGGGGGTGCTGGTTGAGAGTGGTTGATGAGAGCCATGATCTCGCAGTGTGCTCAGGTGGCTGAGAAGACCAGTGGCATCCTGGCCTGTTTCACAAGTACTGTGGTCAGCAGGACCAGGGCAGGGATGGTCCCCCTGTACTCAGCACCCATACCCTGTGTTCAGTTCTGGGCCCCTCAGTCCAGGAAGGACACTGAGGTGCTGGAGCAAGTCCAGGGAAGGGCAGTGGAGCTGGTGAAGGGCCTGGAGCACAAGTCCTGTGAAGAGCAGCTGAATGAGCTGGGGTTGTTTATCCTGGAGAAAAGGAGGCTCAGGGAAGACCTCATTGCTACAGTTACCTGAGAGGAGATTGTAGTGAGGTGAGGGTCAGTCTCTTCTGCCACGTCTTGAAGTGAAAGAATGAGGTGAAGTGGCCTTATCTTGCACCAGGGGAGGTTCAGATTAGATAGTAGAAACATTTTTTTACTGAGAGAATGGTTAGGCACTGGAATAAATTGCCCAGGATGGTGGTGGAGTCAGTCTCTGGAGGTATTCAAGAGGTGGCTGGATGTGGCACTTGGGCATATGGTTTAAAAGTGATTATGATGATGCTGGGTTGAGAGTTGGATAGATGATCTTGAAAGTTTTTTTCATAAATACTGAGACATACCTTGATCCAAAGGAAAAGTGAGGGTTAGGATATGTGCCATTGTATGTGGCCTTGAAATTCATGGGACTTAAAGCATATTCCCCCTCACCTCTGTCGCTGTTAAACATTTAAAAATGTTGATAGTTGTGTAAAATAATCTCAAGTTCATTGGGTTTTTTTCTTCATTTAAAGTAGCAGGAGTGATGCAATATCTGGTACTGGCGAGATGGCTAATAATCAAATACTTCAAGGAGAAACAAGGTAGGTTGTTTACTTGTCTGTAGTTGTTATTAAAATAGATTCTGATAGTCACAGTGCAAACTTCTGTTAATGCAAAAAACAAAACTCAAAAAACCCACAGAAAAATGCCAGGAGCTGTATTTATAGAATCCTGTAGTTTCTTGTACATTTGCATCTGTATGTTAGAATTTGGGTATTTTAGTACTTTCCTGAAGGAAACCTAAAAGGTGTTACAAGAAAGCAACCTCAGGGTGAAGCTTAAATGGGAACAAAAGTAGCCCAAGTCTCAGAAGAGTGCATTTAGGCATAGCAATTTGGAAATGTACTTCAAAATTGCCATTTGATAGTAGCACTGGGACTCCTTGAGATCTGCTAGTATGTCAGTGGGGCTGTGGGGGTTTTTGTTGTTATCAAAGCAAGAGAAAACAATGATAGCTCCATTTGTATGCTTTCCTAACACTACTTCTGAAACTCTCTTTTCTGTTTAATACTGTTGTATTTCTGTTTACAGTGGACACCCAACCTTCAAATGCCCCCTGTGTCAGGAAGCCAATTTTACCAGACAGCGCTTGCTGGATCACTGTAATAATAGACATCTTTATCAGATCGTTCCTGTGGTAAGTAGAGTTGCTTGTGTATGTTTCTGCAGCTACTTTCATTGTAATTACATGGAAAATTTTAAGTGTGCAGTGGCTACTCTATATCTGTAACAATCACTGTGGTTTGAGAAAGACAGACAGTGTACTTCATGCAGTGCATTTAAATTGAAGAGCCACTTTGATGTGAAAACGTTTCATGTCCAGCCTGCTGGTTCTAAGGCATTTGTGACTTAGCTGTCTCATTTATCTTGATGTGAAATAGGCTCAGTTTTTGAGCCTGGTGCTTGACTCTTCTGTATTTAGTAGTTCAGGTCTCTTTCTATAGAATCCTATTTGTAACGTAATTATTGTTTCATGTGAAACCTATAGTTAATTGAAAAGTAATCCAAGGTAACCAAAGGGTCTGAAGGAGAAAAATCTGGGTTTCTGTTGTTTTCATTGTATAGGGTGTGTTATTTTTTCTTTTGGCTTACTTGATCACCTCAGTTGTATGAAAATTCTCCCGAACAATAAGTAGGGTGCAGTAATCGCTTTATTTTCTAAATTGACTCAGATATGATAATCTTCCACTCCTAAGAGAAACACTTTAGGAATCTACCAAGTTGAAATGTAGTTTTTGAATCTTACACAATTGAGGATAAGCACGCTTAGAAGTATGATTTGATGTTAATGTCTTACTGTATTTTGTTAGTGGATGAGTAATAGACTAGTTATTCCTGTAGAACTTGTCTTTAATGCATTCTGTATTGCCAATAACTTTTTTTTTCATTCTGTCTCTTCTCTTCCCCCTCCAAATTCAGATCTGTCCTATCTGTGTATCTCTTCCTTGGGCAGATACTAACCAGGTTACTAGAAATCTTGTTAGCCATCTAAATCTAAGACACCGGTTTGACTACGGAGAATTTGTGGTAAGCTTTTTCTTCTTTGAGGTGTGGGGTAATAAATGGTAACTTTTTTTCTAGAAATCAAAATGCCAAATAAAAACTTTGTACTGAACTTGTGCTCTGGACATGCTGTGTTCCCATTCTCTATGGAACTCAGAAGCAGACCTGTCTGTTCTTAAACTTTGTTAGCAACATGAAGTGCTACTGGGAGTAGGTGTTGTCAATAGTTAAACTGCTCCAAGCTGATGAGTTAAGTCTTTGTCTTCTCAATCTGAACTATTTATTACTTTTACTCTGTTTATTAGAACAGTGTATTACTGCTGTTTCTGGGGGAAATAAAATAGATGCTACTCTTATTTTATTGACATTATTGACCTTTTAATGCAGAAATTGCTGAATTATATACTCAAAGTATAGCTTGACTAGCTGGTGTTGCTGCTACATCATCTCTTCCTGTATGTTGTGAGAGAGACTGAAAGATATGTCATTTAATCAATCTTCAGGTTGTCTCTTTTCAGTAAATGACCTTGAAGCAGATGCAGAACTGCATACACAGATGTAGTCAGTAGCTGATTCATAGGTCCAGCCAAACATTTGGGTTCCCCATGTGGGATCAGAGAGCTGGAGAGTTTTTGGCTTTTTCTACAGAGTTTGACAGAGTTTGGGCTGTGCAGCAGGTATAGTATTTGAGTCACAGGCAGCCTCACTGGGTCAGGATGGCAAAGATGATGTCCTTTGAGTTGAGTGAGCTGTGATAAAGGCCTGAAGAGCTAGGGTTTGGTATGGGGGGATTGGGCTCTTCACCATGAGTGCATGTTTGATGACCTAAAACTGGTGACAAGAACTCTGATTTGGGGAAACTGCCAGAATTGTACTTTAAAAGATGCATTACTCTGGCACATTAACAACATGGAAGGTATTTCTGCAAAAAGTAAGACTTCTTGTGTTCTACATTTGCTTTCTTATTTTAAGCAGTACATTCTCAAGCTGTTGTCTGGGGATCCCTGGTTTTATTAATGGAGGATGTTATGGCTGGTTAGAAGCCCTGTTAAAAGAATTGGGTGACAGAGTCAGCTCTCGTGAGCTGGCTGCTCTGTAATGTAATTGAGCCAGGGAGACAAGATGGACCCTTCTGCTTAATGAGCCTTGTCCCACTCAGCTGATTCTTCTGTCTCATGTGTCTCTTGGTACTTGGTTCAATAAAAGATTCTGTGCAATATAAACAGTCATCTAGTAGCATAGAGAGTCTTCACCTAGGTGCCATTTCCTGTGTAAAAACATAGCAAATGAATGACTAAACTAATGACTGTGCTACATCTTGAGTATTTGTCCATTTTGATGATGTTTTCATTTTGTTTAGAATCTTCAGCTTGATGAAGAAGCCCAATACCAAAATGCAGTTCAAGAATCCTGTCATGTGAACTTTTAAAGTAGAGCCCCCTTCAACTTCATACTGATTATCTGAGAGAAAAATTACTTTATTCTGTTGGCAGTCTGAAGGGTATATTAATAAAAATGTTGTTCAGTAACCACTTTTCAGGCTAAGCTTCTTTTCACACTCATAAGGACTTCTGATACATGATTTTGCTGAAACTCAAGCTTGACATCTTTACTGAGATCGGTCCCTGTGGAATTAGGAACATTTTTGGAACTTCACTCTTGATTTTCTCTAACTTTTACTACTCTGTTAATTACATGTTCATATGATTAATGTAGGATGTTTTAATTCACCAAAACCAACTTTGGAAGTATCTTTAGAAAGAGATGCAAGGATGCTCTGTTGCACGGTTGGGTTTCTTCAAGTTCAGCTGTCTTCTAAGGTATCTTATGAGATGATAATTTATTTTTTTTCTCTTCCTGCCAAGGACAGGCATTTGTCCTGCCAAGAACTAATTTTATTTTGATGTTGTGATTTGGTTTTTACTATTGCTATGTGACTGAAAATAACAACAGCTTAAAATATTAAAATATTTCTTTTCTATAGATCGACAATGCAGAGCAGGGCTTTTTTCACCTTTCATTGAGAAAGAATGATGCCATTGCCTAGGAATAACTAAATCTCTTTTTCCCTCTTTGAGAGCATAACTAAAATAGGATGCTTGCTTACTAATGTGGTGAGTGAGGAGTATTCTCTGTACTCCCAGCTCCTAAGGAAGATTACGTATTTTCTGAGCAATTCAAGATGACATGCAAAAGGTATACTTTTTTTGGCCTATGCCTGTGACCAGGTTTTGCTGGATGGAGCTTTTTAAGAACTTCTGGTTTTGCATTTGGAATTAAGTTTTGGTCTGTCCTGTCTTTCATGGAAGGCTGTGTAGCTAAATAACTAAACTGGCTTCACACCTACCAAAACTCTTATTTTCGTAAAGCTGTTTAAAACTTGTACATCTCCTGCATATAAAGGCTTCAAAAAACAGTTGAGAAGAAAAAAACTTATTCTGAAATAGTTATGAACATATTTTAAGAGTTCCTGTTCTAGATTTCCACCTTCCCAGCAAGAACATTGTTAAAATTGGAGAAAATAATAATAATACAATTTTGAATTTAAATGGAAAAGCCATTTGTAAAAACTTGAAGACCTTTTATATAATACTGGAAGGGAGAAGGGGAAAGAAGGCTGCATAGTACACATTTTGGAGTTTTAAATAGAGTGTTCTGAACTTACACCTGTTAGAACTGACTCTGTATCCTGTGTGTCCATCACCTGTTGTCAAGCTATTGTTAATGAGCATTGCATATGTGGTGGGAAACATCCCCAGTAATTTTCTTAGTCTGGATAGTGATTTATGTGTAGTAATATCAGTTGTGCAGCCAAAGTACAATCTGCTTCTTGTGCCCTGCCTCCCTGTTCCTCCCCAAACAGAGGGTTTGATTATTCTTGAAATGCTGGGATATTTCATATTCCAAAACTGGTATTGCATTCCACTTTCCCTATTTGCCACCCTTCTCTTGTCTGTGTATTCTCACATGTCTGTCAGCTCTTGTGCTTGTGTGACCACATACTGATTTGGAGTGGTTCACTGAGCCAACAGAAAAAAAATTCAGCTTTTTACTTTTGCTCTGTAAAGCCAACTATGAAACAGTGCCCTTATACAGAAAAGAACATCAAGGTACCTGATGCTGAAGTTTTACCTTTTTAAAATAAAAACACATACTATGGTGATTTATTACTGCATACATTTCCTAAGGAGTTTAACAGTTACATGTAAGTTTAATTAACTTTTTTAGATTCAATAAAATGTTTATATGATCTGGCAATAAATGCCTACAGCCAATACAGATTCTGAATGCCTCATGGACACTGGAACTAGTTATTTCTATTACTTGAATATATCTTGAGAATTGCAAGTGAAATGACATCTGTTTTAAAACTCTGGGAAACAATTTTTTCTATAGCAATAATTAGTTGTCACTTGATGCATAGTTGCTACGCATTTTAGTCATGTTTAAATGTTGAGAGACTTAAATACACATTTTAAAGCAACAAATGTGTATTAATGCAATACAAAAAAAACCTTTCAAAATGTTTATCCTCTTTATTTAAAATCTGTATTGGCAGGTGCTGCCTTGCTAAGATTTTGTACTTTTAATATGAAGAGATTGCATCCAATACATTCACTAGGTAAGCGTTTAATGAAAATTAAACTACTTAAATATGTTGCTGCTGGTCATGATCTTTCTCACTGAAACTCAGACATGCACAAAAAGCTGTGTATTTGTGATGGATGATGCTCAGAACATTAAATCTTTACTAGAAGATTGCTTCTTAACAATGTTTTCATGTTCATGTTGCATTATGTTATGTTTCAATTGTACCTTCTGGGTTTTTTCCTATTAAAGTATTTTATTTTCTATTTGTCTTTTTGTTGCATAATAAAGATGATCAGTTCCCTTGGTGCTACTTCTTCATTTTCAGATGCTTTCTAAAACTTAAATATGTGATCAATTTTATGTCTATGCACTTTGAATTATTGGAATGGTGTGTATGCTGCTGGAATGATGAGATGTGACTGGTGATGCATCTGTGAGCTGACAAGTTACCTTATATCATACCTTAGGTATTTCTAGCAAGCAGAAAAGATGATAGGTTGACCAAAATCTACATTGTGCATCTTTTCTCACTTCCATGTTTGTACATTGCTGTCCCATGTAATGTTGATAGAGAAATAACATCCTAAAAGGAGAGGGAAAGAGGTACATAAGTTGGGGTCATTAGCAAACCTTGTTATTTAAAGGTAGGTTGTCTGAGAAGATTTAATCATTTTCTGAGGAAAGAATTGCCAGTAAATTTGGGTTGGTTGCAACTTTTAACCAGCAAGATGGCAGCTAGATGATTTATCTTTCTGCCTGTTGTTCTTGTGCTGAAGAAACCTTTGGTTATTTCTTGTGCTTTTGCATTCTAAGGACACACAGATGGTAATACAGTAATAAAATTGACTTAATGTGTTATTTTGAATGACAGAAATGTAACAAAATTATGTAAATTTCCTTTTTGTTAATTTATTCTTTCCCCATAGAATCTAATTTTCTGATCTCTAAGTAAACCACTGTATCTTCTGAATCTGTTTATAAGCCCTTTGTTAGAGGTTTCATTTGATTTGATTTTATTACAGCAATTCATATTTCACTACTTAGAGAGAATGCATGTGATGTGTTTAATTCTCATTGGCAGTATCTTGGTTAGAGGATACTTGAGCTCTCTAAAATTGCTCTTTGTCCACCAGTCTTAAGCCAGGGTGTTGTTCCCAGGGAGAGGGGGATTTTTGTGCACCCAGCTCATCTTCTGACAGGTAGTTGGAACTAGAAGGCTTTCTGTGTTTGGGAAGCATTCCTGGGTCCCTCTTTTATAGATTTGACTTTTGAGTCTGGTGAGATTTGAACAAGTGTCCGTGTAGACTCTGCTATAAAAGTGAAGAGTGTATTTTTTATATCCTTTGTTTATGCAGAAACAGACACACCAATTCATGAACACTGTTAGGGGATGGGACAGTGTTTACCAGACATGGGAAAGTGCACCTTTGTGAAATGACTGCAGAACCTGGCATTCAAGGCTGCCTTATTGCAAGACAGAAGAACTACAAGAATATCTAGCAAAGGCATGTTCAGGTTTCTTTCAGAATTTGTGAAACAAGCAATGAAAGGGCACAAAAACTACAGTCTGCTCTCCATCCGGTGTATATTTGCTCCAGAAATCAGGTTTCTTTTGTTTCCTGTTGTGGCTGTATTTGAAAACGTGGAGGAGACGTAATTCAGGGCATCTGCAATGAGAAGACATTTCAATAATGTTGAAACTTCCACTTCCCAGTGAATTGCCAGTCTTCTTAGGGTCAAAGCATGGGGGTTTTTTGTCTCATGAATTGAGTAGGTCTGTACTGTTTCTTATATTTCTCAAACTCTGGGTCTACTTTGGGAAGGACACTTTTCACTTCATTTTCCAGCTCTAACCAGCCTTATTTGTATCTGTAACATTTTCATGGACAGGATGAGGAAAGTGCCAAGAAAGTGAATTTTATGTTTATTGCCTCCCCATGCCTCATAGTGTTAGGAAATTGAGGGCAAGGAGAGAGGGAGGAGTCATCACTGCCGAATGCATTCTGTGGAATAGCATTTAATTCTGTTTTAAATCTGTGCCTTAAATACTTTGTATGCATTTAGAGGCATTCCCCAGCTCTATGAAGCTGTAGGTTATTTCTCAGGGCTTGGAGACAGAATACTGGTTTTGTGAACTTACTTAATCTTATGAGGAGGTGTAGTCACTGAGAAAAATGCTTCTCACTATTACTTTACATTCTTTCTCTGCTGGTGTGTTTCTGTCACCCATTTTTTCATAGAATGGCTTGGGTTGGAATGGACCTTAAAGATAATCTCATTCCAGCCCCCTGCCATGGGCAGGGACACTGTCCACCAGACCAGATTGCTCAAAGCCCCATCCAGCTTGGCCTTGAACACTTCCAGGGATGAGGCATCCACAGCTTTTTTTACATAACCTGTTCCTGTGTCTCACCATCTGTTTTCCTCTATGTGCATTTCCCTACAGCAGTCTCATAAATATACACTACCTGTTTCCCTCCCACTCCCTTTTCTGTCTTTTAAAGTAGTCAGCAATTAAATTGCTACAAATGTATTTCTTGGCTACTAATTATTGTTTCATGTTCTGTATGTTTTATAAGCTCCTCTGGCTGTGCCATTAATATGGGGCTGGTGTGGGCTGCAGGGGTAAATACAGTAACTAAGAAGCCAATAATTTCCAGCGCTCTCCAGACATGTTTACTTCTACGGCTAGAGGAGTTTATGTTTCTCAGAATGTGTTTGTGCTTGGAACGAATCTGAAAGTCTTAGCAGATAGATTTTATTGCTTTTAAACGAATTTTAAGGCATTTACTTTGCTCTTTTCTGTAGAGGGAGGATCTGGTTTTGGACTGGAGAGATTAGGATGAGGTTGAAAGTTTAAAACTTTTCACAAAGACCAATTCTTTGATGGTAATAGCACCCTCTATTCCCCAAAAACCTGGCAATAGCTTCTCTGGTTTTGCAGGCATGGACAGAAGAGTGTGGGATGTGTTTTCTCCAGGGTAACTGCTGTGGCCCCACTGTCATAGGTGAGATTTATGTACCACCTTAGTTGTGAGACTGATCAAACTTGAGCAGTTTCTTTTATGATTATTTTTTTCCTTTCATGATTTTTTTTCTTTCATAATTCAAACCACCAGAGGGCACTGAATATTTTTGGGTACTCTTTAAATAAGTACTTAAGGGTGATAATTCAATAAGTAGTTGTACTCCAAAACACTCTTAGATACGGAATTTCTCTCCAGATGTTTCATAAAACGTAATAAATCTTTGATGGATTTTTGGGGTGTTAAGGGACTGGCTGGGGTCATTCCATTCTACAGAAAGAGTAGTTGCAACTTACTTTAAAATCTGAAAATTACAGATTTACTTAGGTTGCTTTACCATCTGTGGCAAGTAAGCAGTGTTCCCCCCGGACGCCCCTCTGGGAAGAAGGGAGGGCTCCCCTGTTCCCGAGTGAGCATAGGATGTGATACCTTCTTGCAAACGCCCTTCGCTTGCGAGACCTTTCCTTGCCCAAGGGCGTTCTCCAGCAGCCTCTGGGCGCTGTAGTGCAGGCAGGAGGCACACGGGGGCAGCTGAGGACTGATGCATTCTGTGACAGTGACAAGGAGTTGGTGCTCCTTCCTGGCTTCTTGCTTTGTCAGGCTGCGCTCCTGTCATCGCCCTCGCTAATTCCTTCTGCCGCCGAGTGAGGCCCGCCCGGTGCCCCGTCCGCGTGTGCTGCGTTATCCCTCCTTAGCATTCACAGCAGTCTGGGGGGACAGCCCTCCGGGATGAAGGGAGGAATTGTACCAGCTCAGGCTGAGGTTGCCTCATGTGAGAGAGAACTAAATCTCCCTGGAGTGTGCTTCTGCAGTGGCATGAGAGTGGCCAGCCACACCACTTTAGTAGCTGCTAATCAGTGACAGTTCGTTTCACACCGTAATCTGATTCCTATTTAGCGTGAAATGTGTTTGTGTAAAAACATGTCAGACATGATTCAGATCCCTGGGAGAGGGAGGGAGGTGTAATCCTGTATGAGTAGTTATTTAATTTATGAAATATTGTTTTTTTACACATACAAAAATAATGGTTAAAGTATGTCTAAAGTGGGCAGGAAGGTGTGCAATGTTATATCCAAACTTCTGCCATTTGCTTTGTAGCCTTGCTTTTTAATTTACCTGTAGCTAAGCAGTGTGAGGAAGCTGAAGGTGTGCTTCCTTTTCTTGATACACTCTTAATGAAAGCAAACATGTCTTGTTTGCTCCTCTGCAAGCAGCTGGAACACTTGTATTTGATATCTGGTGTAATTTTCACTTTTTTATGTGACATCCCACGTGACACTTTCTAGGTTTGTAAACACTGGAGCTTCGTAACTTGTAAGGTCCTGGATTTGATCGAAGGTCTTCTATTTTGCAGGTTTATCTGACAACTCTTATCTTCATTGCTGCTTTTGCCTCGTCAGCCACAGAGATAACACTGCAATAGTATCTCTGTTTGGTAGATAAACTGGAAAAGTGAACCTAATTTGTGCAAGATAATGCAGGATGCTTGAGACAGGGCAAGGGACAATCCACTATCTGAGAGTAATAGACCTATCTGAGTATTCTCCTGCTCTTTTCACATTTGAACTATAGGCACTGCTGTAAGTGGGATGCATAATGTTCTGCAAACCAGCACTTTTCATATTATGTAATGAATCCATATCACTTGAAGCTGACATTGAAACTTGTGATCAGATAGATTCCACCCAAATGCCAACAAGCGATCATGAATCACCATTGTTTGCTGAGCACTATACAGATGGCAAAGTTACCAAAGCATCTCTGCTACCTTACAGAAGATTACCTATTCAAATATGCAACTACCTACCAAAAGTTCTAAAAAATCACTATATGTATGGTGCTAATTTTACTTGGGTTTATGGTTCTCAGTAGTTAGCTGATACTGTGTTTTGCAATGAAGTCTCTTAGGCTTTTAAAAGTGCTCTCCTCCACTCAATTTTCCCAGTCTCTCTGCCTTCATTACTGTCTCTTCCTAGATTATTACAAAGCTCTGTAGCTTTACAAAGAAGAGTAAAACAGGTGATGCTTCCCATCTGCATTGGACAATGACTGATGAACCTTCCTTCTTCTGCAGCAAGGCAGGGGAAAAGCACTGCAGTACCTTTATTACTGTGCTGTGGAAGAGCCCACAGGCCACAGTGCCACGAGGAAGGCATGATGACACAGGGCCTGTCCCAAGGAACGTGCAGTCTGCTCTGGGACACTCTCCATCTCTCTGGTGCTCTCAAAGTAAGCTCAGCAGGAGATCCAGGCAGTCACTTGCAATAGATCTGCAGCAAGCTCCACAACAAGTTCTGATGTCTTTCATTTTCCTTGTTTGTACTAGCAGCATGAGGGTCTATGGGGAAAGAAATGTAATGGACTGGCAAAAGCTCAGATTTTGCAGGTGTCTCTTATAGTTACTTAGGGCTCATTAGACATCTTAGCAGTCATAAAAGTTGTGAAACATGTTCAAGGCAAAGAATTGCAAGAAAGGAAAAAGCAATCAACCAGTTAAAGACCTGCTCCTTCTCCTTTGCATTTAATGTTTTTATTTTTCTTCAGACTCAGAGCTTGCAATCAGGATATTGGTGGAGTCTACTTGCAGATCAAAATGTTAATGGGAAAGAACATTCTTGAATTCCACAGCTCCTTGATTGTTAAGAGATTATATGCATCATTTTGGCTGCCATATGTTAAAGAAACTTCTCAGCCTGACTATTCACAAGACGCTCAGGCATCTCAATCTGCAGCTTGCAAGCTGAGCTGCCTTGACCAGGTGCATTCCTCAACATATACGCCCTGGTAGCTGTGGAATAAAGACATAGTCTGACTGCCATTCTTTTTGTTCTTCTGAAAATGTACACTGTCTATTCATGTAAGTTGCACTTCTTTTTATTAATATTCAGTTATTTCTTACTGTGGGCCTCAGTCTTGGAGGTATGATACAGTTATATTATTCTGGTAAGAAAAATGCAAGAAATCCTGTAGGAAAACCTGAAGAAAAATAAGGGATATGTATATTGCCTGAACACAGACAATAAGTCAGTAATAAAGCAAGATGGTTGTCATTGTAGAGAACATGATTACAAAAGTAGATGAGATCTGTTGAAAAGATCCTCCATGGTTAGACAGAAAAAAACCAACTTCCTGAAGACTGCCCCTATATGAATTACTTTCTTCTCAACATGTGTTAAAAAGCCCATTTTAGCTATTTACTGGGTGACACTGAATTTTCTGCCAAGAGCTTCTATCTTAAAATCTTGATGTTCTGTTATTAACATAATAGCTATTTTTCCATTGCATCTTGGTTTATTTTACCAGATGACCAATTGAGGTGTCAAAACTCTGAGTTTATTTATTGAAAAAGCAGTGTGTGTTAGCATATAACTTTCATGCCTTCTCTGTTTGGTATCTCTATGTGCCAATTCCCAAACCTTATAATATTTCCTTTGAGTAAGTCACTTTTTAGCTGGTCCTGAAAGCAGCAGTGGTCACGACACAGAGGTTCATACAATCCTTCATCTCTCTCTCTACTATTGACAAGAATTTGGTGTAAGCTCCCATGTGGTTGATACATCTTACAAGTGGGGATAGGGAACAGAGAGCAATTGTAGTGATTATTTCCATCTAAATGGGAGAAGAAAAGCAGAGTTTTAGGCTTTCTTCCAACATCAAGTAGTAAGACCAGAATTGTGCTATTTGAGTTCACCATCTATGGAAAGCCCTTGTAAGGTAATATTATCAAGATACAATGGATACAGCCTTTTAGTTTTGATCAGGAGTGTATTTTTGAACAAGTGTTATCATCATCACTGTTCTTATTTACAATGCTTATGTTCATATCACAGAGCAGTTTTGGCGTGTCCAAATTGAATTCCTTTGTTTTGAAACTAAGCCAGAATATGTTCTGCAGATCCTGCCTAATGAGTCCAGTTGTTACCACTGATGTCCATCCTTGGGATCAAGTCAGAGCCAGACTAAAGCAGAACCCTTTGAGGTTTGAACAGCATAGATGCCAGGTTCTTACCACCAGGTGTTTCAATGTATGGATCTGTTCCGGTTGGTTCAAAGTGATGGTTACTGTGGGCATGGCTGGTCTAACCCAGGGAGCCTTCAAAAGCACTACCATCACTGTGTCAGGGACCAAAGCTGTGTCTGAGGCCCTGCCATCTTTGGTCTGTTGTTGTGCATGTCAACAAGATAATGGAGAACAGACAATGAAGAAAACCTTATTGTCTAACTGGTGGGAATTTGACCCTTAAGAGAAACAATGTATTTGGTCACTTGATGGGAACTAACCTGTGAAAGAACAATATACAATGGAGCTGTTAATACGGAGGTGATATTGTGAGCCATTGTGGCCTCATCTCATGCTCTGGCCAAATTTTAGATGTCATCAGAACAGGAAAAATTCCACTCCAAGAGGAGGAGATATGAGGTGTGGCTCTGGGGTGGAGGGGCTGAAAAGGACAAGATGCATGCCATTTTGATCCAGGGGACTCCCTGAAGGTGCAGTGCCTGCCTGCCCCTTCCACCTGAGCACCATGCTCCATCTCCTTCTCCTGCTCAGTGGCTTTTCAGAAAGTCCAGGGGTCGGTATGTATTATTTGCTACTGCAGCTAATAAAAACACATCTGCTTTGCAATCACAGTTGCTTCTCAGGTTTTTTTGTGCATGGATGTCCTCCAGAACCCGTAACATTAATGGTGACATGGTTGGGATGCCCAGAGCACAAAAACTGATGCAAATAAAGGACAGGGCTTGGGCAATGAGGTATGTGGTTGCACTGAGAGAGCGAAATGCACAGCTGTACTGAGAGACACTGTTCCTTCCATGTGTGTGTGAGGGAGGTCAAGACTTAGTCTGGGCACCCAGTTGTGTGGGAGCTTAGTAATGTTTTTCTGTGTCTGAAGTGTAATCAGTGTCATATACTTGTTGTTGCATGGTGTGGTCATTGCATAGCTCAAGTACATTTCAGATTCCACTAGGAAGAACTCTTAGTCCTTTGTGTTTGTGGTGTTGCTGGATGATACCACTGGAATGGTTATCACCCTCAGTGTTTTTGTTGTCATTGTCACGTCCTTATGTGAGTGCATTGGTAAAGATGTTTCATAAAAGGGAGCCTCGGGCCATGACTCCACCAGTGGAGCAACTGAGTTGACACTGTAACCACGGAGCACATTGTAGGACAAGGTAGAAAAATGTACAGGTATTGAGCCTGAACCATGGGAGGCTAAAGATCCCATGGGAATGTTGAAATATTGGGGAGAGTTTGTGCAAACTCCTCAGAAATGCTCTGAAGAGTGGCTTATTCATGCTGGGTACATGGCTGAATTCCTGTTATTTGCATACAACGTTGCAGTTGAAAAGAATACAGAGCTTGAAAAGCAGTTAGTAAAACAAGACAAGGACATAGAACAGCTGAGGGCTAATAAAATGTTGCAAAGAGAAGCGTTTGTAGCTGCTGCTGCTGCACTGCAATCTGAAATCTCAGTAAGTTAGGCCTCTAAGTAAGGCTAAGTTTTAAATTATAAGTTAGGTTAAATGCTCTTAAGTATTTTTCCTCTGTTAAATGGTTGCAATTAAGATATCACTTAAGTTTAAGTTATAAATTAAGTGTTGTTCCTTTGTTAAATTTTTAAGTTTAAAGTATAAGTTAATTTAAAATACTGTTGTTAAAGTTCAAAGCCATATCCTTTTTAATCCTTGCCTCATTGTCCTTTTGTCACACACATACACACACACACATACAGTTCCTAGTTCATTTCTGTTTAAATTGCCTGGATTTTATTTGGCTGTTGCTTTTATTTCCTTGGTGTGCCTTAACTCTTCTGTAAGTAGTAGAGTGAATCTTGTCAACAAACTTTTGTCATGCTGTCACTTAATATTAAATCTAATTTTTGCCAATTACCCTTGCTGATGATTCTTTAAGCGATCTCAAACTCTCGTTCATAACCTTGGATGCCAGAGATTGAAAGAAATTCTTAATCCTAAATCCAAATTTCTTTTAAACAATGCATTTAAAACTAGTGCACAGGATACTAATTTGCTACTCAGGGATGTGGTATTAAATACCTCAAAGAAAATACTTAACCAGGGTCTGAGAATCCATGGTATACCTTGTGAGAGTGTATACAGTGAATGAAGGAGGAAGGGATAAAAGCGGTGCTCTGATGCGAAATCCACGAGAAATAGACTGATTAAGACTGCTCCCCCAGCATTTAAAAAAGTGATAATGACTCTTTTGATTAATGAAACAGGAAATCCTCTGGATGAGATAATTGAAAAAATACGGCAGCTAGGTAACCTTGGGAGTGAAACCCCCAGGGGAAGGGCTGGGAATCAAAAAAACCTGACCAGTTGGGCTTTTGACACCACACAGTGGCTACATGCCAGAATTAAGATTCCAGGAAGACATACAGAAATCTAAACAACTACTAATGATTTGTTACAAGCAATTGTTTTTTATATTTTGTTTTCACCCCTGCATTAGTAGCAAGTGGATTTGTAGTGTTAAATTCTGTACACACACAGCACAAGAACGGCCTTACAAGTTGCTATTTTTTATGTGTTTTTCCAATCAAAGTGTAACATGTAACTTGTGTTTCAGTCTCCTGGAGGGGAGGTTTCATTATATGAATCTTAAAGTATGTGCTGCAAATTCTGAAGTACGACAGAAAAGAAATGTGAGCTGTTTTGCAGTAGTGTTGGAGAACTAAGCTGAGCAGAACCTACAGAGAGCAGGCTGGTCTGTGCTATCTTTTGGGAAGAGTTGGTAATGATCTATCCACAGAGCTGCCCTCATGTTTTGATGTGAAGAGAGGTGGCTAATTTCCTTCAAAGGAAAACTGGAGAGCAAGGCAGCCAGGTGACCTTTACCTGGGAGATTGTCAGGGAGCTAAGCACAATGTGAACATGTCCATTGAGGTCCTGGTGTGGTGTAGTTCATCTGCTGAAAGACACGATGTCATACTAGGATATTGCAGGGTACAGAGCAGAATGCCCAGCTCCTACAGCAGTTTTCTGGAGTTGTTTGTGCTTCTAATGTAAATCAGCAAGTTTCATCAGGTCTGAAAATTATGACCTTTACTGTTTTCATAGCCTTGATTATAAGCCTATCCACAAGGAAAATAAAGCTTAGAGCAGCACAAGAAACTTAAAAACCATTTTCCATAGCTTGATCTAACATTTTAATAATATTACTTTACTTATAATCATCACTTCAAGTAATTTTCATACTTTTTCTATCTTTGTGGTTTGTAATATTATACTGAAGTGCCTTCACTATTGATTTAAAACAAAACTCAGTTCATATTTCTCACCATTGTTGAATAAAACTATTGTTCTGGAAGTTATCTTTCCTCTCCTTCACAGTGTATGCCAATGTTGAAACAACACTCCCTATTGTCCCTACTGACTGTACTTTGCTTATCATTGTGGGATGTTTTTGGCGCATATGGCCTGGATGCCTTTGGATAAAGCTAAAATCCTCCTGATTAAAAGCTTCTTTGTGTAGAGGAAGGATGAGAAAAGCAGAGATGTTTTCAGATGCATATATTTCAGTTTGTTTTTTACATTGATTTTACCTTTGTTTCAGAGTAATTATTCCATAATTGCATTGTTTTAAACAATAGGAAAATTAACGTCCACTCGCTTTAGGCATTAGGAACACCACTCCTACTCGTATAATCCCCAGTGGAACTACTGGGTCAGTTTTCTTTTGGTTTATGTCCTCCCTATCCATTCAAGATCCTGCAGAGATTTACTGTTCAGGTGCCAAGGTACAGTAGCAACCCCCCATGGAACCTGGCCCTGTGGCCTCTGAGGTGATAGCAGCAGAAGCAAGGCAGGTTACTTATCACCATTCCCGGGGAAGGACGCTGGCGCTGAGTACCTGCTAAACACTTATGTTGGTGGGAGTAACAGGTCGGAGTGGGAGAAGCCAGGGGGAGATAACTCTTCTTCTGTTTATGTTTTAACAGGGTACCTCAGACTCAAACCCCCTGGAAAAAGCCCATCTGGGTGACCCTGGCTAAGAAGACCAGACAGGATAGTTTACGATGCCTTAGCATTGCTGCGCCTCAGAACCCATTCACGACACGTCTGTCCGGCTCCCTGGATTCTGGCAACAACTGTCTCACCTCAGGAAATCCCCTGCTTTACCCACACAGGAGTTGGGGATTTTAGGCACCTTCAATGCAGATAGTTGTACCACCTTTAAGTTTACTAGCACAACAAATAGCCCTATAACTTGGTGGGTCAATGCCACAATACCATGGTATTAAAATACTTCACACTGATATAATTCAACCACAGCACAGCTAACCCTGAGTTTTAGTACATATATGCAACTCCCACAAGGTACCTTCTTAATCTGCAGGGAGCAAGCCCAGGCCAGAGTGCCAATGTCAATTAAAGACAGTCCATGCACCTTAAGAAAAGTAACTCTCTTATCTCCAGATATAACTACTGCAGTATGGATCTAACAAAACTGAACTCACTACCATCATACTCAGGGTAATACATGCTTTTACTCCTGACTACAAAGATACAGCTAAATTCTAGAACACTGCCAAGACAATCACTACCTCTTCACTGGCTCCTGGGGTTGCAAGTGCACAAGCCCTTATGAGCCTGAATAGACTTAGCTGTTGGTTAGCAAAGTTTAGCAATACTACCAGCACAGTTATATCTGATTTGTTAATTGATGTAGACAGCATTAGACATGTTACGCTACAAAATCGAGCAGCAATTGATTTTTTGCTTTTAATGCATGAGCATGGCTGTGAAGATTTTGATAAGTTGTGTTGTATAAACTTAAGTGACCATTCTAACTCATGCACAACTATAGAAATTACAGACACTTACTCAACACCTTGTAGAAGACGCTAGTTGTAATCCATTTGCTGAATGGACATGGGGTTGGAATTGGTTAAATTGGTACTTTGTGCCTTAAGCATTGGATTTCTTTGTATTATTCGTTGTATTGCTGGACTGATCTTTAATAGATAGCCTGTTGCCTCAAACTGTTGCCAGTATGGTGGAATATCAATGTATATTGGAATTGAATTCCAGCCATGGACCACACAGTGGTATGTGTCAGGGACCAAAGCTGTGTCTGAGGCCCTGCCATGTTTGGTCTGCTGTTGTGCATGTCAACAAGGTAATAAAGAAAAGGCAATTAAGAAAACCTTATTGTTTAACGGTAGGAATTTGACCCTTAAGAGAAACAGTGTATTGGGAAGTTAACCTGTGAAAGAAGAACAATATACAATGGAGCTGTTGTTAATATGGAGGTGGTACTGTGAGCCATTGTGGCCTCATCTCACGCTCTGGCCAAGTGTGAGATGATGTTGTAACTGGAAAAATTCCACTCCAAGAGGAGGAGATATGAGGTGTGGCTCTGGGGTGGAGGGGCTGAAAAGGACAAGATGCATGCCATTTTGATCCAGGGGACTCCCTGAAGGTGCAGTGCCTGCCTGCCCCTTCCACCTGAGCACCATGCTCCATCTCCTTCTCCTGCTCAGTGGCTTTTCAGAAAGTCCAGGGGTCGGTATGTATTATTTGCTACTGCAGCTAATAAAAACACATCTGCTTTGCAATCACAGTTGCTTCTCAGGTTTTTTTGTGCATGGGCATCCTCCAGAACCCGTACTAATCATCTCCCAGCAGCTGGAGATGACAACAAGCAGAATGCAAGGGCTGCTGAAATTGCAGTCGGAAGAAATCTTGACAAAAGAGCTTTTTAACCTACCAAACATCACTGATTTGAGAACAGTTGACACCATCAATATTGGTGAGTAGGGGATTATAATATTTAGTTGCTTTCATAGAACAAGATCCTACCATTATAAGAACGATATCTACAGCTACTGCTTCTCAATGCATCAGCAATGAAACAAGTTTGGATCTGAACAGCTATAAATGGCTTAGGTATCCTCATTACTTAGGACCTTTCTTCCTTATCAGCTCTGATACTTAGAATGCAACATATAATTAATTTTGTTATAATAATCTGTGAGTCTGATACAATAGAATAGAATACAATAGAAAATCTAAATGCCATTCTTAATTTTTCTTGATCTGTACAAGTAGTTTGTCTGGGAAAGTAAAAGGTTAGCAGAGCCTGACCATACAATTACCACAAGTACCTGCAACTTAACCATAAGAAGCTGTGGCAATTCCAGCACTCACTGACAGCTAGGAATAGAAGAGATGGTTAAAGTTGAAAGGAATACCCAAGAGCCACAGACAGTGGTGAGAGTACAATGGTACTGGCATTAAAAAAATTAATTTGTATGGAATCTTTAAGTAATCCAGAAGGATGCCATTATTTAAGCTAATGATAAATGCAGTGTCTTACATATATCAACAACAGAAATAGCTTTGCATTTTCCAAAAGCAGGATACTGAAATTATGTTGCTGGCAGATTTTTTTTAATGTACACACATTTCTCATTCTCAGTTTCTGTCAAAAAATACACAATTATTAATATACTAATGTCTTGCTAGTTTTCTGTTGTTCAAAAGGTTTTAGTGCAAGGTTTATTCTCTGAGTCACAGAATGACTGAGATGGAAGGCACCACTGGAGATCTCCTAGTTCAGTTCCCCTGCACTTGTGCTGCAGGGTTACTTGCAGCTGGTCACTCAGATCTGTATCTCGTTGTGTTTTGATTGTCATCAAGGAGAGAGACTCTACAACTTCTCTGGGCAACTTGTCCTAGTGCTTAAAAACACAATGAAAATTTTTTTTTCTTAAATTTAGATGGAATTTCCTGTGTTTCAGTGTGTCTGTTTCCCATATATTTCCTTTCTCCTATTTCCATTTCATCCTGTATTTCAATTTCTCCCCAATGCTTTTTCTCACAGCAGTTCTTAAAAATAGTTAAAGTATTTTTGTTAGTTATTGCAATACAGTAATGATGGCCTTACTTGACAATGATGTGCTTACTTGACAAAAAACCGTGGGTAAGGTAGATGAGTTAATCGTTGCTGAGAGGACAAAGGTTTTGATTTATGGTATTTACTGTCTTAAATACCAAGTTGGTGTAAAATTCTGTCCTCCCAGCTGCTCACTGGAGAACAACATGGGCTTGTTTTCTGTGCCTGGGCTTCTAACTTGTCTTCTTCTACAGGTGGTCTGGAGTCTGGTAAGATAACAAGGAATAGATATTCTTTATATGACTGAGTAAGTAATGCAGTTTAAGATGAGCTTGAGAGGAAAAGACTTAATTATATCAATTCTGCAAAATAAGAATTCTGTTGTTGTCTGCATGGGAGAGATAAATGATTTGTTTCCTTGGGGTCTTAGTGTTGCTGTTTTTCATAGATCTGGCTGTACATGGAAAGAGATTATCTTGTGTTTCCCATCTAAGCAAATTGTCACTAGTACTCAAATTTACCAGGACAGTGAGTCTGGGGTTAAAATCAAGAACTGAAATTTATTCAATTGTCCATATCTGAATGGAATTTTTTTAAACACAATATAATTGATAATGAAATCTATGCCTTATTAGCCACTAGATATACTTGGAAGTGACTGCTCCCTCCAATCCAGCAGAAATATTTCAGGTCAAATAGTGACAGTTGAGATTTTGGTATTACCTGTCTTTTGTAATGAAATGCAGCATTTTGCTCATGTTGGGAGGCTTTGTTGTAGAGGTCAGGAACTTCTGGTGATGCACAATATAATTGGTTCAGACAACAAAACCCAGAAAGTTCTCGAAAGTTTGTTTCAGTTGTTTATAGCTTCAGGGTAATCTACAGAGTAAGGCATTACTTTTTATGACACTACTTAAGTGCAATAACATTATCTAAGTTATGCAACATAACTATCGTGGCAGCCTTTTATTCTTCCTTGCCACTAATGTGTACATCTCTCTGAGTCAAGCTCTCAGCCTCACATTCCTAACTTTCCCCTAGTCCCCCTGTATCCCCCACCACCCCAATTCCATCTTTCCCTAGTATTCCCACTACCTGTGCCTCCGCCCCAACCTTTTGAAAACTCAAACCTCAGCCTTGTTTAGATTCCACTGCAGGAATGATACAGGGTGTTACTAGCATCCAGAAGTTACCTGACATCAAACTGGTTCCTAAAAACTAGATCTTGTGTGAGAGAGGGGCTTCTGACCACCAGGGCTAGTTATTTCATTTCCATATGGCCAGGAAGAGCTAATTTCAAATTTCTGGATGCCAGTACTGAAATAATATAGTGTGGAGAAAACACTGGTAAATTAGATGTCTCATCCAAACTGGATGAGTATATTCCATCTGAATAGATGTCCAAGCTAGGTGAGGAGGATCATCTTATGGAGATGCCAGGGCATCATGGTGGTGCCATAGAAAATCTAGGCACATAAGAGTTACCCATTTGTTTCTTCACTGAATACTGGGTGAGTCCCTTTACCTGATTTTTACATGATTAAAATAACTGAGATGTTTCCCACCTGTCCAAGATGCACTTAAATTCTTGTCAGTTAAAAGTGCTCACAAGCCATGGTTTAACCAACCATTACCATGTCTTAATTCGCATGTTGTCCACATCCAGAATTAGGGACTGATATTAAAAATTATCAGAAAGTTGTGCATGTGGATTTAAAAATAACATTAATTCAACTAAGTTAGTTTTTTCTTAGGTACACCTCAGCTAACACAACCTTCCTCTGCATGAGACTAAGAAAACTGTGTATTTGCTGTGTGTTTACAATACTTTCACAAACTAGAAAAGCATCATGCATTTTGTCAGGCTGGTATTGAGACCAAAGTCACTGCCATGCAAACGAGTAATACTTGTATGCAGAGATGCTCCTTTTGAAACAGAGTATTTTGCTGTTGAGATTCACAGGACTAAAGACCTAGTTTTGTTGGGAACACAATGGAAAGAAGAGATGCAAGGGATTCCTTCAGTATAAAATATTCAGTGGCAGTTTTCAGACACTGAGGATCAGCCTGGATTTCACTGAGTTGCTCAATTTGCTATTGTTCAGTCATGGACTCATATTTTGATTTGGTCACCAAAATACCACTGTACTTAGCTACTGATTTCAGTTTGTGAGCTTTTGCTGCTGATAGAGGAACTTTTCCAAGAGTTTGTACCTTTAGCACAGTTATACTTTCTGATGAGTAGATATAAATGCCTTGTAGTTTATAGTTATTGGAACTGCAGAAAATCTTTACTCACCATTAATTGTTATAAGGGGATTCAGCATATGTGGGTGTGATTCTTCTCCTCCATCAATAATCTTTAACATATATTGTGATAAATAATGTGATTTAAAATAATGTGATTTTATTTTTTTAATATTGCAAGCTTCACTTGATTTTTTTTTCTTCACATAAATCTGTGTGAGTGGAAGTTTAAAAACAAATAAAGTCTTCAAAACATATGTTGCAACTTGTTTTACAACATGTACTTGCAACTTGTTTTACAAGCTGCACCTTCATTTCAAAACTTGAATATGTGGATACTATTTTATGCACAGTGATAATGAATTGTCTTATGCAGTGATAACAAAGTGTAATGGCACAATATATGTGCAATGAAACTTCAACATGTAGGAGGAGTCTATTGACATTTCAAATGTATGGATGATTTGTTTGAACAAGATATCTGCAGTTATTAAACTGTAGGTGTATATGGTTGTGGTGTTTTTTCTAAAGTCCCCATCCTTATTTCTCATGTATCAATGTAAATCTGAATGATACCAATTAATTTTGAAATGTGAGATCAATATCAATCCTTCAGCATTTGCATCTGCCCAACTCTGGAACCAGTTCTCCAATGGAGTTGGTCGCTTTTCTGCAATATACTGGGTTTGTAAGAGCCACCACTCTTAAAATCTGGCAAATTTTAAAAATCCAAAAATGGAAAATGCTGAAACAGGGCAGTTTCAGGAGAAATTCAGTCAGGAAACAGATTCTATTCAGTGTATGCTATTACTGACCCTTCAAGGTCAAAATCCTGCCTTTAGACTGGGCAAGGACATATGTGAGTGGTAGTTTTCATTAAAAAAAAAAAGGAAGCAGAAGAGGTTGATTAAAAATTTTGCCTGTTTATATAACAGATATTAAGCATTTGCATGTGCCAGCTGATACCAATTAGGAATTATGTCTCTTAAACATAAAAATTATAATCTCCACTTGGTTTGCCAAAAATGGTTTTCCTCTCTTAGGCAATCAGATTAAATGAGCAAAATTTGAGAAAATCTGTGAAGGAGCAACTTCAGTCAAGTTTAGTTCAAGTAAATCATAATCATAAAATGAGATTTCTGGCCTTTTTATTTATATTTTTTTTCTGCCAGTTGCTGAAGTTTTTAAAAGACAGCAATTTTAGATTAAAAATTAGTCTTTCATTATGAAGCTAAAATACGGCACTCTGCAATTTCGAAGTTTTCCTTCTGAACCTTGAAATTTCATGGGAGATAGAATTTTTTTCTGTGTTTGGTTAAAATTTTTATATGAAGCCAATTCTAGGGCTCACAGTTGTTTGCTTCAAAATTGTTCCCATCATTATGTGTTGAAACTCAGGTCTAGAAGAACATGTGCATTTGAATCTCTCTTGAATATTCTGGCCATACTGTTGTCTTACACATCATACAGATGCTAGAGATTACCACAATTAATATGCCTAGGGACTGCACGGACTTGATTTTTGCTGTTTTTCAGCATTCTGATTTTGTGTTGGTCATTGCTTCTAGTGGAAGTTGCAGATGCTTATCATACTGGAAAAACAAGTCCTACATGCAAAGCTGCATGTACAGAAAATATATTTTTATATGGAGAAAGAAAAGCAGGGGGCAAACTGTAGTAAAATAAAAGTAAAAATCTCACACTTTTTTCCAGAATTGCTGTCATATTTTTCCATTTGCTATATCTGCAACCTATATTGTCAGAGCTTAGAATATGAAGACATTTTTTACGTTATTTCATTTTGTGCACTTCTATTTAAACATACAAATACAAGACATCCAGGAGCAATTGCTTAGAAAGGCTGTTCGTGATCTTACTCACTGTGTGAGAAATAGTCACGGAGTGTTATGTCAAGTATGTCTGAGCCAGTCCAAATTGAAGTGTCCAGTCAAATAAAAGAATTAAGATTACATTCTGTAGGCATGCTATTGCAAGGAAATAGTTCTGTGTATATCTATCTCATTGTGTGTCCCTGTATCTCATTATGGTCTATGGATTCTCCATGTTGCAGAGGGAGTGTTTGAGTTGTTTTTCTTAGGTAAATGGAGTCCAGGTAGGGCACTGAGCTGGGGCTGAGATGACCCAGTCCTTTGAAGCTCTGCTGTGTGACTCCAGACCACTCATTCTCTCCCCCAGTCTTCAGATTTGTGATGGGAAGTTCAGCATAACTTCCACAGGTTCTGCCCAGCTGCTGACTACTAGCAGTACTTTATTCCACAGAAATAGTTTTAGAAAATAGAAAGTAATTTTTTCCCATTTGTGAAGGATGATTCAGCACTACCTGAGTTGTGAGAGAAAAGCAGCTGTGAAACCTCCACAGAAGCAGTACTGGGTGAATTACTTGAATACTGGGCAGCCTGAGGTGGGGAGGGCACAGAGCTGCCACAAGAGCAAATAAAGATTTCCAGGCAAATGAGGAGGCAGAGGGTGCAGTCAATCCAATACAAAGCCACGTGCTAAGTGCTGTCAGTTGAGCTTGGATCACATCTCTAATACTGTTGAGAAAGTAACGCGAGCTGCATTTCATTATGTGCCTTTCTAATAATATCTTTTTTTCTTCCCCCTCCCCAGCCTGCTCCAGAGACAACTGGTGAGTTCTGTTTAGAGATCTATTTGTATGCATGGGAGGCAGTCAACAAAACCAGCTGCTCATAAACATTGCTAGGACAGACACAGATTTATAATTACTGTTATTGTTATTGCATTAATTTTCACACTTCATAAAGATAACAGCAAAGGCTAATGTCCTAACTCACTTGTCTTTTTATTTTTCAGAAATAGACGTAGATGGAGGAATTGATCAGGACATCTTTGACATAAATGAAGGTTTTTCAAAATTTAATCTCTCTTTTAATTATTTTCTTGAAGATTTTCACTAGAGTAGTCGCAGATCAATATAATAACTGAATGTTAATCTCCTCTTCCCTTTAGCTTTAGGACTAGACCTTTTTGAGGGAGACATCAAACTTCATGAGGTGAGTTCAAATACAAAATACAAAGCCAGAAATATGTCATTGACTTAAATGTAAAGTATCACTGGCATGGAAATAATAGATGCATCCTGTTCCCACAAACAATAAATGCTGTTTATGTAACAATAAACTCAAGATGATTGGGGATGGAATTCTACAAAATGTCATCCTGAAGGAGTCAGCAGCATTTGCAGAAACATTATCCAGCATCAGATCTCTTGAGTGATTAGATCAATACTATAAGCTTCTTGTTTCCATTTTTACATTTGCACTTTTAAGAGATTAGGCAGCACTGATCATCATCCAGGCAGGTTTGAATAAAAAGAATTCTTCATTTATCTGTACAATATTTATTCTGAGCCAATTAAATTTACAGAGCAGCACTGCAAAACCTTCATCCTACAAGCAGATTGGCTAAAACTGATGAAAGATTTAGATCTGTAATACCACATTTTAAGGCATCTGGCCAGCATCCTTATCTGAGCAACTAAAAAAAAAATTACATTTGCATTTCAAAAATACCTAGTAGGAAACCCCCAATGTGTCTTGAACTCTGAAAGTACTCTGAAAATAAATGTAAAATGTTATACTCTCCCTTTTGGGAGATATGCCAAATATGTCATGGAAGCAAGGACAGCACTTGCTAAAGGCACAGAAACAAACCCTTGCATTATGAAAAATTACAAAGTTATTAATCTCTGTAAAATTTTCAGGACTTAGGATCTTAATGCTTCCCACAGGAGCTGAAACTCCTAAATTTTTATGGAGAAAATTCTTTAGAAGTTGGAGACACTGGTAGAAGGAGGTGAAGTGATTTCAAACCTAAACCTTAGACCTCTGAGTAATCTTTCAATGTTTTTGAGCTCACTGTTTTCCTTTATGTCTTACTTGGAATTGTAGGCTTACTTTAGCACTATTGTAGTCCCTGATGCTAAATCCCTTTTTACTGAGGACTGCATACTTGTCTTCTTTCTTGGATCCAGGAACGAAACTCCATCATTGGTGACAACTATCGGTGGCCCCATGTTATCCCTTATGTCCTTGAGGACAGCCTGGGTACAGTATTTCCCTTTACAATGTCTGTATGTTGTGTTGGTAATGGTAAACACAGGCTGATAAAGCTACTGTGGTGTCCTTTCCTCTTTTAATCTAGGCCATTTCCCACAGCAGGAATGGGGCTGAGTGTGCACAAACAGGATTTATAATCTTGGTACCAATGCTGGCTCTCACCTCCTTTCTTGAATTATTATCCTGCTACGGCACAGCAGATTGCTTTGGTTTCGAAATCCTGTGTCTGAGACATGAACCTCTACAAAGCAGAAGTGAAAAGAAGGCACTGAAGATATTTTAAGGACAGGAAGCTTATACCTGGCCATTTACATAATTTACAGCAGTGAAGGCAAAATGGCATTCTGACAGACAGTTTGCAATGGCACACTGCCGAGCCCCCTAATCTGAGCCAGAGACACATCATAATTTGACTCCATCCTCTAAATCTTTGTGTTGAAATGATGCAAGTTGCTTAGAGGAGATAACACAGATATAATCTGAGCAATTCAAGTCCTTGAGAAATTCTGTGAGGGATCTGTAAGCCTGCATTCTGCACTAGGTAAAATATAAAGTCTTTATTTCCTATCTATTTAATTCTTGTTTACATAAATCTCAAAAAAATTAAATGAAAGAATCTGCAAAATTAAGACCTCCCCACAATATCCTTTATGTACTCATTATGTCATATTTTATACATTTTATACAAAGAAAAATTACAGAGGAGCAGAACAAGAGCAAGATACAGTGCTGCAAGACCCTAATTTATGTTTTTTAGGTCCCTTCTTGGGTCTTAATCCAACAAAAATTCTGTTTATTTTGATCAAAGATTGCTGGAGCAAGGCCCACCCTTGGGACTTGCTCCATATGGATAATAGTAGATACCTGTCAGTTCAGTATTGACAAGAACACTGTTTACTTTGCAGAAATGAATGCTAAGGGACTCATCCTCAAGGCATTTGAACAGTATCGACTGAAAACCTGTATTGACTTCAAACCCTGGGAAGGGGAGACGAATTACATATCTGTGTTCAAAGGAAGTGGGTAAGAGAAGCAATTCAACATAACTTTCATTCTGTTTGCTTCCAGACTATTTTCATGGCCAGTATTCACTCTAAAACTCAGATATCTGCTTATAATTCTACATTTTTGTTATCTCCATTTTCCCAGTCCTTTTTAAACTGTCATAGTTTCCAAGAGAGGTATTACCTTAGTAGTAATGAACAATTTCTACTGATATTTCTTCTTAAATATAAGAAGAAATCAACTCCTTTAAGACATATTTTACTGGATGTGGTAAAAGATAGCAGAAACAAAGAAATTATATTCTTGACTGATCTTTGGATCTATGGAGTATCACTTTCAGCTGGTCATTCCTAGTATACCTTGGCTTCTAGGGGAAAAGAAAAACCAAGCAGAAACATGATAGTTCTCCCTGTGGGGCAGTGAATTTGTTTAAATGTAACAATGGAATTGCATTTGAACAATGTCACATGATCATTCAGATAAAGAGCAATATTTTAAAATTCTGTACAGCACTGAGATATTTTACTGATGTTTTACTTTCTTTACCTCTTTTGATGAATAGTCATGCTATTTCATCTTAAATTTTGCGAAATAAGACTCCACTAAAGAAGTCAAAATTGCCCCAACTTCTTCCCTTCTAAGACATTCTCTGTCAAAGCAGTGCAACAAGAACTAATATATTCTTCACTCTATGCTGAACCATTTCTCTTTTAGAAAAGGAGAACAGGGAGAGCTTGAGGAAATTTGCTTTCAGAAAATCATTTCCTGATATGAGAATGCATTCATAAATGGGAAAAGATTTTCTGATAATAAAAATGTTTCTTTCCCTTTGGCTTGTTCTGAGATATTTGTAGCAGATAATTGTTTTAAAATTTCTTTGTTGTCTGGCTCTTTATATTTTCTGCTGTTCATGCTGTACACATGACACTGAAACTCAGCTCTAAGAGATGTATAATTGGAGACTCAGAGAGCAATGCATTTTCCTGTGCTAATGACTCCAGCTTTTTGAGCTAAATGGAAAACTCATGTAGTTGAATTTTGTAGTCCTTCATCCCCTAAAGTATGCACTGAATTTGCTAATAATTGTACCTGAAAAAGAACCACAATATTTAGCCTATGGCAAGTAGGAGGCCTCTGTGCAATGTTTCATTTATATGTCTATTAAAGATAGATGAGTCATGGTGATGAAGAAGATGAATCCTTCTAGATGGATAACATACCTTGCTCTCACTGCCTGGTGTGTGGCTTGCCCTGAAGTGTTTCCATCACCTTAGCTGACACATCCACAGCAGAACTTTTCAAAAGATTGGAGCTAAATCGTGCAGCCTCCTGAAAATGGCCCTCCAGTTTCACCGAGTCATCTTGGGCTGTACAAGGAATCAGGACTGGCCCTGAATGAACTGCTTTCATTTCATGCCATCTCTTGCTTCTGGTGTAATGGAACAAGGTGTAAGCTGGGTAAACCAACCCATATTTGCTCTGTTGTTCCTAAAGTTTTGAAGTTTTTTAATTCGTTAGGACTCTTCTTTCCGCTGACTAAAGACCTCATCCAGAGGGCACAGTGCAGACAGGCACACAAAGTTCCTGGTAACATAAAATTTTACCTCACCGAGTAAAGGCTGATAAATCATCTCAGCCTTCCTGATCTTGGCTTCCATCTGTAAAACAGAGGAATGTGGGGGAACTTTTGTGTCAAAAGGATTTGTAGTAGGCCATAAAGTCCTCATCTGGATTACTCTTTTGAATTTGAATGAAGTCAGCCACAAAAGAAGCCAGCTGTCTTTTGTTGTGTTGACTGTTCTGTGTAAAAATATATTTGTAGTCTCTGGTGTATGTACAGAGTGTATCAAGACCCTGTACAAACAGTCCTCTCCCTGTACACACTATTCATCTATCATTCTTGGCTGCTACCAGTATTATGTTAACTCCAGCCTGTGTGCTGAGCAAAATACATGAGGGCTGTGATTGTGAATTACAGAAATGTAGGATAATCAGGTGTGGCAAGATGTGTCTGAAAACTTCACAGAGGAGTCTGGAAACCAGCAGTGGGTGTGCCATTGCACCTTACTCTTCTCATGATAAGTAGGATTCATTCAGCAGGAAAACCAGCATGGTGTGGTAGAATCAAATGATTAGCAGACCAGGGAGGATGAACATCACCTCTAGTATTTCCATGTGGAAAATCAGGTTTTCATGGAGCACTCCTGGGTGGCCACTTCAGCTCTTTGCCACTGTTGCACATGGCAAAGGGAATCCAGGCAGGAGTGGATTGACACAGATCCCTGGCTATCCAGCTTGGTGCTGATAAGTCAAAGTACCTGTGAGCTGATAATGATGATCTGTGATACTATGGAAAGAAAATTAGCAGCAGGACATTAGTGTAAAAATGTGCCTGAAATAAGTGGCATCATTGCTACTGATGGTGTGTGTCTATTTACAGCCCAAAAACAGGGATGGTGGGGTTAGTCAGAGCAGGTGCTTTCCTCCAGCCTCTGATAGCAATGCTGGAAACACTGAGTCACAGGCAATACAGCTCTCTCACACCTGGGGAAAGCTGGGTTTCCTCTCCTTTCTCCCCTCCTGAAGACACTGCTGACACAGGGTTCCAGGTGCCCATTGCTCTGGAGTGCCACGTCCCACTCGCCTAAGCTTTATTCTCAGTGGCACAGGGTGGCACAGACCATGTATTTACTCCTCTGTGGTTGTTGAATGTGTTGTAGTCATTTGGCAGTCCAAATGCAAGGAGCAGCTGCATCCCCTGTCATTTGGATGTCACTTTTGCCAAGTGTCCTTGTGTACCTGTAGGCTGCTGTGCACTGTGCAGCAGCTGTGAAGTCAGAGGTGGCTTTGGTGTGAGGGGGACCTGTGATGGACTTCTTCTGCACAGCACAAGAATCAATATGAGGCCTTGTTCAAGGAAAGACCTTGAAATTATGGATGCTACATGTGCTCCTTACCAGGTCTCATGTTGTGATTTTAATGAGTAATCAATAGGCAAGGCCTGTGTTGCTCTGTGGAAAATGAAATACTGCAGAATATGTTGCACTAATAAGTTAGAGTTTGAAAGCACATGGTGTGCTTGTATTTTTAAATTTCTGGGGTGATAGGACTGCAAATCCTATGGCATATTTTGTGCCCGATTAATTTTATGTACTTCATTGGGTAAGGATTGATTTATTTGCTGCATAAAAAATTAATTTAAATGTAGCTCTCCGTGCCTGCTAGTTTGTGGACATGGGGTGCCATTTTATTGGCCTGTGCAGATAACTCACTAAATTCTTTCATCCTTTAATAAAAACTTCCAGCTGCAGTTTTGCTCTCACTTGGGTGTGTGTGAGAGCAGCAAGTGCTCTAGCACAGCAGCTCACAGAGAGCCAGAAAGAAAAGAGCTTGTGAAAAGCACTGTCAAATCCACCAACCTGTCAGAAGGTAAACACACCATGCAGAAGCACTCCTTGCCTGGCAGCCACAGCCCCATGCAAAGTAAAAGGCCAAAACAGTACAGAGAAAAGCAGGCAGAGGAGAGAATGCTCATGAACCCACTCCTCTTTATGATAGGGACAGGCTCAAAGTGTGCTCAGAGTCACATACTGTGGTCTAGATGAAAATTGTTAACTTGCAGTAACTTAATTGCTCTAAATTATGTGCCCACAGCCTTTGATGTGCCAAAGTTCCAAAGAAATCCTCATCAATTTTCTTCTGTCACAAATAGTTCAACATTTTTCTTCTAGCAGAGCCAGAGATGAGGAACTTCTTGTTCATCAAAACAGAGCTAAGTGTGAGAGGAAGGGATATGATAAGAACAGATCATTGGAAATGTGCTCTCTGTAACAAAATGTGACTTCAACACTCAGGTTAAAAATACACCCGTTGAATAGGCTGGGTTTGAGGTTTGCATGGCATGGGGATGGTGTGTATCTTACAGAGCCCTCTCTCATTTTATGTCAATGCCAGCTGCTGGTCCTCAGTGGGAAACTTGCAAATGGGCTTGCAGCAGCTCTCCATAGGAGCCAACTGTGACAGGATTGGGACAATCCAGCACGAATTCCTGCACGCCCTGGGGTTCTGGCACGAGCAGTCACGGTCTGACCGGGATGACTACGTGACCATCGTCTGGGACAGGATTCAGTCTGGTCAGTCACTCCTCTGCTTTTCCTTTCAGGCTCTGGTGTTAGGGGTTTAGCTCTGGAACATCCTTTCCATACATCTTTTGGTGGTCACGCTATTCTTTCACCTGGACTTACTTTTCAAAGCCAGTATATCAATAAATTAGATATAAAAGGACCTCTATTTGAAACAGAAATTCTCATTTGTTGTTACTGTTGTAATTCCTTGTGCCACAACAGTTTCTGAAGCTCTGATTAGAGATCTGAATCCTGTTATGCTATGTGTTGTACCATAGAGCAGCAGAAGAGGATAATTTAATTTGTTTAAATGAATCCTCTAAAAGCATGCTTACTCTAGAAGCCCTGAATGAAATAAAAATAACTAAAAAACCCCACCAGTCCAAAAAACCCAGTGTGACCAAAGGCAGTAGAAAATCTCCAGTGAAAACACTGGTCCTTCTCTTTCTGCCTGTCTGCTACACCTGGTGCATGCAGCAGAGCTGAGCTAGCAGAGTGTGCAGAGGGTGGGCAGGCAGGAGGGGCCTTTCAGGCTCTGTGTCACACCAGCAGTTACTTCAGCAATGCAGCTTGTGAGCTCTAAGTGTTGGAATATTTGGCACAAGCCTGAGAGCTGGCCCAGAGCTCCTCAGGACTTTGCTCTGTCTCTGCCTCTTTAGCTTGTTGTCGTCCTCTGTGACTTTCAGGCTGCTCAAAGACAAAGTTATATACACAGATCTGATGTTTTCCTAACATAGGTACACACAGAAGACTGAAACAGTGGATAATGATTAAATCTAATGCATTGTTATTTAGTCGTGATCAATAGTCAGGTGCCTACACAATTAAATATTACAGAAAATTACTTGGACCCTGTTATTTGATTTCCATTATATTTTGCTGACTCTTTAGTGACAAGCTACACTAATGTTAGACATTTGAAACTGCTGCAATTTTTTTTTTTTACACTGACCATAATATAGTTACTGCAATTTTGACTGATTTAAATCTCGACTCTCCTTTGTGTAGTAACCAATTGGTTTTTTGCTCATACTCCAGAAAACATCTGTAAAGTAAAATTCTGGAAGCTTATCTGATGACAACTCTAAATTGTTACCTAAAATGACTAGCAATTAAACAACAGAGAATACAGATTAGAAACAGTTGCAAATTGCAGTAATTCGAGTACTGAAACAATCTCTCCACTTTTGGGTATCACAATCCCATCAAAGTTCAGAAGTAGTTTCACAGGAAAAGGTTTTCTGGTAGCAAAAACTTTGCTTCATCCAGCAGAAGTCATCAGTAGCTGAAAGAGGAAAGTAAATAACCCTAGACTAGAAGAAAAACTATTTTACAAAGTACAAGTGAATGACTACAAAAAGTACTTTGGGATTTGATGGATGCTCTGTCACTGAAACTTGATTCTCTTGGGCAGCAATCTTTCCTTTCAATTTTGCCATTTAGGTAGAGAACATAATTTCAATAAATATGATGATAAAACATCAGACTTCCTGAATGTCCCCTATGACTACAATTCTGTGATGCACTACAGTAAGACTGCGTTCAGGAATGGAACTGAGCCCACCATCATCACCAACATACCAGACTTCATAGATGTCATAGGGCAGCGAATGGATTTCAGTGAGTACGACCTCCAGAAACTGAACCGCCTGTACAACTGCAGTAAGTTTCTCCTCTTTATATTTTGTGCTTCTGGCAGTTGAAAGAAATGAGGGTGAGACATACATGCTGGACCCATCCAGACACAAGTGAAAGAGATGCTAACATATTTGGAGAAGGGGATTGTGTTAAAACCACCAGAAATAATAGTGCAGCTAGAAATAACAGCCCTCCTGCAGAAACACTGCTGAGTAGCAGAGGTTTCTGGGCAATTTTATCTGACCTTTAGTTAGAAACCAGCTTTGCTCAGCAGCTGATTTTTGTTCATCCCTTGGGTGACTTTTTAAAATGTGTGCTTCTGCACAAAGCTTTTTGTTTTTTCCTGTATTACTCCACAGCTGTTGCTCAGGCACTGCACAGAAATGAGTGTCTTTGCTGTGGCTGCCATACCTACTCCACTTCCATGGGATCTGTGAAGACAGAGTGGGTGTTCATGCAAACAGGGTACAGATGCCATTATGAATAAAATGAAAGCTTTCTAAATTTCATGTTTAGTTTCAAACCTGGTCTCTTAGAAAAGTGGTCAAAAAGTTATTTTGCTCAGGTGGGGTTTATTTTACAAAGCTGAATGAAAGTAAGAGACAGAGAAATCTAGATAATTCTATTATCAAATTGGAATATAAGTCTGTAATTGTTATTGCATTCAGTGTGCCCTGGCACTCAGAAGAAAACTCTTACAATATCCCAAGTAGTGAATACTGGCTTAAAATATAATTGTGCATTACACAGGTTCCTTAAACAATTATCAAACTGATTTATTAAAATGGTGCAGTTTTTTGAGTGTAAAATTCTGATGAAAATACTTCTATTCATGTAGGTCTAAACTGAACACACACATACAGCTTTAGTTTCTAGCACTCACTGCAGTCAATTAGGCATTATAAAAGTGTTTACAGGCAAGGATGTCAGACAGGGGATGGGATCCTTCTTCCTCTCCATTTATCTTATATATTTTCCATCATTCTTGTGCATTACAGAAATACTTCATGGCATTTTAACTTTATTCTTAGCCCACAGGCACATTCCCCAAATGAAAGTAAGCCCCAGTCCTGTTGAAATCACTAACAAAACTACCACCACCTTCAGTGCAATCAGGACTGCTCCCCAGTCCATCTCTTGGCTTCATGTGGTGTGTGTAGTGTGGATGGTATTTGCAGAAACATAAATATATCAGATCACCTGCCTGTGCCAGGGAGGATGGTGCTACACAGGTCCCAGACCTCACCCACACAAAAGATTACTTCATTTGCTGAACACAATTTAAGGAAAAGTTTAAGCTGAATTTCTGGTAGAGGCCTGTGTGGACAGGAAAATACATTAAAAATGTGAATCTTGGTTCTTAAATTGAGGAAAACAACCCACAGCATAAGAAATTCTGACTGATAGCTTAGTGCTGCTCCAGTCTGTACTAAATTTCTGTCTTTCATATGATAACAATAGATTTTAGTCTACTTTCCCCTTGGAGGATACTGCTTAACAGGTTAACAGTGCTTGACCATGGGGTTTCCCTCAGCCTCTGGAAGTTAGGACTTGGCACTCATCCCCCATGTATTTTCTTCCAAGTGCAGTCTTTCACTATATATCAAGGAAATATCTGGCTTTTGGTGCAGATGGAATCCACAACCTGCCTCACTCATTGCCCCTTTCCCTATTTCAGGAAAGAATCTCAGAAATATATCATAAACTACTGGGTCTTGCTTTTCTCTCTTCCTGTCATGCAGGTCAACACTCCATGCCAACCACCACTTTCTAATTAAGGTCATTAGGTTACTTCCTTCCTTTTTGGACAAATCAATTTAATGTTTTGTTTTGTATTTTGATTTCAAAGAGTTCTTTCATCTAATAATTCTCCATTTTTGCTTACCTTCTTTCTTCAGCAGTCAATACAACATTTGCTGTGTAAAGGCCTTTTCTTAGTTTTTAGGTCATTGTACTGATACTGTATCTTAAAAAACAGCACTCATAAAACACTTCTGATTACCTTGCAGCCTCTAGAGGGTTTTTAGCTTTCTATGAGGACAGCACAAAATATTTCAGCAGTAGAACTGATTTGGCAGCAGTTCATACTTAAGTGCTTCCCACAGCTACAGCTTAAGTGAAGAATTTGGCATATTATTGAGGTTGAGTTTTGTGATACTCAAGGTCTTTTTGTTATGCAGTGAAACCTTGAAACCTTCAAGCCACAATAGTTTATAAGTAGCTTAAAAATAATTTCATTAACTTAGTTGTTTTCAAATCATGGCTGATATTACACATAATCTCAGATATGGTACAATGGGAAACAAAAATAAGAACTGGGATAAACTTTAACCATGCTATCTCTCATCTATCCAGAGTTTGCTTTTCATATGGTGTTCTCCCTTTCGCATTTAACTGCACAGTCTTTCTTCACTTAATTTTTCTCTTGTTGTATGAAAGATATTGTAAAATTTGTATGACATGAAATATCCACTGGTCCCAAATACACCTTGGCCAAACATTTTGTTGTTTTGGTTTGGTTTGGTTTTTTGTTGTTGTTGTTTTCAATTCAGCATTTGGAAAATCAAGGTTTGTTTATTCCAATCAAACAGCTTCTGCTCTTCTATATTTCGAAATAAGCACTGATACATAGTGATACATTAGTGAGCTTGTATCAAAATCTGTGGCCAGGTGTGGACTGGCCAGAAGAAAGCAGAGCAATGAATGAGAAGTCTCAGGACCTTTTGATTATAATGTGAAGGTGTATGGATTGGGTTGGGATTAGTGTTCCTTTTATAAATAAAAGATGTGATATGATTACTAGCAGATGCCCTCCTGTGCTTGCTAAGGGCCCAGAGTGTCCCTGATGACATCTTATTAATGTCAGTGTTAATCACCAAGTGTTTTGAGTTCCTGAACATTGTATATATGAATGCTGATCAAATTTGAGGTCACTGATTATTTGGCATTTGCATTTAGTCTTTCTCTGTTCATGGCTTTGGACCTTCAGAATTAAAATGTGTTATGTAATGGAGATTCACAATTTTGGATTTTTTTTTTTTTTAATGTCGTAGCCTCCTCCCTAAGTTTTATGGACACATGCAGTTTTGAACTTGAAAATATTTGTGGCATGATTCAAAGTTCAGATGATAACAGTGACTGGCAGCGTTTGTCTCAGGCTCCTGCTGGGCCAAATACTGATCACACCAACATGGGAGAATGCAAAGGTATGAGAAAAAAAACTCTTATCTTTCTGGGAAGTGTTTTCTGCAGAGGCATGCGAGTTTGCTTCAAGCTTGGCCTTGTTATCTGTTTATTTTTTGACAAATTACAGTTTATTTTTTAACTAAGCAACATAAATCTACATACTTAGGGACATCCTGTGTTCCATTTTCTGCTTATTTCAGAAGATCAAATGTCCTTATCTCTTTTGATCTGTTTTTAGTCTTAGTGTCACATCCTGTCATGAGAGTTACATAAAGTTTTGAACCTGTGGTACAGGCAGACCAAATAGATCACTGCTTTTCTCAGTAATTGCTCAATAAGTCCTTGGACAGGAATAGGATTTTAAAATGTGTATTATCTCAGGGTTGAGGTGAGAGATTAATTAATAATCTAGCTAGATGTATCTCAACCTGACAGAATGCTCCAAGAGTTCAGGAGCTTAAACCAATCCTGCAGAGAGTCAACTGTGAGTTACTGGCACTGGGTAAAGGGTAAAACCTCATGGTTTTGAGTACAACTTGCTAGAGATAATGAAATGAGGACAAAAGGTGCAAAGAGAATAGTTCTACCTTTGGAAAATGTGGACAGTAACAGTCTTCAGTCAGAGATTTGTACAGGACCTACCTAACCCTGAGCTGACTGTATCTTCTAGAGTTATTACAATACAGTGTTAAGAAACCCAGTATAACAAGAAAATTCTCTTTCCTCTGCCCCCTATCACTCATTTCTCATTGACTTTTGGCAGATTCTGGCTACTTCATGCATTTCAACACCAGTGCTGGAGGAGAAGGAAGCACAGCTCTCCTGGAGAGCCGAATTCTGTATCCCAGAAGGGGTTTTCAGTGCTTACAATTCTATTTATACAACAGTGGTAGCGAGAATGACCGGCTGAATGTCTGGGTCAGGGAGTACACGTCAGCCAATCCAAATGGTACTCTGAGATTCATCGAAGAGATAAAAGGTACAGAATAAAACTGCATTTTGTTTTAATCTACACTCAGTATTTTTCAAAGTCCTGGGGGAAATTATCATGGCAAAGTCACTAATTTCCTAGTGTTGTTCTTTGGCTTCTTCTCTATCTAAGTGACTCATTGCTGGTGAACTTATACCTGATGTATCCTCAGTCATCTGTTTTCCTATAATATAATAAATTACCACAAATTTCAAACTCTTGTATTATCAAGATAGTTTTCTCACCAAACTGGCTAAAATTTCATGAGCAATTATTTTAACTGTTGTAGAATTACTGGTATCAATAGTAATTGGTCAATTTGGAATATTAGAGTAAATTACAATTAATAAGAAAGTATAATAAAGAAATGGAAAGCATAAGTGCCCTGGAAAACCTAATATGCAAGCCAAAGAAAGATAAATAAAATTTAAATTAGTTTTTAAACAAGGTTTGAAATTACTTAGCTGAAATATATGAGCAGCAGATCATAGTTTGAAGAAGATTAAATTCTTGTGGTTTTAGGAGCCTAAGGCCCACAGAATGAGGTCAGCTAATGGACAAGAGCTCTTTAGGCTAGAATTGCCAAAGTCACCTTATGATTAAATTACTTTCTCAAATATTTAACTATTATGTGGTCTGCATTGCAGCTACACCAAGTTCAGAAGGATCTGAGCAAGTTCTTTTACTAAATAGGTATGATTTCTGTCTCTTTTTGTCCCTTCATGCTCAGCTGCTGCTGGTGCCTGTTTTCTTTTTCCCACTCTTCACCTCTGTGGCTGCACCCTCTGTGCCTTCTGTGCCAACAGGAATCTTTAAAGTAAGTGTTGCTAAGGCAGATGTAATCTTCACATCAGTCTGAGCCCTCCAAACTCTTTCAAACCCTACTTTGATGCCAAGATTAATTTCTCCAGACTTCAGCCTTCCTCACAAACACTCTTTTGTGTGTGTCTATTAGATCCCATTTCCCATTCCTACTTTCTCAAGTCCATAATTTCCTTTGAAGTCTCTGATCTCATATGTGTGTCCAAAGAGGCATCCTGTTTTGACAATCTGTGGCAAAACTTACAGGAATGGTTTGAGATCATTTTCCCCCCAAGCTGTTTCACTTCTCTCAAGTGAGAAGTTACCTTCACCAGTGCAGTCAATAACCTGGAAGAAACAGTGACCTTACAGCCCCTTCCATCCATGGTCTGACAGCCTGGCCAAGCTGCTCATGGGTTTGCACTGAACTACGATGTTCAAGAAGCTGAGGGACAATCCCTGAATCCTCCCCACTGGTCTGTGGCATCTGGGGATTTTTGAACTGCACATATTACATGTAAAAATCCTTCAGCTTAGGCAGAAGGCAATTTCATGGAAAAGGTGGGGTGCTTTTCTTCTTGTTTCTGGGTTAATTTTTTACATCCTAATTATAACAGTAATGGAAAATGTCAAGAAATTAAGACTCATATTTGAGATCCACTGTGTTGCCTTTAGGGTTGTTAGGAGAGTGATGCATGAGTTCTGTACCTGGGGTTGGCACTGCTTGGTCAATAAATGCAGGTTCTGTGCAGATGAACTAAAACCAGGTAGCAAAAGAAACTGTTTTGCTGCACATACTTTTTAAAAAGGGTGTTCTACTTTCACTGACCTCACAAAGCCCCTGTGCAGGGGGCTTTTTTTGCTTTTGTGTACACTGCTCTTGGAGTTAAGTGGAATTTGCTAATGCAGGCACTTTTGGATGCAGCATCAAACTTGCAATGAGGTTTTATTGCATGCAGTAGATTTTGCAAATGGCTGGCTTTAATTTGACCTTAGTACCATTAATCATTTCATGGGTGAATAGTGCTTCTGCATAGGCAAGCTTCCAACAAGCCATTTAAAAATACAAAAACAAATGAATGAACCAGTGTTGTAGTTCTAGGTTCCCAGAATCCTCTGGAGCATTTTTTGTTGAGGCATGTTGTTGTTCAGTTATTTGAATATAACTTGTTCTGAATTTTTTCTTTTTTAGTAATACAGGTGAAACTATTTTTGTGCATTTAATTATCACAACATCTGGATAAATTTAATGAAATTTTATTTAAAAATGTAAAAGAAAAAGCAGTTTTAAAACCCATCAGCGTGCGATATTATGCATATTAATGCTGGTAAAATATTTTATTGAGGAAATATGATCTTGAACTGGAAAAGAAACATCTACAGCAGGAATATTCCATCACATCAGTGCCAGTGGAACTGACAAGTCCTTACACAGTGTTGGTATGGGGCCCACACTGTGCAGTGTTTGACTGTGCTGCTGACTCAGAAATCCCTGCCTGTGTTTTTCAGGTTCTCCTGAGACTTACTGGCAGCTCCATCACGTTTCTCTGAACGTCACAAGTAAATTCCGGGTGGTGTTTCAAGGCGTGAAGGGAAGTGGCTCATCAAATGGAGGCCTCTCTATTGATGACATCAACTTGTCAGAAACTCAGTGTCCCCACCACGTCTGGCATATCCCAAATTTCACACATCTCCTCAACACAAGTCCAGCAGGGAGAGATGGGATAATATACAGCCCACCTTTTTACTCTAGTAAAGGATATGCTTTTCAGGTCAGCTTGTATGTAAATGGTACCACTGATAACCCATTTAATTTAGGAATATACTTGTCCTTGATTTCTGGAGCAAATGATGATCATTTGCAATGGCCCTGTCCATGGCAACAAGGTACTATGATCCTGCTTGACCAGCATCCCGATATTCGTCAGCAGATGTCAAACCAAAGAAGTGTAACAACAGACCCTCTGAGATTATCAGGTTAGTTAAAATCAAACATGTTAAACACAACCAAAAGACAAGGGGTCACATCTCCTCTTTGTGTAAATTAGTTCATATTTTTTAGCTTCTGGAATGTTTCATATGTTTGCAGCAAGAGTAATATTGATCCACAGACGAGAAAAAAATTAAACCTACAAGCAAGTTAAGCTGGGACTCTGGCTTTCAAAGTTTCATTTGCATAAGAAACAGGTGGATGATCTATTCCTAAAATTTCTTTCATATGCTCTGTGAGGATACATTTATTTCTGTTTTAATGAGAATGGAAGTTTTCCAGAAGGCATGAAAAGAAAAATACAAGCAGTTCCTACCAGATGAAAGTGCAGATATCAAACAAATCCCTGCCCTCCCTGTCAAAGGTACAGTGATGTCAGCACAAGCCTACAGATGGACAAAGTACTGATTCATATTAGGTAATCTGTACTTGTTCAAGGTGTGAGAAGATAAGGGTCTTGCCCACAATAACATGGAAAGGCAGCAGTTGAGGTAAAAAGTCAATGGTAGGAATCTCTACAGAGAGAGATATTAAAGAAAACACCCCCATTCAGCACTGGATAAAGGTTCTTCTTTTTGCCAAAAGAGTGGAATTCTCTTCCACTGAATTAGTTTTCTGGATTTTCAGACTAGAAAGGAAGGAAGGAAGGCAGACACAAAAGCATCCAATTCACGTTATTGTTTTAAAACCAGTGTTTTACGTTCCTGTAACACTGGCTCTACATGAAAACAAAGTGGGTATGCCCCATTTTCTGTAAATGAAAGACACACCACACCATGTCCTCCACAGATGTTTGAAAAAATCACATTTTCCCTGTGCTTTCTGCTGTTACAGCCACAGTGCACAGCCCTTTTCCTTCCCTGACCCTGTGGACATGCAGTCTGTTTGCCTGCTGCTCCTTCTCCCTTGTTTATTCATATATTGCAAGTAGTCCCAGATTCCCAAGGGAAGCCTTGTAACACACACTCTTTCTCTAACCAGAGAGGTGTTGGAGCAGGCAGATCTTTCTCTGTCTGTCAGATTCTTTCATAGACAATCAGGCTCAGCTTTGAGATTTTGAAGAGGGTGTGATGGAGCAGGCATCAGTGATCTGTGATTGTTCAGGTTGTTCAAATACCCTGTGCCTTATGTCTACTGCAGGAGAAGGACTGCATTAACTCATGTTACAGATGATTCATGTGCTACTTATCTCCTTGACCATCTCACTTTAAAGAACTAAAAAAAACTACAACAGGTTTTCAACTATCTCTCCAATAACCTCATCTCCAGCAGGTTCCTTTCTCGGTACCTCAGGCTAAACCAAATCATTGAAGATCTCCATTGTCTTGTGCCCCTCATCAGTGGGCAGTCTCAGGCAATTGAGGTTTCTGCTGAGAGACAAATCCAGAGTGGTCTCACATTCACATTCTTTTAATCTTTTTTTTTTTTTTTTCCAGAATCCTCATCAGGTTATACTTGGGATAGGCCAGATAAAGTGGGATCTGAAGCAACTTTTCCCAATGGAACTAAATACATGAGAGGTCCAGGAGTGGGAACAAGCTCATTTTTAACTCATGAGAGACTTAGAAGCCGCAACTTTATTAAAGAAGATGGTGTTTATATTCTTTTAACTCTGGAAGGTATGTAAACAGAGCTGATACTCTTTACAATGCAGTAAATGGTGTCAGACACTAAGTCCCTAGTGCTGTAGTTATAAATACACATGATGTACTTTGCACATGAGCAGTATTTGAATTATGCCTGTATCTAAAGTCAAATTATATGTTTGAATAAATTTGTGAACAGGTACATACACAGTATAATTCCTTTATCTCATGTGAAGGTGTATAAAACAATGCTAATCTTGTGCAAATTATTTTAAATAATTTGAATAAAACTATCTGTTTCTGAAAAAGTCCTAGAGGACATTTCCAAAGTACATCATGCCCCTGAAAGGCAAAAAAGACTGTTTATCCGTTATAACTGTGGACAGGCTCGTTGCTCTTCATTATTAGAAATTATCATTAAAATAATAAGAACAATAACATGAAGCAAAGACCTTCTCTCCTGTGGGTTCACCATGCAGATATATCCCATCTCCTGACAACTGAGCCGAGTGTTCCACCCTCTGTTGTTACAACTACAAGTGCCAGCACCACCAAACCTGGCCCTCTCCCCACTGCCACCAGCAAGCCCCCCACTACCACTAAGACCACCACCACCACCACCACTGCCACCACCACCACCACCACCACGGGCAGCACCACCCAGTCTGAAGATCCAGTGGCTCCAGCTTTCTGCCCAGACAACCCCTGTGAAAATGATGGTGTCTGTGTTCTGGTAAACAGAGCACCAGTGTGCAGGTAATTGCCTTTATTCACTCTCAAATGCAAGTTTAGGATGAGCAATGGAGGTTTCTAACAAAATAAATCTTTGATCCTAATGAAAGGAAAGACAGACTGTAGCTGATTAAGGCAAGTATTTGCAACTGCTCCTCTGAGACTGAACTTATGGCCAATTTGGGCAACAAAGCTCCTAACCTCAGCATTTGATCATTTTGACGTACTCTGCTTGACTTCCATGTAAATTATATTTTAAGTGTGTTTATTATTTTCAGTAATGTATTAGTCCAAGTCCTTAGAATTCCCTATAGCAAAATGTAGAATAGTTGGATGAATGTAATTGAAAGAAAAGAGCATTTATATGAGTAGAGGAGATTTTTAATACTCATTGTGTAGGAAGCAGCATAGACATTACTTTGATTCAGAAATATTGTACAGTGCAAATTATGACCATGAATTACCAAAGTGTAGTCAGTCACCTTTGAAACCAGCAGTGAAAGCTGAGGAATAAAAGATTGTTTGCCCTGCAAGAAGATTAATATCAACTTTTATTTTATTCTCTGTGGATACATTTATGTAACCTACCTACCTGATTAGCATTGTTCCAGCTCTCTAATAAGCTCTGAGGCTGAAGATAATAACCTTATGATGCTATGCCAGGGCAGGTAGATGGGGGGAGTGCTGTGAGGAAAACATAAAGGCCAAGAGCCACAAGAGTCAGGATGACTCATTACATGTTATATATCCCCATTGAGAAACCTTTTAAAAAATAATTCTTGTGCAACTCATCAGAAGCAGGTCACAAATATGAGTAAATGTCAAGAGATGGTTCCAATAAGACAGAAATAAAAAATATGCCAAATGTTATGCCTCATTTCAAAATTATGAAAAGAGAATATTTATTTTCTGACATCTCTGCACTCTTTGAAACTTTAGTGCCTTTGCAACCTGCTTTCTGTCCTACAGAAATGTGTGACCAGCAGACAGTTTCCACCCCAGTTTTCTGCTGGGACATGGGTGGGAATGTGATACATCTGTTTAAGCTGAATCACCTGGAGTCCCCTCAGCAGGCAGTATCTTTGCAGTGCACTGCAAAGAGACTTGTTTTCAGGGCTGAAGTAGGCCTGAATAAAAGGCTTAGACAGGAGCTAGAAAATCAATACATAAGGAATAACCAAGATGGGGGTGGGTGTGCTGATTGTGGTGCTTGGTAAGGTGATGGAATCAAAGCCTGGAGGTTGTTTTCAGTCCTAAAACCAGGTGACTGCTCAGCTGTTAATTTCTTTTTCTTACCTGCTTGTTGGAGGTGGGCAGAGATAGCTCTTACAAATTCTTTAAATTTGAAAATTAAAAAAAAGAAGAAGCTGAATAGATCAGCTGCAACCAAGCATTAAGCAGTAAAGAAGATGAGGAAGGCATTTAGGTTTTCTGGAGAAGGCTCTCTCTGAAGGCACAACCTATGAAACAGCAGGAAGCTGAAAGGAACACATTTAGGTGTGTAGGGTCAGTGGGCCACTCCAGGCAACTTTAAAATAGAAGTCCATTTTAAGATAACTTCATTATGCTTTAGGATATAGAAATTGCATCAGTGATGTCACTTTTCTGAAGCAGACCTTTTCATGCCTTTAATCTTTAGGTGATAGCTCCTGTTTGTTCTTTTGCTTTCTAGGTGTCCAGCAGGTGACAACTGGTGGTACATGGGGGAAAAGTGTGAAAGGAAAGGCTCAACCCAAGAAAATACTGTAATAGCTGTTTCTTCAACCGTAACTGTGTTTGTTGTAATGCTTATTGTCACCATCACCACTGCAGTGTGCCTTAAAAAGAAATACAAACATGGAAGGGAGAATAAGGAGAGCATGACTCTAGAAGAAGTAAGTATTTTGCCCCTTTCAACAAATACACACACACATGCACACATATCCATATTCACTAAAAATCAAATTCAGCAAGAAGTAATTGGGAAGATATCACCTTTTTGAAGCCTAAAGACTCCAGGTTAAGTATTAAAGAGCTCCTTTAAGTGACACTGATTTATCAAATACCAAAACCTCAATTCAAAACCTGTTCTCCTCTTCCACCCCCCTCCACTCTGCCCCAACAACAGCCTAAATTGAGTGGGATAGTGTGAACAAAGGGGTTCATTTTCAGTTAGTAATTAAACCATATTTTCTGCTCAATAAACTCGTATTTCATCTATTACTGCCTATTCTACTAAAGATCTCCACTTAAAATACCTGGATATGGTGCTAAAAAATGCATCCCAGCATGCCAAAGCAAACAAAAAAAAAATCTAGAAGATAATTTTCCACATTCAAAGGCCATTTTTATGCAAGGCATGAAGTAGCCATGGAAATACTGACTTAAGGAAAGGTTAAGAAGACAGCAGGTTAAAACTGTCTAGATGACAGGATCAGAAATGCCATGTACTGGGTAGAAGCAGCATTTGGGCATATTTTCACAGGAAATTTCATACAGTCTGAGACACATGGACTCTTACTTTAAATAGAGGCTTGTCTTGGAAATAGCATGCATGACATAATTTAAAGGGACTCCCAGGGCACAGGAGAAATTTTGTAAACAAACTGAAGAGGAATGCCCTTCCAGAAAGCAGTTCCACTTTTAATTTTGTACTAATACTCTTTGTGTGACACCCCACTGAGTTGCAGTACCTCTGTGCAGTGTCAGATACTTGACACTGCTACTTTATGACTTTCCAATAAATAGTTTTGGTTTCTTTGCAAGTAATACTCTTACATTATACACATACTTCCCTTCCCTATACACTTCTAAGATGTGGGTTTGTTTTTTTTTTTCCCACTTAGACTAAAACATCCTTCTGAAGATAATGCAAACAAGCATCAAAGACACAAGATGAACATCACTGCAAAACCACAACGACGTCATCATTCCTTCTGTTCCTTTTATCTCAACCATCATGATAAAAGTTTGTAAAGTCTGGGAAATAATTCGTCATCTGGATAAAATACTGTGCTAAAGTCAGTGAAGTGTCTGACAGTGCTGTGTATCATCATGCAATGGAGAAAAATGGGAATCTGTTGTGTGACATGGCTGCCTTGTCCTTCAAATCTACCTGAACTGCATCCTGAATTTCAGTCAACACAGGAAAGTCTAAGTTTGCTATGTTATCATTATACAGATGTCTCTAATAAAGGGGAGATGGACCCTGCATTCACAGGGTACCCAGCAGTTCTCAGTCCTGCTGCAGCTGTCAGTCAGTAGTGTGAGTTTGTGGAGTGTGGGAGCGTCTGGTTCATTAAGTTATTTGGTTGTGATCTACTCACTATAAATGAAATAACAAGTAATGAGGAAAGTGATAAATGAACCTCACAGACACACATTAATGAGGAAATCACAACAGAGATAATAATGAGGATCTAGAATGCTTCAGCCACTGATTGATGGTCCATTAGAGGAATTACTCAGGCAGAACCCTCAAGAATGTCAGCCTGAACAATTATTAACTGATAGGAAGGGGAAAATATGATTAACATGAGTGTTGTGGAAAAGCTGAGGCTGCTTGAGATACAGGCTATCAGAAAAGGCTTGTAGATTTATGTAAAAATTACTATGGAGTGTTTAGGGGAAGCATCAAAAGATCCAAAGAAAAGTGGGGAAAAATGGGGTCAGTAACTGGAGAGACCTGCCTGCAAAAGAGAGTGTGTGCCAGTGGCCAGAGGAGACCACAGGTCTTAGGGTTCATGGATCTAGGAACATGGAGGGACTTGTATGGAAGGGTCTGTGTGCCAGGAACTGTAGGGACTGTGGACCACAGGGCTTGTAGGTCTAAGGAACAGCAGGAACTGGAGGGACTGGTTTTGTATGTGTCTGAAAGGTCCAGGTGCCAGCAGCAGTGATGGTTCAGGTGGTGTGTGGGTGTGTAAGAGGCCTAAGTGCTGGCAGCTGGAGAGATCTGTGTGTGTCAATTTTTCTTCAGTGAATTTAATCCTCTATGTGTGTGTGTGTGTGCATAATTCACTTGTAAACTTCAAGTTGGACTTGCTGGTGAGTTGGAGGAAACATTTCCACATCTGGAGGACTCAAACATTGCACTGCCCTATCTGGCAAGCAGAAGGTGACTTGTATATCACTGCCAGAACCCCCAGGCACAGATATTGAACGGGTTTAGAGGCCATGCTAACATTCAAGGGGGCTGTACATTTGAGTGTGTTTAAGATGTGGAGAATGAGTGCACACATTTTTTCACCAGAGAACCTGCATTCAGATTTCCTGGAGGGAGAGAAGAGGACAGGGCTGTGTGCCTTCTGAGTTTGGGTAGCACTATGGAGGGGCAGCTGCTCTGTGTGTGTGTGCAGCAGCCTGTCCAGGGACCCCTGTGTGTGTGTGAGTGTGTCTCAGATGTGACCTTGCTGCCAGCCAGACCTGTGAGCAAGAAGAGAAGCAGCAGCCAAAGCCTTAGGACTGGGATGTAGAGATCACCTGGGACCATTCCTGGCTGAGTCTGTTGGCTGGGGAGGCAGATCCCAGGTCTGGGAGATTTAGTGGCTCCCTTAACAAGCAGGGCTCTGATTCAGTGGGATTTAGAGAAAAAAGTAAGCATGGAAATAAAAGGGCCAGAGGAAGCAAAAGGTCCCTCCCTGAGGACACTTTGCAGAGGGAGATGGCAGCCACCAGGGGCAGAAATCATCACATTTGGGGTGTTTTGGGGGGGGCTGTGAGAGACGGGAGTGCCAGTAATGGAAATGTCAGGTCACACCAGATGGTTGGTAGACTGGTATGTGAATGTGCTCACATTTAAAGGTCAGCAGCTACTTTGATTGCCTGGGATGGGTGTTGATGATTTTAACATTTGTGGTGCAATTTACCCTAACTCTGGGCAAGAGCAGTTCACATGTATGGAAATCTGATGAGGGAGCAAGTCTTCCTCTGAATGCTACTGCACAGCACAAAGCAACAAATGTGTATTCTTCTGTATCAACGCTATATATGTAGTCCTTCTCTGATTCATATTCTCTGAAATGTAGTTGTATTTAAAGCATTCATAGCTGGATTTATTAGCTTTTGTTGGAATCCAAAGATTCATGAAAACAGCCAGACAAAATTAACAAAGATTTGTCAGAGCTAACAAACATCCTGGATAGGAAAATACCATACTATAGCTGTCTTAAAATAACTTTCCTATTTCCACACGTCTTCATCAGCAGTTTTCATGCAAATAATCCTCCAAATGCGCCTTCAATTAAGATATGCACATAGATTTACATGGAGTTAAGAAGACACAAATGAGACTGTTCATAAATTCAACCCTGGCTACAATCCTTAACATTATAAACTGTGAGCATTTTATAATTTCAAATGTGAAGTACCAGATTTGTGACTGTAGAGATCATTTATATTTTTGAAATCCAGATTACATGAGATACTTACCTGTACTTTCATCAGAAGAGAGCTTAATACACAGAGCAGTGTTACAATATAATTTCAATACATTGCAGAAGATATAAATTCCGTAAGGTATATCCTGAAATATTAAACTTTCATGGGAAAAAATCTTAAACTTCTGCTTATTCATTTCAAATAGGAATCAATGAAGAGCATGATTTAAAACTGAATCTCCCAGTCAGTGAACGTGAACAACTCACTTCCACAGAGCCAAAAGAGAGGGTTTTTTATGTCCTTAACTGACCTAAAAATATTCAAGAAGAGTATTTTTTTTTTCAATTTTACAATGCAGAAAAATTACTCAGGAAATGCAGAATGAGATTCAATATTACACTTTATTGTTTATCACAAAGTTATGCTACTAGCTCAAGTTCCTGAACAAAGACATTTTTCTTAAAAAGTTGTAGCACAAATGACTTAATGATCTTAATTTTGGAGGTGTACATTTAACACATTTACAGACAATATGGATACTTACCCCATGTCAGATACTGTGTTGTTTGGTCAGAGAGCTGTACATGGGCTTGCAGCCTGGGTGTTTATTTTCCTGGAACAGGTTTATTCACAGAAAGTTTTACTAAAAATCTTTACTGTAAAGGTCTCTCTGTAAAATCACTGAGATACTAACGTGATAGTAAACACCACCAGTGTTAACTCTGCACCAATCCATTTATCCTTCCTGTCCTTCTCACACTGTAGTGATTCAGGGTGATTCCCAGCAAGGATTTACCCTGCCCCACATGCCTGCTCAGGCACACTCCACTCTCTACACACCAGGACCAGTGTGAAACCCTAGTTCTGGGTTCCCACAGTATGCAGGACTTGGTCTTGAGCTGTGGGCATTGACTCCTTGGGCTGCCTGCCCTGCTCCTGTTCCTCATCCAAGAGCAGATCTCTGCATCTCTAGCAAAGACCCAGACCCAAGTGAATGTTTTCTCCTCTGCTCCTCCTTTTCTGGGCTCCAGACTTGCTGTACAGCTGGACCCAGCAGAGTATGTGCACATTGTACCCAGAACTGTGTGCATGACTCATTCCCCACTGCTGAGTCTATCAGGAGTCACAGCATGGGCCTAAAAATAAAGGAACTCCAATATTCAAGTCAGTGGCTCAGGTGTGGAATAATAAACAAAGGAAAAAAGAAAAGGTGGGTCAATGTTCTAGTTACTTCTTGGTCTTTCTTCAAGAATCTCAGCACTGCAGAAAATGTTTTAGTCATGCCACCTACTATCTGTGCTCATCAGGGTACACAGCCTCCTATTCCTGATACAGGCAAACCAACTCACTGCTATTTGCATCACACAGATCAGCTCTGCTCAGTTTAGCTTTTGCACAAGTAGCAAATTACTGAGTCATAATGTCTCAGTCTGGCCGGCACAGCATTGTCTAAATGCAAAGAGGGACTGATCCTAGACACCAGCCCTCCTGTTTCAGCTGGCTGTGTCAGGTGTCTCGTGCCACCCACACCAGGCAGACACAGTGCCAGGGTGCAGGGCAGGAGTCATGACTTGTCATTTTCTTTAGGTGCAATTCAGAGCTTTTTTCCTTTTTATTTTCCCCACAGGTCCCCTTATCCACTGCTATTAGAGCTCACGGTCTTTTGCTAAAACACAGATGCCATCAGCTGAACTATCTTTGGTTCTGATAAATAGGATCTGAATTCTCCTCTCTTCCTGGACTGCATTTTCAAGCTATCTTTGGGGCTGGTAGTACAGATAGTTAGGTCTCAAAAGGAGAAGATAACCAGCAATTAAACTGCCTTTTCTGAAACAGCCACTGCTTTTTTTCAAATCTAGAGTTATTTAGAGACTTTCATAGTATTTGATGCAGTAGTGGCAAATTATCTGTATTTTGCTCTGTTATGAAATTATGAAGAAATGTAGGGTGATGTCATTTTCCCACTTCTTTCAATGACATATATTCTAGTTTATTACAAAACATAGCTCCAAAGTTGAGATTTAAGGATTTGTCTCATGCAAGAAGATTATGAATTTTTTTGCAGCAGACAGATTCCATGTGGTTGTTCTCCTTGTCTTCTCCCTTTTCTGAGCATTAGCAGAAGTAACTGGGAAAAAACAATGACCACAACAACTCAGGCTGATTACTACTTACACCAGATACACTCTAACTGGTGTCATAAAGGCTGCAGGCAGGTTTACAGGTTTAGATTGGAGTTCTTTTCCTCACAAATTCCTAAAAGTCTACTGGAGATGAAAAGGTCCATGCTTTATCTATGTCTTTGACTTCACCTACTGTGAAAACAAAATGGCATCAAAGAAGTTTAACTGGAATGTCAAGAACTTAAAACAACAAAACCAAACCTCATTGTTTCTCAAAGCTGCAATGCTTAATCCTGCAGTATATAAACATGGTCACTCTTCCAATGCAATACTCATGGGAAAAAAAGAACTCTGTGCTCTTTATCAGATTTTAATGTTATCTCTAAACAATTTGATGGAATATTTTGATTAAGTTCTTAATGATAGCCTTTCTACTTCACAGTTACTAATATGTAACTAGAACTAGCCACCTTCTTCTGCTAGAGCTCTGTGCATGTGCACTTGCCCTTGATTTTTTATTTTAACACCATCTGGATCTATGAAGTCTATGCTACAAAAAGCCAAATCAAAACTTGCCAGAAGCATATCTCCCTCTTCATCTCTACTTTTTTTTCCCTGTATTTCTCACCATGTTGTGAACATTTGGCTTTGGAGGCAGCTTTCACTCATGTAAATGATATTTGCTTGTTCAGAACAGAACATTATAAATTACATAAAAGTAAGATTGCAACTCCAGTTTCATTTGTTAAGAAAGCTATTAGTTTATAAAGTTTGGTAGTTATTAAGTTGTTTAATAGAATTTGTTTATTAACTGTGGAAGGACTCTTTCTGTGCTGCTCCTTAGAAGAGTCAGGTCTCATTCTCAGGTTGCTACTGTCATGCTTTCATCACCAGAAAAGATTTGTTAGGGTAAGCTGGAGGTAAGGAGAGAAAAAGAAAATTACAGGGTTGCCTTGACCAAAAGAAAAATTACCATGCTTAAGTCTTAGCAGGTGTGACTGAGAGGAATGGGAAAAGAAAAGCTGCTGGGATAAGGCAGTATGAATTTTCTAAAGGGAAAAAAAGCTCTAAGGAAAAGAAAGAAACTTAAATTGAGATAGTGAATACCTACAATGGCCCACTGCACAGTAGTCTGTCTACAGGCTATGTCTCCCAAGCAGATTCCTCCTACTCAGCAGCCCACCTGCTTGCTCTGCTTTTCACAAGTTGCCAGCTCACAGCAAGATCAATTGCCACTACATGTGTCCTTTTTAAACCTATTTCCATCAGCTTAGAGCAATGCCCACCTCTCTCACAAGCAACACCTCCAGCTGCCCAAACCCCAGGGCTGCAAAGCCTCTTCAGGCAGCTCTGTCCCTGGGAAGGTCTGGGACACTGACAGCCAGGGACATGCAGAGCTGGCATAAGCATCACACAAAACAGACTTAGACACTGGGAGCTGGAAGACTGAGGAAGAACCTGAAAACATAACCCCTTCCATGAACAAAGGCAGTGGTAGTCCCTCATTGTCCCAGCTCTGCTGTGTCCCTGTGGAGGGCTCATCCCTGCATATGCTGCAGCTGGGGGAAATAAATAAAAGTGGTTCTTGCCTTGGAGGATTTGCTGGAGGAAGCTGTGGAGACCAAATCTCCCTTGGGAGAGAAGTCACCATCTCACACCCAATCCCCTTGCCAGGAAGGGGCTGCCCCTTCCCAGAACTCTGCCTCACACCACTTCCCTGGCCAGGCCTCCCCAAGGTCACATGGTGAGAGTGACTGTAAATCAATTTGATTAATATCAAACCTCCCCTTGCAGCAGCCTGTGCATGGAAGATCTACAGAGCACTGTCTGGCAACCACCTTTGCCCCAGGAGTGTATACTGAGCTTTGAAAGAAATTTGAGTTTCTGAGAAATACAGATAGCCACAGATGCATGCATTTTGAGTGCAGTCCCAGCAGCCTCTAAGAAATTTCTGAAGTGAAATGTGGGGAAAGGAGAAATAGAGGTTTATTTGTTTTCTTTCCCCTGGGGGTTCAAATGAGCAAGCCACTTCACCCTTTGTGCTAAGAAAATAATAAAAATGCTTTTCTTTACTCTGTAATAATATCTGAGTGCCTAGATCTGGTTGAGCCACTTGTTTTCCTAAAAGCAAGTTGTCTTGGCTTCCACTTGCCTTGATTTATACCCATACTGCACAAACCACTTTGCAGGTGTGTCAGATTGCTCTCAGACTGGCTGTGGTCAGGCTCACTTGTGTATTTGCTTTCTCACTTATTTCCCACAGCATCTCAATGATCTGGAGGACTAGGACAGGCTGGGTTAAAATTAGTGTTTTTTATTTTCCATTCCACTTTGTCTAGAAAACACTTTCCTACTTCTTATCAGGTGTCATCAAAACCATTTTGAGGCTTTGTTACCCAAGCCCTCATGGGCTGGGGTGCAGGAGCTCAGGTACAGTAGGTGCTGGCTGATGCTCACATGGGAGCACAGTGTGCAGTGCCTTGCACGACAGGAGGGTTTTAAAGCCCAGGAGATGGAAAGTTTGATATCTTTGGAAATGCAAGGCTGAGCATGAGTTTCTTAATCAGCAGTTACAGCTGCTGTCAACTGCCTTCCTGGCACCCCCCTGCTGATGGTGGAAGTGGCTTAGGGAATGTTTTGCAATACAAAGATCACCTCTTAAAAGGAAAAGCAGAGCACTTTGCCATCTTCCAGCCTTTTGCAAGCTGATTTTAGAACAATGGAAAAAACTAAAAAGCCTAATAAGCAGTAGAGAAATCCTGACCTTTCTTTGCTACCGTTTTATTCAGCATACATATGAATGATTAAATGGTGCTGAATAACTGGTGCAGTACCTGTGAGTGCACAATTCCCTTAGTTTATTAAACAGGAGTGCAGGAAACTCTCCTTCTCCACCAATTTGTCTTTTGTCACAAGAGGTCCTGAAAGCATTTGAAATTTCAGTAGCTACTGGTGAAGCAAAAATACTTCTTGGACATTTCTCTCAAAGGTCACTGTGCAAGACATAGTGATGCACTCCCAAGGATCTGGATCATCTCAGATGGAGCCACGCATTACCCTTGCCAAAGATCTTTCCCCATCTATAGAAGGGCTTATTTGTTGTTACATCTCAGACTTCTATGATATCTAAGAGCACAGCAACTCCATACAAATGCACACAAAAAAACTTTTATGGAAGGGGAAATGTGGAACCTTCTCTCTATGGATGTGCAAAAGAAAAGGCAGGAGCATTGTGGTCACCTCCTTCAGATCCAGGGACTGCAGGATGCAGGTCCAGACCTCTGAACTGGATGGTAGGGATAGTCACTAAATATTTACTTATGGTTTTGGGCTAATTGCCCCAGTGCACTGGAATCTTGGTACTTTCAAGCTCTGGCAGGAATGAACTTGAATGAGATGAATTCTCAAGCACTTACAAAGTAGTTTTACAATTAATTGCCCAAATATTCCTGGGAAATGGGAAATAATTTTCCTCATTTATTGGGAAGAGTTAAACCAGTACCATTAGGAGGCTTAAGTAAGGGCACAGACTAAATTCCTATCAAATCAGATAGAGAAAAGGCAACCCCCCAGCACCTGTTTGCTGCTCTGATATTTTGCTGCCCCAGCGATGTCGTTCAGTCCAGCAGTCACAACCAGGGAAATGCCACTTGGTGGGAGCAAACCCAGGACCTGCATCAGTGCTGCTCTGCCATGGCCACAATCATTGACCAGACACTTCTTCCCCTTGGCCCCCAAAATCCCACACCTGTTAGGAGACAGACCTCTATAGCTGGATGAAGGTGGTGGCACCAGGAGTACCAGGAGTTTCTGATGATGGATCAGGGGATGCTAACCCTGATCTTGCTAAATCCAAGGAAGTGTGAGACTGTGGTGTCAAAAAATGCAGCTTTCCAGGCAGCTGAATAACATTTACAGCCAGCTTTTGTGTGCTACGCTTGATCTTCATAGGAAGTACTTTTTATTCAGTGTTGTCTATGCTCCTTTACTGTGAAAAGAGGAAGATGCCTATGACAGTGTTCCAGGTATGTTGAGAAGTGTCAAAGCTTTTCCTGTTTTCAAGTAATGAATATCAAAACTTACAAAGTTTAAAACATTCACTTAAACCTTGTAAATACCTTGAAACATCTTTACTACATTTCCCCCCTCCTTTTATTTAATGTGTTATTTGAAAACACAGCTTCCATATAATGTCATGTAATGTTGTAATGATGTAATGTTCTGCTTCAGCTTAACAGGAGAGGTTTGTGAGTAAATCAAATCAAATCAATATTTTTCATTTTTCTAGGTACAGGACCGTGCCATGTTTCACCAGGATCTCCAAAAGCACAGGTCCAGGCAATGGGAAGAAGACAAAGCATTAGAGAAACATGTGCTCAAGCCTTAAAGTTCCCAAAGTTGAAGGGTTCTGGTTATGGAATTTTAGTCTGCTTTTGTTTTTTTTTTAACATTTCCTCTCTAGAACACTTCTGAGTCCTTGAAAACATGGAAATCTTGCAACACTATTTAGCTTCTAAACTGCTTAATTACTCGTAAGGTTAAACCAACAGTATTGGTGTGTAGTGTGATTGCAGTTTTCGTTTCAGTCTCAAACTGGAAGGAGAAGAAACAGAAGCTGGCATTTCTAAGGTTAAGACTGTTTAAAAATATATAAAAGAACTAAAAGAATATATAAAAGAACTAAATTGTTTTTATTAAGGAAAAATTTATATTATACAGTATTGCATACCTAACACTCCTCTAGATAATAGTACAACACAGGTGGGTACTATAGACATCCTCAGAAATTCTACTATTACAATAAATGAGATAGAAATGCTCAAAATGTACTTTCCTTTAATTAGAGTTCTTTCTTCAGAATCCTCACAGAATAAATATTTTTATTTTTTTTTTTAAATTTAAGCTCTCATTCCATATTTCAAAGAAGCTTGCCTATGTCCCACCTAGCTTTGCATTTCATCAAGGGACCAATTTCTGGCTTTATTAAAGCTTCAATAGACAGTCCTTTGGATTGCAAAGTGCAGCAGCTCCATTAGCATGTCTTTGAGTGCCATTAGACAACTGCTTTGAACTTCTGTGGCTCCACGTGTGCCACATTTGGGTACCCAGCAAGGCGATGCAGGTGCTGAGCAAGTGCTTTTGACAAGGGGTTTCTGGGCAACAGATCCCACCTGTACTGACGGGGTTAAGGTGCCACGGCAGGGCCCTGTGGAGGAGGCATTTCAAGTTGCTCTCTTGAGGAGAGAAAAGACATACTCAAAAGATTTGACAAGGATTATTGCTTTAGGCTAATCTATTTTTTTTTTAAAGCAAGTTATCAAATATCAGATTGAAACTGTAGAGAAACAAAGAGCTTGATTTATGTAAGGACGCTGACATCGCTGCCAGGAGCTGTTGTGGAGCAGGTTAGAGTTTGCAGCTAATGTAACTTAATTACGGGCACTGCAAACAAAGCATTTAGGAATGGAGTCACAACTGAAGAGCTACCGTGGCTGCAAGTGACAGAAGCAGAAAGTTCCATCAACTCCAGCGATAAACCGAAGCCCATTCCTGAAATCAGTGGGTGTCTCGCGCGAGTGAGCAGCGCAGGATTAGACTCGATTGCGCGTCGTGCCAGCGCTAGTTAGAAACATAGAACAGATGTCAAGTAAATGGGGAAGTGTGGGACAAAACAGAAATAATTGTAAAAATGTGCCCAAGGATAAAATAAATTGATCCTAAGACACTAACAAACATTCTTGTAGAAGGCAAAATGAGTCTTTGTACTGGGTTGGCTTTTATTTTCTTGCTAATATTGCATAACAGAACTACGCTGGCATGATGAGGAGGGGGGATAATAAAATAACTTATCAATGCACTATTAACTCTACACGCTCTTACCTAATAATAAGATATTGATGTCTCCTTTAATGCATGCCCCATTGTTGAGAACTTTCTCATTACCCTGCAGTAGCATACACAAAATGGCTTTTTTAATATACTCATGGCCATGAACGTTTGGTGCTAAAGGCTTGCTTAAATGGTCAAAGATATCCTATTTAAGAAACAGCAAACACTTACATTGCACATTACCAACATTAAATGCAATCTCATTATCCATTAGCCAGTATTAGTGCAATTTATATCTTACTTTGGTTTGAGTTTTGCAGAATTTCTTGATCTTTGCCACATCATCAGTTGAGAATGTGAGTGCTATTTCTTTGCTCATCAGTTTGGAAGCATTACTGTCCTGGGTATTTTCCTGCAAATGCAGAGAAATGTCATGAGATTAACTATTAAATAAATACTGGACCATTGTTTACACAATACAAAAAATATCAAAGAAATTATCAGGTTTATCCATTTTATTATGGCTCAGCAAGTGAAATACACACTGCAAGAGGATTCGATGAAGTTCCAACATCAGCCCCCGCAAAGAGGGCTCATGGAAGAGCAGGGGCACAACTCAGGGGGCATCCAGTTGTTACTGGGGAGGGCCCAGGGCCAAGAAATATGAGAATATTTGTCAAAGAGGAGATGGCATTAGGTGGGAAGGGTTGCTCTCAGTTCCAGGGGTGGTGCGGCAGCCTGTTGACAGGCACAGGGAGTGGCCAGCATAGGCCAGGCCAGCTCTTGGCTCTAAAACAGTGGGATCCTTCTTACTCCTGGAAGCCTTGCTGACAAGATTTTTTAAGTGTTTGGTATATGCCAATCCCTGCCCTGGGACACCAAGTTCCTCTCAAGCCAGTGCTGATGGCAGCCTCTCCTGCTGCCATGCTTGTCCATGGAGAGTTTTATGACCACTTGTTCTTCCTGCCCAGTGGCCAAAAGAAATTGATTTTTTCTGTAAATACCTTTCACGTGGTATTTGTAATATTGTAAGCAGACCATTTGCTCTTGAGACATGGGATATTTGACATTTCCCCACTGAGGAGGAAGAGGAGGAGGAGGAGGATGATGGATGGTGGCTCTGGCAGCTACCCAATGGTACGTTGAGGAAAGCAGGATGCAATGGCTCACACGTCACCTGTATTTTTGTTCCAGTGCCTGCTCCAACCTGAGCTGCAGCCAAGGCCTCGAAGTACACAAGCACACCAGGATCTGAAGAGCCATCTGCCCCGAGATTCCTGCTCTGCACTGAGGGACAGCAGCTCCCCACCGCAGCCACGGGGCCAGACCAGGCTGTGGGCACCCAGCGAGACCAGTGCCGCCAGCAGAGCAGGGGGAAATGCTGTATTAACTCCTGCCATTAATACTTACTGAGTAAGGAAACCCAACAACCAGTGCATATTGCCTTTTATACAGTTGAGAGACAAAACACAGACCAAGTTACAACAAAGCTTAAATCCAAAATAATTACATTTTGTCACAATTCCTTCCACACAGTCCAAGCTACCGAGGAAGCGAGCTGCCAGCATCCGAGGAGAGACACGATTTGCTCCACAGCTCCCTTCAATCCCAGCGCAAAAACTTCCAAATGTTTGAAACAGGGAGCAAGTAAATCTCTTAATGCTCTCTGAAAAGCAATCAGCTCACTGAATGCATCATTCAGCAGCCTCTAATATAAAATAATTAAACCATGAAAAGCTGCTGCAGTAATCTTACTTAAAAATCCTAAATTCCTTTACATTTTGAGGATCTGATGGCACTGGCTCCCAGTCAGACACATACAGGCAGGGCAGAGACCACAGGAGCTTCTCACAGCTCAGCTGAAGAACCTCTTCCACTCCTTGAGCAGAGGCAGCTTAACTTTATGAAGATTTGTTGTTGCAGCACAACTATCCAAGAGATACAGCTAAATCCAAATTCATTTCATTTCCAGCTAAATTATATTTTGATGCAGGTCACTAGAAGCTAATCTTTCATCTCTGGTTTTCATACATGAAAATGAAAAAGAAAAAGAATTTCAGATTAAGCAGCATTTATCATACTAAATAGAATTAAATCAAATGGAAAATTGCATAAAGAAAGTCAGTTAAAACAATTAAATTAAAAAGCCCTTTACCTGTGTGAATAAAATCTTTGATTTTCTCAGAAGAGAAGAGAACCTTATTATTAAGCAAACTTAAAAGGGATCCTGGATTACCCTTTCCCCACTTTCCTGCACTTGAACTGTCAGTCTGTCTTCATGAGCAGACTTTGCTTCCTATCTGTCAGGCAAGTTCACTTGCTTGTTCTCACATGCCAGAAAAACTCGAGTTTTCAGTATTGCAGGAGCACTTAAGCTGTAGAGTAAGCAGTAGATGAGTCTTTTATTTGTGAATTTTTTGTTAGTTACATGCATATATAGACAGACATGCAGGTGCATACACACATCTCCATTCAGTAATATAAAACAGCTTCAGCAAAAACCTGAGCTCACTGGAAGTTAGCCTGCATTTAACAACTTTTTGTTGATGCTCTGACAGCTCCTGTCTGAAATAGCTTGTAGTAAGTGCTAAAAATGAAAAAAATAGCAAAGCTTTCTAGAAGACACCTGCTTAAAATGATCTTACAAGTATTTCAGCTTAACTGCAGAAATTAAAATTCTATTTTTTCTCCAAAAATCTCCAAGACTTGCATTACATCAATTAAAAATACATTTATGATCTTGGCTTATAGCAAAAGGGAGAGCAATAAGCAGTTGCTGTTTTGGAGAACAGCTCTCTGGGAAGAATTTTTCTGATATATAACACAGGCCTAAGAGGCTCAATAATGCCTTGGGTCAAATTTTTGTTGATGAACATTACCTTAGTTTCTTGTCTGGAATCCCCTCTGGCTTCTAAAAATCCAATTTCATTTCAAGGCAAATTTTTTCTTAGAAATAAATGACGAAAACCCTGCAGTAAGGTTTGTTTCATACAGAACTTGAGAAATGCCGTGATTTGGGGTCCAAGGCAACGTTTTATTTGTTCCTTGGTATTTGGCAATTTTTTTCGATAGAACCCCATGAATGAATTGGTGAAAACTGCATCCCTTGTCAGTTGGGAGGGTTCTTTTAACCAGTCAGAAACAAGCATCCCTTAATTCCAAGTGCTCCACACGTTATTGCATGAATGTCAAGCTCTGTGAGTACCAACAGAAAGTTGTAACACCTTAGAAAAGCATCCAAGGACAAAAATACCAGAGGCAGAGTCACATATGGTTTACAAACACAACAAACTGACACTGTTTTAGTGGTGGCACCGGGGTCTTTGAATGCATCTGTTCCTATAACCTAGATTTTTGCTTAGTGCTGCTGAACAAAATCCAACCTAAGCCACAAGTAAAAATTTGCATTTTAGCATGAGACTTCGAAACTCATTAGTGAAGACAGTGACTTTTAAACACAAAATACCACTACTGTCTCTGAAAGCCCCTGAGATGTAAATAATCAGAGGTGGGGAGAGCAGTCACAAAAACCATTCTGGTGTTTCCTGTTTCCATTCCCTTGCCATGCCCTTTGCTCGGGGCTGCTGCCAGGGAGGTGATGCCAGGCTGCAACCTCAGGCTGAGGTGCTGTGGCTCAGCTTACATTTGTTCTTTTCTTGTATGTTGGTCCTTCCTGTCTGGAGATGAAAGGTGCAGTGCAACAGAGAGGCCTCTCCTCTCTCCTTTAGCAACTGCCTTCTCATCTCTGGTTTTCCGCGGTTCAAACACAAGACTTTGAAAAAGATTTCAAAGCTGCATCTTGTATATGGAAATTCATGGCTTTGGGCAGGTTCATGATCAGGCCTGAAATTTCAAGCTTAAGATTAAGAACCTTCTGCCTAAATGTAAGTCTTCTTACTTGTGCTTTGCCTCTCTCTGTTTTTTAAACAGCAGTAGGGTATTCTATAAGCATTAGTTACCTGCTTTTATATGTGGATATCACCACACTTGATTCCTTCGGGATCTGCAGGCATGGTGGAAGCCAAACTCACGTTTATCTACAGTGGAAGCTCAGAGGTGAAAGATCTCAGAGGAGGAGGGGTGCAGACAGCAGGAGCAGATCAGGAAAATGATGAGGTTTGCCTGGACATGGCAGTAGGGGTCCACATGGGACCAGATTTGGGCAACCACCCACCCCTGCAACCACACCATCACTCATGGCAAAGGGACACCCAGTCAGGTTCTGAAGACCAAAAGGCAGCAAAGGAGAGTGACAAAATGAAAGGATATGCTGGGTTGGGTTTGTAGGTAAAGTTGGGAAATCTGAATTTGTACTATTTATTGCTTTTTAAATTCGTATGCTTTTTATCCTTGGCCTGCCACATTCCTGCTGGAGGCTGAGTCTCCAAGTCCTAGTTTTTAGCATTGTACAAGGAGCTCAGATTGAATTGTATAAAATAAAAATGAACATTGTGGAATCTGTGAAATGACACTTCGGTTTTCAGTAAACCAGCTGTAGCAGAGAAGAATCAGAAGAAGAAACAATATGTGCCTTTAGATTTTTTTAAATCAGGAAGGAAGAATTATTGGAAGCCTTACTCCATAGATAAGATAAAACTTTAAATATCACTGTCCTTTATTAAAGGAAGCAGAAGAGAAAAATATTTCAGCAACCAACAGGAAGGAAGAATAACTGTAGAGCTACAGAGACTCAGAGAGCACTGTGCCCATCCCTATTGCAGTTTCACTGATTTGTTGTGCAAGGAGAAATTTCAGAGCCATGAAAATCAAACAACCCTCCCATTAAGACAGGCAGAGAGTTTTGGTTGCTTGGCCTGGAAGGTTCCAGGGTGACCTTAGTGCTGCCTTTAAATATATAAAGGTGGCTCACAGGAAAGATGGAGAGAGGCTTTTTATCAGGGTCTGCAGCAAGAGGACAAGAGGCAGTGGTTTTAAACTGAAAGAGGGTAGGTTAAGCTTGGACATAAGGAAGAAATTTCTTATGATGGGACAGTGAACAAGTTGCCCAGAGAAGTTGTGGACTCTTTAGGTGTTCAAAGCCAGGCTAGATGGGGCTCTGAGCAATTTCAGCTAGTGGAAGGCAGGGGGTTGGACATGATGATCTTTAAAGGTCCCTTCTCAACACAAATGATTCTGTCATTCAATGAAATACTAATCCAGTGGGATTTTTCAGTCTTTTTTTGATTAACACATCCATGTTTTTCAGGAGGCAACTGGAAGGCCAGTTACCAGGATGGCCAATGCTTCATTCATCAGGAGCAGAGGCTATTATCTAGGACTAGCACTTAGGATAGTTTCTAGTTTTTTTAGTTTTTTAGCTGTCATATGTTTCTCCCACTTGCAGAGCTGCAGTTAAATAAGATTAGCCAAGATATATGCAGTTCTTCAGTGTTCTGCCAGACATTCTGCCAGGTCTTACACTGGTGACCTATTAGAGTTTCCTCCTGCTTTCCACTGGAAACCCAGCCCTGGAGACCTGCATCACTGCCCCCCATGTTCGTTAACAGTAATTGTTGATACCATACAATGGAACAGCACCAGCACAATTAAAACAGCTCCTTCTCATGACAGAGCTTTTGTGGGGTTGGCAGAGAGGCCTAAGGAGGTCCCTGAACCCATCCATCACTCACTGCAGCCCATCCAGCTGGTTCCATCCTCTGGAACAGTCTGACATTCTGTGGCACGTACAAGCACTACAGCAGCCAGTGCCACACACAGCCAAGGGACACGTCCCTCCACTTCACTGCCAGCTCCTTAGGCTTGGCACCTTAGAAATGTTTTCTCCTTTGTCCCTATTTTCTTCCTTTTCATTCTTCTTCCTCCTACCCCGGACTCCTTGAGAGGAATGGTTTTCATTTATTCCAAGCGTGTTTGGCAAGAGACTCCTTTTGTCCCGCCCAGGAGTCAAGGGCATTTTGAGGTCTTGTTGAGCAACAAATAAATATTTGAGTCATATTTCTGTTCTCCCATTGTGGTGGCCTGGTTACCCATCTTGAGCTTTCCACCTTTGGAAGCTGATGGAGAGAATGGTGAGAAGATACTTCTCAAAGCCACCCTTCATGTCAGCTTTTCATAATGCCAAGTAAGAATGAGTATAAAATGATTTATCCTGGGGGGAAAGGAGAAATGCCAGATCCAGGCAACTGAATAAAAATATAAATACTGCCAGCTTTCAACAAAAATTGATCTTCATTGAGTGTGACAATCACAGGCAAGAGAAAAGAATTCTATATGCAGATTACAATTAATAGTGCATTTTTGTGGAACCACCAGAGCTGCTTTTCCAACAGTTGCCCATACAGGCAGAGGTAGTGGTCAGCAAGGGGTGCCAAGGGAATCCCTGAAAATAATGCTGCCACAGAAGTGAGGCTGCTAGGGAAATGGTCCAGCAGCACCGAGGGCCTGAGCAAAATCACCAAGGGCAACTGCCCAAGCAGGGCTGATTTTATGTTCATTCCGCAATGGCAAATCCTATCATGTGCTCACGGCACAGAAAAAGGGGGGAACATGGAAGCTTCGCCCAGGTTTGCAGCTTTGAGTCACTCAGTGCCCAGGAGAAAGTGGCTACATGTGACGTGTGCATCTGGTGGCACAAAATTGTTTACACCTGGGCAGCAGAGCGTGGTGTAGAGCGCCCCAAGCTAGCGACGACCTGAGCTAGCGCAGCCCTCTGCGACCAAGGACTTCAGGGAGTAATCACTGGAGACATGGGACAGGATGTGAGGCTCTGTCAGCACCCAGGTCCCACAGCAGCTCAAGGACAGCAGCCCCAGTGAGGAGAGAAACTCACCTGAGAGATCCAGGAGAGCTCTATTTGATTGTATCACACCAAGAGCAGGAGCATGTCCCAGAGCATTACGCTTGCACTTCCCAAAGAGAAGAGAGCTGCATTTTCAGGCCCCACTCCTGCCTCTATTCTTTATTCATATTTGTAGGTAGCCATGGTGACTAATGAGACAGGAGATTTATGTCAGGCTTGGTGACTACTATACATTATATATAGGTATATATAAATAATATACAAGCCTGGTTTAGAAGAGCACTTTCCTGATAGGCAGATGGACATATTTTGATTTGGGCTACAGCCCTTCACTTCCCCTTCATGCAATGAATGCTATCCTGTATCCTGTAGATCTTTTTGCTCAGGCTGGAACCAATTGACTGGAGTATTCAAAAAATTAGGTATTTTTCTTTCCCAGCAGAGATATGCCCTAGACAGACCTACTCAGGGTGAATGAGATTCTTCTCAACACGTGAAAGCACTCCTGTTTCTCTCTGTCCCTCCCCTCACCCTCCTGTGATGCACATCCTGCCTCCAGACACAATTCCTTCCTCTCCCGGATGTGACAGACCCCATCTGTCTCAAATCCAACAGCAACCACTGTGTCAGATTCTGCCCTGTTTTATGTGTCATAAACATAGATTAATGATTCCTTCCATGAAACAGTAGTCCTTCCACAACTACTGTTGTGCTGTAGTAAACTTTCTCCTGGCCTGGTATCAGCGAATGAAGCTCCAGCCCAAGGGAATCTGGCACAGTAGCAACTTATCTGCATAACACATGGATGGTGATAGAGCTGACATTTCCCTCCATTGCCAATACTGAAGGAAGTGAAAACTGGCAACCTGCAACCTACAGCACAACGCTGTTTTGTCTCTGATTTCCTCCCCATCCAATAAATGCCTCAGAAACTTTCCACAAAGCAGGAATATTTTGCATGGTCTTGCACTTAAAAGCATATCCAAATTATAATTGAATACTTTCCTCCAAAACAAAAATAATAGGGCTTGGGAAAATAATGTTTTAGGTGAATGTCTGCTAGAGACAGGCAAGTTGTCTAGCAACATATTCTTTGGGGAAACACATCTTACTGAAGGGGAACAAGCGAAATTACAAGACAGGGAAAAGTAACATGTCTTGAGAGGTTAAATGCAAAAGCCTGATTACTCCTCTCAATCATCCCAATCTTTGTGAAATTCACTATCTGAGAAGTGCTTATTTCCAAATTATACTGAGATGAGCAAGAGGAGAAGTCAGTGAAATTACTAAATGAAAACCAACCCTTTTATATAAAACATGCAACCCGACCAATTTAGTACAACAAATTCTGTACACATTTGAAGTATCATGAAAATAGTGTCTTTAATATACAGTTTATATACTTACAATATGCAGTTTAAATTTGTTCATATACATTACAGGGATATTTATTTGCACCTGGTTTAAATAATAATCTGCCTTCAGCCTTTTACACAAAAGCCCAAAACGGCACAGAATTCCACAAAACCCATGCTTCGTTTTATAACGGAAATGTACTAAGCCAAAGTTTTGGGGCTTTTTCTTTTTCTTTTTTTTTTTCCCCAAGTGTTACTTTTTTGACATACCCGAAGTGAATCTAAAGAGCTAAGAACTAACATATCTTGAATACAATTCAGAAGATTGTCCAAGTCAAGAGAATCACTCTGCAGATTTTCACACTGAAAATTTGGTTATTACACACAAAAATTGTGAAGTCTGAACAACTCCTGGACTATCAGGAGTTTAAGACATAACAAAATGAAGAGTCATTTATTGCTAGGTCTCAACAAGCGGCCTACATTTCCCCACTGCCCTGCTATCCCTATAAATAAAAAGGATGATCCCTCCTGCTTACTAGGTGTTCATCTGTACCTTCTGGCTTGTATACAGGAATGCTGCAATTTCAGAGCATCAGAAAGAGGAGTCAGGAGAGCTGGGCTAAGCTGTAGTCCTCTCATAGGCTGGTGTTTGGCTTTTAAGTACCAAGCTGTAACCCCCTGCCCGGCCCACAGGCAGGCACCCCACTGGGAAGCACACAAGAACCTGGTGGCAACACAATTTGTTTTGTGGAGGGACAATCAAGAAGTTGATTCAAGATGAAAACATAAAGAAAAACCAATTATTTATAGACAGGTTTGAAACATGGCGCGTTTTCAGGCAGCTTCACTGTTTACGCTGTTTCTCTCAAAGCTGTTATTTTGGAACCAAGTTCATTCAAGTGGCAAGTAAACCTGTTGTATTAGAAAATACACAGTAATATACAGTAACTTCAAACCCTTGCTTCTAGCTGAAAAGAACACTTCAAAATGTATTTCCCTTCTAATTTTGGATGGACCAAATGTTTTCCGTCTAAGTTTCTAGCTGTAGGCAATTTTTACAATATGGCAAGAATAAGAACGCGAACGTGCACTTTGAGTTGCTGTCAACACAGCCCTGGCTAGCCAGGCAGGCAGCAAGACAAAGAATCTTAATCCTAGGCACAATGAGCATTTGAAAGAAACCAGCATTTCTCCTCAAGTTTCCTCTCCATCCCTCCCCTGCCCAATGCGGTGTCCACCTCCAGAAAAGCCTCCGTGCCAGAATCCAGCTTTCACTGCTGAAGGCAGCATCAGTCCTTGTGCCAACACATGACTGCTGTATAGAAAGGATGTGTTTCCTGGTGCAGGACAGAGAGACAGCTCCATACAGAATGACATGATGTGTTTTTTGCTACCAAAACCTCCAGACAAACAAAAACCCTAAGGAAAACACACAGCTCGGACACCGAAAACCAAGTAAGCACCAGAGGCCTTACATTAATTTAATCTGAAGAAAGAAATCCAAGGTTAGGACTGGCCTATTTCAGTGGACTGCATTGAAAATATAAGTGCTTTTAGGCCCACTCTGGCACAATGCTCAATGGTTACAGCTCTCAGGTTCCAAAGACAACCAACACAACTCCCATCAACATGGCTGAACTCCACTGCTGTCCAAAACCAGATCGGTCTCCCTCACTGCTGAGCTCTGTGCTGTGCTGGGGAGTTGCCATAACCTGGCTACCTATTGAAAGGTATCCCTTTCCATAACCTAGGATCCAAAGGCTGAGCCACAACACTCCACCTGTCCAGTTTGCTCATCACTCTACTGATTTCATCAGAGCAGATACTTCAGTCCAGCCTGTGTACCACAGCAGGTAGATCGACACCGGAGCCATATAATTCACAGAACACAAATGTTAGCAACACTAAAATCCCCAAAAATGGCTTGGAAAATGAAGGCCATGAATAGCTAAGGGCAAAAGAAAAAGTTAAATGCTAATACATTATGCATAAAAGTAAGTAAGCAGTGCCAAGGCAGAACGAGACAACTGGAAGGCCATCAATAGCAAGTTTGCAGTTAGAGGTTTTAGCTGTACACAGGCTCACCTTCTGCAATCAGTGCACATTTCTAGGCCTTTCTGTGGGCCAGTTCTATTCTGGTTATGCACATGAGACAATAATGCACAGCACGGTCATGAATGCAAATTCCACCAGTCTCTTTGCAAGAATAACCCCTTCAAGCAGGTAAGCAGACGTAACAGAATAGGTGTTAATCCACAGTCAAAGAAAACTACTTTCTCAGGGATGTTAATATTCTGGGGGTGTTAGCAATATTTAATGTTAATATTACCAAGACTGCAATATTTTCTATTTTTTTTTGAGATATTTTAGTGTTTTTTACCTAGAATTAACAAGCTGAGCAAAACAATGACAAGTACCTGACATTAAAGACTTGGCCCTTTTGAATTTGAATACTCATTTCACACAGTGAGGTTTAAAAGGCAGTTGGTTTCATCTTGCACATGTCTACCAACCAGCATACACATCTGACCAGTATCTGAATTTGATCTAGTCTTATTTGCAGCTAAAATATTTTAGGATGCTAATTAAAACGTGTTCAGAGAAAGCTATCGATCTGTTGCTTAAAGTCAATACCTTACGAAAAAGAGGATTATGAACTCTTTGAGGGTTTTTCTATGAGGATATTTGTTGGCTTTATAGTACCCACAAAAATTGGGCTTTGCTTTCTGGTTGGGAATTGGTGGTTTGCATTACTGCAAGACATATAATCCTTCTTGGCTTCAGCATGGTGACATGACATGAAATTTGCCCCAACAACAGAAGGATCTATTTGCTAATAAATTATTTTTAATGAGCCAGTATGGATGAGAAAATGGGCAAATCTAGCAGTTTTGTCTCTGCTCTGTATTTTCTCTTGATGCTCTCAACTACATATCCTACAATGGAGATATTTTTTATCCATCAAAAAGCTAAGGAAGGCAGGTGATGGTGTTCTCCTGGCCAGGGCTCTGTGCAGCAGCAAGTGAAGGTGAAGTTGCTCCAGCATTCCTGGCTCTGACCACCTGAGGATCCTGGGCATGCACACTTGCTGAGGAGGAAGGGATAACACATTGTTTCCTGAGGACCTCCACGAATCCTCAAATCCAGTATATAAAGGCAGGGGGATCCTGAGGTTATTTAGATACATTTCAGAGAGCTCTGTCAACTACAAGAAATCCACAGAGGACTTTTTAAAGTTAATCCTATTCCTAGCCTTTTGAGCAGTTAAATTTGAGAGGTCTCCAGGGGCAAACTAATGCCCACTTACCATCCCTGTGCTCCCTTTTAACTGCTACTTCCATGTGACATCGACTGCAGTGAGTTTTTGCAGCTGGGCAACTGAATTAGCACAGCCTTTGAAGCCACAGCCCCTCCCACTTTGACACCCACATCCTCCTAGCCCACTGCAAACACGACAGGTGAACTGAAAAGACCACAAGCATTTCCTGTGGCATGGCCCAAAACCTCACTCAGCCCATTCTCAGCAGCGTGCCGTGCTCTGCTCCCGATCCCTCCCACCTTTGCCAAGGCTGCATTTCAAAGGCTTGGCCCAGGAGCACTGTCACCTTCCCACCCAGGTCTGACTGCAGGAACAGGAAAGCAGACCAAGAGCCTTTTCAGACAATCAGAGCAGCAGCAGAGGAAACACGAGGAGCTGTTACCTTCCAGCACAGCACGGCTCCTGCAAGGCTGTGCTAGCAGGCTGCTGCAGCAGGCAGGATCTGCTGAGCAGGGTCTGTGCACTGAACTGCTTTTCCCATGAGAAAGCTGCACGACCAGAAGTCATGCTATTTACTCCAGTCATTCGACTACAAAAGCAACTTTTGAAATCTACAGGTCATAAACTTTTAATTGGCCAGGGCAGAGTGGCTCAGTAGAAAATCCCCCTTCTCCCTCCCCTCTGGGTAACAAGCTAAGCATGACTCTTGGTTTAAAAACATTTAACTCTTTTTGCTCAAAGTAACATGGAAAATGCATCCACATTACAGATAGTCAGGAAGATACTGATAATAAAAATAATGCTGCAAGAATAGTGTGTTAGTGGCACTTCACAGCAATTCTTAACATTTTCAGATGTAGTGTCAAAACCAATGCTTTTGTATATCTGCAAGTCACAGCATGTTGCCAAATATTATGTGAACAGAAAGAATCCCATAAGAAATACCTTTTTTTGCAGTTAACACAAAACTGTAAACTGGATTGGTGTGTGTCTTTCAGCATCAAATTGTTCAGTAATAAATACAACTAAGTCTTAACAAACTATGGAGTCAAAGTTCCCTTAGTGTCCAGTTTTTAGCAGCTGTTGAATGTTCAGGGATGCACAAAGGCACACCTCTGCAGATTCTCTACCTTTATTATTGACATAGAAAAAAAAGTCCATTCACCACTGAAAAATGTTTATCTGCATAGTAAGAATTTTTCTACTACTATTTACAAGAAGGATTTTTAGTGCAAAAAACAGGAAGTGATGTATTAGCTCAAATGTATTGAGTACAGTTTCACTAAAAATCAGCCAGCATCACATCTTGGGCCGCCAGCCATTAATGAACTGTAATATTTTCTTAACCTGCAATTTGCTTAGCTTGAAGTCTTCTGATAGGATTTCTTCTGTAAGCTGAACCAGTAAATTGCCATCAATCTTCTCTGTGACAAAAAATGATATGACATCTTCTGACAGACCAATAAACCTCAACGACTTAGACACTTCCTCTATGGAGAGTCCAGAAAGGTCTGTGGGTGGCTGCCAGGGAGAGCCATCCCCACAAGACCTCGGTGCTAACTGGAGGTGGAGGGGAGATGAGAAGGAGTAAGACACAGAGAACGTATCCTGCATGCCCTTTTTAGTGAGATACTGATCTTCCAAGACGTCTGGAGAGCCAGTTTTTGATTCCTCCTCGGCACCATCTATTTTCAGTGGCAAGGGACACATGTCTGTAACTGTCTTATCTTCACTTGACTTCGGTGCCCGAGGAGGTAAGGCAGGACACGAATGGCTCTGCTTTGTATTGCTGACTCCCAGAGTTTTCTCATCAGTGCAGTCTAGAGAGTAACTTGCTGACTTTGGACAGCTGGAGATGGTGTTTGTGAACTCTGATGGAGTCAGTGGGGAGTACCCCGTTGGGAGTTCACACCCGTCGAAGTCAAAAGTCAAAGGTGCTGGACAGTTTCTCTTTGGCGTACCTGGAGTCTTCTGTCTGGGGTAACTGTAGCTCCTGCTTGGATCAAGCAGGAAATCACTCCTAGTCAGGCCTTCAGCAGTTCCTGAAAAATGGTTTGGCCAAGATAACCTCGCAGGCAGAGCTTCAGCTGAGGGGCTTCCCAAAGGCATTGTGCTCTCAGGCTCTTTGGATTCAGTTTTCATCATGTTACATGGGTAGCAGGAAACAGGTGTGCTCTCAGCCGGGTTAGTGTTGTCGCTCTCTGTGACATTGCTTAAAGAACAAAGCAGAAAGGATGTTGTTAGGAAGAAAAAAATTGGCATTTCAATAAACTCATACATCATCTGACGGATTCAGAGGGTGACCGTCACAAGGAAAGAATCTTCTTTCCTCCAGCATAACTTTTCACATTTGAATTAACATGTTTGAATTAATGCATTGACAGTTCCTTCACCCCTTCTACAAGCCTGACAAGATGCTGACATACTCAAAAGCCTCACATCTTGTTTTTCCAAGCTCATAAAAAAGTAGATGTCTCAATTCAGTTCTGTGTCATCTCACAAATACTCAATTTTTCACTGTTGAATTCCTGAGGGATACCACCATGCAGATGAGACATATAAGAAGTATATGTCCTCACATATACCAGAAACATGTTCTAATCCAGTACTTTTCTAGATATACACCACAGATGTGCCATGGTATGCAAAAGCTCATATGAGGGCAGGTCACCACTGCACCAGTGCAGAGTACAGAGACATGGAGTGAGTTAATGCTCACTGCCAAAGGAAGAGTTTTAGCTGGAAGGGTAAGCAGACCAAGCTGGACGTGCTGAACTATCAGGCTTTAAGCTTACCCACAGTAACTTGTTGATGTGTCTGAATTTTTAAAATGCTTTGATGTTAAACACTTGCTCTTCAAAGGCACCTCAACAAAGTCACCCCTTCCAGGTGGTGAACTAAGCTCAGCCTGTCCAAGGGAACTGATGGTTTATAGCCAGGTGTTCCCAAGAGACAGAGATGACAACAAACACACAAAACCTGTTATCAAAAGCAAATGTTTGCTGATTTGATGCCCTTTCTAAAAGAAAATCTGAAAGATTGTGCTGATCTTTGGAATTTTGGCCAACTCAACCAGAACACTGGAAAAACAATTAGCAGGCTTATAAAATCCTTACTCAACACAACAGACAGAAACCAACAGTTGATAAAAATTGTTTTAATTACTCTCCTCTCTCTCCTGAAAACTAACTACTCAAGAAAGTAGTTAACTCAGTAGTCACCCCATGACAGCTCAGTGAAAATTGCTTGAAAATGGAGCAGCTATCAAAAAACCGGCATAGTTTCCAATGGATTGACACAAAATTACCTCCCTGTGTGCTTACAGTGGATCAGAGAGGAAGCCAATCTGGACTTGCCCAAATCAAATACAAAGTGCAGATGTGTAAAAACAGCTCTAATCTACACCACTGGAAAATATCTGTCCCAACAGATGCAGTTTCCCTCTTTCTAACCATCTCTCAGTCTCCATTCTGTGCCTTCCAAACTTTTAGTCTGTTTATGTCACTAATACAAGTCTGACAGGTAAAGCAGCTGGATGTCTACAATAGGAGAGATGGGATTTTTTCCCCATAACAGGGATACACCATCAGCCAGTCACTTCTGGCTGCTTAAAAGCTATTTTTCACAAGCCAAGCCATCAAGCTGAGAAAACAGTCAGTGAGGTGCTGTAAGCAACCAATCATACAGAGCAATTACATTGATTGATCCAGTTTCTGTTCTTTAATTCCATACTAGAACTGGAACATTTACTGATTTCAAAGACTAATGGAATTTCTGAAAACTGATAAAGTAATATTCTGAAAACTGATAGAGTAATATTTTAACGTTTTTGAAATGCTTCCTTATTCATCCTCCACTAAAATGAACTCCCTGGGACTCAGTGCCAAGGGATGCAAGACAAGCCTCAAATACAGCTGAAGTCAGGTATCAGGCATTTTTAGAGGCAGATAAGGACAAATCACACTGACTTTGTTTCTGTTTAAAGTATCCTCTGCAACCCCTCATGATCCAGAAAACACAATCATTGATGTAAATGGCAAAACAATCTGGTTACTCCACACACTGCCAATTTTCTATTGCTTCCTCTGCAACGCCAGGTGAGCTCTACCAAAATGGAGACGTCTGGTCTGGACTCGGCTGGAGATGAATTTCATGCAAATACCGTGAAGTTCAAGGCAAATCACAGAATCACAGAACTGTTTAGGTTGGAAAAGATCTCTAAGATCATCAATCCAACCATTAAGCCTGCACTGCCAAATCCATACTAAACCATGTTCCCCAGGTGACACATCTAGGCTTTTTTTGAACACTTCCAGGTGTAGAGATTCCAACACTTCTCTGGGCAGCCTGTTCTAATGCTTGATAGCCCTTTCCATGAAGAAAATTTTCCTGATATCCAATCTAAACCTCTCCTGGTGTAACTTGGGGCCATTTCTCCTCATTCTATTGCTTGTTAGTTGGGAGAAAAGACTGACCCCCCCCTCACTACAACCTTATGCATTCCAGAGAAACTCCACTTCTGTTTTCCTAGTTTTTCCGTAGTTTTTTGGAAGGCAAGTGTGTTCTTAGCTACAAAGACAGAAAGCAGCATTTAGTGGGCCCCTAATGCTGGGAGGTCTTGTGCCCAGCCTCCTGTGGAGTAGACCTTGACAGAACTACCCAACAGGCTTTCATAAAATAAGCAAGCAGCCTTGATCTAGAGTGATCATTGCCAGATCCACAACACTAAGCTGCAAATGTGCAGTATTGGCTTAGTGAGGCAATTCCAGCATAAGTCATTATATCAACTGCATCCAGGCTGAAATTAATTCATTGATGTTTCACATGAATTTGTAATATCCACACAGGTGGCATTGTGCCATTGAAAGGGTACCAAACACAATGGCAAGAAGACATCCAAGGCAAAAAGGACGTGAGGCTTCAGAAGGTGCATATATTTTCTGAAGCCAAAGGAAGGACACTGTATCATTAAGAAAAGCTATGCAGCCACATAATTCAGAATTTACTGTCAACTTTCAGCTAGCCTGGGTGAATTTTCCAGTTTGTGGGTTGGGTTTGTGCTGAAGTGTGTTTGATGTGGAAGCTGTCTGGCCCCCTTCTGCTACACCTCACTTCGCACTCAGTGGTGTCTGCTGCTCTTTCTGTCCTCCATCACATCCACCCCGTAGGTTCCCATATAGTTAGCATGACACATTTCTGGATTACCACACTCTTTTTGTGTCCCTGATTATTGCAGCTGGCTGCACTGCATGCAGCACTTAAATCCCACCCAAAAACTAGCTTTGAGGTGGTCTGGTTTGAAGATTCAAGCCTTCCAAGAAACGTGGAGAGCTATACATAATTTTTTAACTAGACAGCCTATGCCACCTAAGAGTGATATTACCACTAGTAATGTGTGCAGGTGTTTAATACAAACTGCTATGTCCTATCTAGTAAAACATGGTTTGTGCTGGAGCTTTTCTTCCTTCTGAATCTTTAAAAATCACTTGACAGGTCAGCTCATTTACAAAAAGTCAGCAAGTCTGACCCAGCACTGTGCCTTAGAAACAAGAGCCTTCAAAAAAACAGTGCTAAATTTAACTTTCTCAGAAAGTGCTAGCACAGAGCTCCCACAGCTCACACACATACATGTTGTGCAGTCCTGAAGAGTAGTAGGAGAGAGTGGGGCTGGGAGAGCGGGTCTGCTGTCGTGCAGGTTTCACTGTGCGAGGAGGGATGGAAGGACTGGTGGAGGACGGCTTTGAGCTCCGTGGTGGGACTGGAGGGGCGTTGAGGAGCCTGCATTCCTCTTTTACCTGCACAAAACAAGAACATGTAAACAAGCAGCAAGAAAATCTGGGCAACAGCAGCCTCAACCAGATGAAGCACATCTGGTTCTGCCTTATTCTTTGAAAGGAAATAATTAAAAAGGGAGGAGAAGAGAGAAATGAAAAAGTATATACATTTGCAATAGTATGCAGCTGTCAAAGAAGTCCAAAAGAACGCTTTGCCACTGGTAAAACTACCAGCAATCTTTTCTAGGGCACATTTCAGCAGTTTGATATCCACTCATTTAAAAAGCAGCAATGAAACAATGAAAAAGAACCTTCCAGTAGCAGAAAATCAGACATACTGTTCCTGATATTATACATTCTGTAAGGAGCAATTCATTATGCCTGAACTTCATTAGTGTTGTTTATTTAGATGCATTAAACCAAGCTTATGTAATGAAAAGATCTCAATATACTTTGATGTTTCCTGACTTACTTCACCAGTGATAGTCAGTCATCCAACTGTAGGACGATTCCCAGCTTCCCTCCCTCAGGAATAGTACATTTATCTCATATTTACCAGCTTCTGGATTCAAACTTGGAGCTTCAGTCCTTCCATAGCTACCAAAACAGTGCAGGATAAGGCTGTCCAAAATGTACAAGTGGAAAGGTGTGGGCTCAAGAGCCTGTCAAACAGTACACCCAGCCAACAGGTCTGCTCTGTGCAGCCAGACAACATCTCAGCTTAAAGAACACTGCTGTAGCACTGATCACCTGAAATTAATTTGGTGTGCCTATGCAGGAGCAAAATGTCAGGACCCATCCCCACAGAAAAGATGATGGAATTAAGGACTTAATCTCATCAGGACATATTTGGGAGAGCAACTTTATTTAGTAGGGCTAGAGGTGAGAAGGCTGCTGAGAATTAGGCTGCCAGGCAGGATTTTTAATGATTCACCACCTGCCCCTGGGCAGGAGGAGACCTCTATGTTCTCCTTGTCTGAAACAGTCTTAGATGCATCAGAAAAGGGAAATTATTTTTGTGTTTGAAAGTTGAAGTTTGTTTTTAAATTTTACAACGCAGCAGAACTAAAAGTTATCTTAGCAGTTCTGCAACACATAATTAGCAATTAAAGTGATTTAATTTATTTAAAGACAAAATAAATGTGGAACCTTTTGCAATCCACTTCAGTGCTTTCAAAATGCAACAACATATTTAGTACTTTTGTGAAATGGAAAACTGGGGACTAGGACATTGTAGTACATTTTTTCCCTAATTCAAAACAAGTCAAAATTACAGGAAATGCCCGACAGCATAAAACACTGAAATAAATCTTGTTCTAAGGGTTCTTATTTGCTCTTTCAAGGAAAGGGAAAAAAATGAATCAATTTTATTCATGTTTGTTATTGAATTCAGGCATAAAACTCTTCAACCATTTTAGTGTTCTGCCCCAAGGATGCCTGAAGACTTTTTTTTCCCCCAAGTCAGAATAGGCAAAGTTAATATTGAATTCTATTGAATATATATCCATGGGGTTAGAGAGACCATTCAGGGGAGCTCTTGGAGCACAGGAGACGGTCAAAGGCTTAAAGTGTTTCTTTCCTGAGAAGACTGGGGCATTCAAAGGTGCTGGCATAACAAACTATGCCAAACTCCCTTGCTGACTTAGACTGCAGATCAGAACAAAGTCATAAATAACACCTGCTCGCAGACCCAATTGGTTCCTGTCACAAAACCACAATTATAGCTGCCACACACAGCCCCCAGGAAACCCAGCAGAGGAATAAAAAGGAGAAATTTTGCAGATTAAACTGACAAGAGGCTTCAGGAAAGCCATGCTCACTAGGTCCAAGAGAACTGCAATGAAATAAATGTGGGAGATGAGCGGAACAGCCACAGTGTGAGGAGAGTGACCTCGATGGCTGCTGCTCTCAGCTGGAAATACTCTTTGCCCTGGAAGCAGTAGATGTCACATGGCTGTCAGACACAGATAAAACACACTTACACTGCACAACCTGAAACTTCCATCCGACACTGAGCGCTCTCACGCTCCAACTCTCCTTCCTGTGACCTAGGAACAGTGACCCATTTCCAATGGCATGAGGTTCCACGTTGATTTTAAGACCTCTGCTCCTTTTCCTTGCTGCCAGCCTAAGCCCTGCCAGCACCACCTGGGCCCTGGGGTGTCACTGCTGAATATGGGTACTCATCACAGTGACCAGCTCTGAGGTTGTCTGGATAAAACCTGCCCTGTCACCAGTATGAGTGTGAGCATAACACAAAGCAGTTCCACGCTCCTCACCCACAGGAGCCTGAACTTCCGGCACACTCCATCAGGGATGTGCTTTATATCAATCAGGAAAACAGCTTCTGTTTTTATGCAAATTAGTGTTTGGGGAATGAAGCAATTACTAATTTACAGGCCTTAATTCAGAGGTTATTCCCCCCTCCTCTGCCTTCTGCCTTCATTCCACTTTGATTTTCTCAAAGGTATTTAGAAAATACACATGTTATATCAGAATGCTTCATCCTGCTGGAGAGAAGAAAACCAGAACAGCTTCTGAAATACCCAGATGTCCTTTCCTGTGCTGCAAACAGCTCCTGGACACACATTTTAAATTTAGTGCAAAAATACAACTGCCAGCCAACCTTTACACAGAAATGCTATGGAATATCATTCCAGAGGGAGTGATGACTAAACCGCATGTTCACCAGCAGTTCCTGAGATCTCCTTACTCTATAAATACCTACATGGAAACCATGCAAACATCTCCTCAGCCCCAGCCCACGGATGAATTCAGTAGGTCACTGATACTCGCTCCAAAGCTGTTCCAGGAAGCCATAAAAGCGAGTCTCAATTATTATAATCTATGAAAATGTAGGTTTTTAGTTTTATTTTTAATGGGGCTACACCCCCTGCCCATCTCTAAATCCCAGCTAATATCTTTAGCAAAAGTTATTTCTCCAACAGTATGGCTAGAAAGCAATACTGAAATTGCTGACAGCACTCACACATTACCTCAGCAATGTAAGGCACACATGACAAAACTGTGCTTTCCAAAATAACTCTATAGGGTACTGTACACATCTAGCCCAAAAGTCACCTTGCCATCCTCAAAAGGGAGTCACTATGCCAGGGGGATTCCCCAAGTATGAGGGTCCACACTGATGCTGTGCAGGTGCTGCACAGCTCTCCCAGCACCCCACTGCCCACAGCTCAGGGATGATGTAAGATCCTCATGTCCCAGCTGGTCAGCACCCCGGTGCCACAAGGGCTGCCCTCACCTCGCGGCAGGGGCAGCCTTCCTCCCCCACCACACACCCCCCCAGCACTCCTGCACTCCTCTGACCCTGTGCAGAAGCAGTTCAGCTCACAGAAATCAGCAGGAAACTAATCATTTTCCAGATCCAGACCTGGCTGTCTGCCCAGGCACAGGAGTGCCAGAGCCAGCACAAAAGAGAAGCCAGGACGATGTGTCTGGGAAAGAAGGAGGAGGAGGAGGTGGAGGAGGGTGGGACGAGCCCCACGCCAGTTAACACCAGGGTAGGCTGCCAGGGAGCCTCATCCCGATGTGGTGCTGCTGGGCACTTGCCCAAGAGTCTGGACAAAGTGTCAGTGCATACCTGACCTCAGAGGCAAGGAAGTGCTCTTGGGTTCCGCACTTAACATCGCACGTAAACACTTTGCTAAGCAGACATAATGTCTTGCCTTTCCTGGCTGCTCAAGCTGCTGCATTTGCTTTTTGGGGAAGTTTTGGCAGCACAGTCCAAGGACTGCAGTGGGGCATTTTGTGCCTGCATGGTGTCCTCCTCCCCTCTCCTTGCTGCACATCCCCAGGAAGCGCAGAGCCTGGCCAGGGGCATCCCCATGGAAATCCACTGCAGGCTAACCCAGCACGAATGAACACAGCCTAGCTTTCAATCAGGTTGTGACCTGACTCATGAGGGAAAGGCTGCAGCCAACACCACTGGACTGTTAGATGGGAATAGGAAAGGTATGGGATCATCATGGTTTGCTGCGGTTTGGTCTCAAATTAGTCTTAATTTACTGTACAGCCACACTCTTGAAACAGAATAGTATTTTTTTTAATTCCAGAAAAACGCCTGCAAAACAAATTTGTTAAATAATGGTGTTCACGAAGATTCATGAGATGTAAATATGCATCAATGACATTTTGCTAAAGACTCCTAGACATTCTTTCCTGAGGGAGTCTTCTTTTATCCTTTCCTTTTTTTTTCTTAAAAAATAATGTTTAGGACTGTGTCAAGAGAACACATAATGGGTGGATTCTCCAGCCAGTCCACATAAGTTCCTGTTGATAAAACATATTTGCATTTTCCCCTCCAAAGTCTCCATGACATTTCAGGTTTGGAGAAGTGATTTCTCCCATGAGTTTTCATTAAAAACATTAGGCCAGGAAACATGCTCTGTTTAAAACTGAGTCCTCTAGAAGGCTCATTTATCAATTCTGCAGAGTTCTTATTTAAACATATTTTCTTTCAATAAGCAGTACAGAGCGATTAGTTCAGGTCTAGTTTGATAAAGCTTCCTTGAGGACAATGACACAATATTGTTCAAAATCTGCTATAGGCTCATAATAGAGAAGACAATCTCTCATTAACAAACACTTCAAATCTGTAAAAATTCTAGCTGTTCTCATTATCAGAGCCTGTTCACTGAAGACACACTAAAGTCATCTAAGGCAGTTCCAAGTGGGGTCACACCCCACACACTCTGGCCACAGAAAATATGAGAAAATATGGAGGTCACATGAAGAGATTATGTGGAAGGCAAGAGAATGAGGTGACTCAGCGATTCTTAGACCTTGTCTGCGTGAGCAAGAAACCCCAAATAAGTATCACCAGAAAGTATCAGGATGAAGCTATTAGATCAGATAGTAATATTAAATATACTCCTGTTATTTTTAAGACATGAGTTACACATGGGTAGGAAACTAGCTGAAGTGGCACATCTTGCAAAGTCTGACTGTTTCCTTGCCCTGTATGTGCCCTTCCCTCCTCCACCCAGTACTCCCTAAAAAGAACTGCATGCAAACTCTTCACCACCTAAAAAAAGAAACAAACAAGCATAAAAACCCCCTGACTTACTGCTTCTGATTTGGGAGGCACTGGAGGTGGAGGTAGGGAAACATCTGAAGACTTGGTGGTTGTTCCGACAGTTGCAGGCACAGGAAGAGACGTGGTACCACACTTTGATCGGAAAGACCCTCTGTAGTTGTCACACTTGTTCTTCTCACTTAGCGTGCAAGAGAGAGGCTGATCACCACCCTTTCCAGACCCTTGGTCCAACCAGAGCTCTTCGTAAGGAAGTTCTGGTTTCATAGGCAGAAACATGGATTCCTCGCTAACTTCAGGGAAAAGGTAATCACTGCTGCTGTCCCCGGACTCCTGGTACTGAAGAGCGTCGTGGGAGAAGAGGGCCCACTCGTTGCACAGGTCCCTGCAGCCGTGGAGGTTCACCTCGCTGTTCCCGTGCAAGTTGTTCCCATAGACGCACACGGAGAGCCGGTGGAAGGACTGCGTGAGCTCGTCCCGCGCGTAGCTGAGGGAGTTCGGCACGTGGCTGTGCCCCGTGCACCGGCTCTTCTTCGGGCTCTTGCAGTCGTCGTTCCAGTCGGTCTTCACGTCGCGCACGGCGCGGGAATACTCGTCGATGTCAAACTGTTCCTGGCAGATATTAAACCAGTGCTGGATGAGGGGCTCGTGCCACAGCTCCCCCTTCACCACGCTATCAGGTAAAATAAACTTCGGAAGTGTCAAGTGCAAGGGAAAATGCATGGGAATGATTTTGTTTCCACGAAGCACGCAACAAACGACCACAGTCTTGGTCTGAATGTTGACAAACTTGTACCTGTGCCCCTCACGGATAAAATGCAGGTCGTAGGGGTTTCTCGGCGTGGGGCTCGGCACGGTCACGTTAACGGGCAGCCTGGTCTTTTCTACTATATTGCGAATCGTGTGCTCCCCTTCCTGCATCTGCACCTCCAGCGGGCTGCGCGTGCTGAACTTGCCCTTGCACTGGAAAGGGAGACTGATGCTCTCGTTGGTCCTGTGATTCATGCAGATGAGGCAGGGCATTTTGCCTCTGCCTAGCTTACTAATTGAATTAAGCTTCCCGATTTTTTTGAAGATGGTGTTGAGCCGTGACTTCTCCTTGGAAGATTTTGCATAAAGGATTTCTGCTTGCCCCATTAAAGTGAGCTCATCCCCAGTACTAAGGGTAATGTTGTAAACTTCAGTGTCTTCATTGCATTCACCTGAAGCTACCTGCAAAATAATAATAAAAAACTTGGTTTTCCCCAAATGAAGACAATACTTCAAATCACATCAAATCTCTTGAGACTGAACTTACAAGACTATATATTGGAAAAAACGAAAGTAACTTTATTTGAACAGTCAACTGGTCAAGTGCAAGGTGTTTAATCTGAAGCTCAGCTAAGTAACCTTTAAAAATTGTTCAACACAATTCCTGCATCGTACTTGAGAGGAAAGAGCCACCTGAAACTGCCAAAGAAGGCATGAGAACAAATATAACCATTTTTACAGAAAAGGGAAATCCACATATCCCAGCAGTTCAAACAGCCACTTGTGCCATACAGCTATGTCAGGCCATGTCTGGATTCCCCTGGGTATCTTTTCCCCACACCCTTGTTTTTGCTGTTTGTTAGAACTTTTTTGCCAAGCTCTTGAGGGAAACAAACTTCTTTCACCATCCTCAGCTCCCTGAGGAGCAGAAAAGGTGATCTCATCATTACAGATGAAGCGTATCCCTTTGATATAATCTTTTCCAGGCTAGGGGGAATGACAGATGACATCTATTCCCTGAAGGAGAAATCAAGAATATCGGTCTGTCCCATATGCCTAACTCCCCCCCTGCTTTGCTCTCCTAGTCATAGACTTCCTTCCTCATTTTTTGATCATAATTGCAATTTAAGAGATTAAACAACATATGCACAGCCATGTGTGAGCTTTTCTAGTATGGAAATTGTACCAGGAAAAAACCCCCAACAAAACAGATGTCCAAGGCTCATTTGCTCCTGAAGTTATTTCCTTCAGACTGAAATAGCTCTTTATAGACAAGATTGCCCTGCCTCATATTTGAGTGGTTTGACATGAAAAGCCCTTTTCAGAGACCTAACAGAACCCACCCAATTCTTTGGTAGCAGCAGATTCCTACTCATAAATGAAGGTGCACCAGATAAACACTACTGGTCTATTACAGAACATTTTATTTGAGAATATTGAACATACTAAAGAAACTGCCAGTGAAAACATGTGCTAAAATTGAATATCCCTTCCTCACCTCCAAAACCCCTAAAAACTTCATGGACTTGAGTGAAGTTCAAACTCCAAGCTTCAAACTCGGGTACCATCACATGACAGCCACTGCATGAAATCAAAGCTGTAATTCCAGTAAGTTAATAACTGACAAGGGCTGTGAATAATGCTTCCTCTTGTAAGATGTGACCTGCCATTCCCCCTTATTTGCAGATCTGTGATTATCTTCTGCAAGTCTCTCAGAGCAATTGCAGAGGCAGCTCAGGCGAGGTGTGCCGCCTTAGCACTTCAGGCTCAGGGCTTCCGGAGAGGAAGTCATTCAAACCCTGAATTATCTAAACAAACACTAATTGGTCTAATCCAGGAAACCACTAGGATTTATGGTACGTAATACTCATTCACAGTTTGCACCACTGGCCTGACAGCATTTCGAAACACCACGACAGGAAAGGAAAGCACTGGGTTGTTTTTTTTTTTTTTGCTGATAACGCCCGTGTGACGTTCATCGCTGGTTTCTCCTCAAACTGTCACAGAGCGCTGCTCTGGAGCTGCAGCCACACAGCCTGCCTTTGAGGGGCTGGTCAGGGCTGAGGACACACAGGGCTCTGTGCCAGTACCGTGCAATCCCCCTCTTCTCTTTCTGAGAGGGTGTTTTCTTTAAGAATATTGGTTTCTAGAATCAACTGGTCCCTGCAAATAGCTGCTTTGACAATCCAGCTACACTGTTGGACTTTTCACTTGATGCTGCACAATCACAGCTTTTCCTCACTACTTGCTGGACACTGTGCAGAGTGAGGGAGGTGTCACAACCTACAGCTGTGGGAACTCCTCCTCAGCCAACTTACAGTTCCCTGGTGATTCACAAACAAACAAGCCACTGTTGGGGGAAACGGTGGGTCAGATGTGAAAACCACAGAGGTAAAGAAATGGCTGAGCTTCACAAGGAAGGTCTTACGGAACAGCTACTTCTTAATGTCATCCACTTCAACCAGCCAAATAGCAAATGGACTTTTAGAGTCAACAGGCATGTTTAAAGACAAATCTATTTTCAATTAAAAACATTGGAAAATATCTTTTCATTGTTAAAAAAATATAGTCACAGTACCATTACAGGAGAAATGGGGCTGAATTTAACCCTGGATGTGTGCATAAACTGAGGAATGAGATGCTGGAGAGCAGCACTGTGACCAGGACCTGAGGGTCCTGGTCCATGGCAAGTTGAATTTGAGTCAGCAGTGCCCTGGCAGCCAGGAGGGCCAACCAAGTCCTGGGGGACATCAGGCACAGCATCACCAGCTGGGCAAGGGAGGGGATTGTCCTGCTCTGCTCTGCACTGAGGTGGCCTCACCTCAAGTGCTGGGGGCAGCTTTGGGTGTCACAATATAAAAAAGACATTAAGCTCTTAGAGAGCATTCAAGGAAGGGCCTTGAGGAGAATCTGACTGAGCAGCAACTGAAGTCACTTGGTCTGTTCAGGCTGGAGGAAACTGAGGGGAGACCTCATTGCAGTTACAACTTCCTCATGAGGAGAATGGGAGGGGCAGGCACTGATCTCTTCTCTGTGTGACAAGTGTCAGGACTCAAGGGAATGGCATGAATTTAGGTCAGGGAAGAATTAAGTTGGTTATTAGAAAAAGGTTCTTCACCAAGAGGGTGGTTGGGCCCTGGAACAGGCTCCCCAGGGAAGTGGTCACAGCACCAAGCCTGAAGAGTTCAAGAAGCATTTGGACTATGCTCTCAGGCACATGGTATGATTCTTGAGGTGTCCTGTGCAGGGCAAGGAGTTGGACTTCATATTCCTTGTGTGTCCCTTCCAACTCAGTATGGGATTCTATAAAAACAAAGGTAATGCCATGGCTCTAGTTTAGCACTCTGAGAAAAATACTGTTCGGCATTCTTCCTTCCAAACAAGAATATAAGGTATCAGCTGCTGTCCAAAATTATACTAAAAGCTGAATATGTGAAATTAAAAGTCTAAGATCACACAAATTTTCTCTATCCAGTAAATTCTACTGTGGTGATGCTAAGACTGCTGATACATCCCAGCAGGCTACTTATACATTAAAATTGGTAAGTAAATGGTAGGTACATATGTGTTACAGCATATTTGGCAACAAAGATATACCACACCTATCATATATATCTCAATACACATAACAGGGCACAGATATCACTCAGCTTTTGTTTTGCAGATTACATGGCTAAATGATCTTTACTTTGTCCTTGTAGCAATGACATATGAAAATCAGACTTGCTCTGTCTTGTTCACACAAATATTTCACTTTATTGACAGCCACAAAACTTACAGAAAAATCAACAAAGACCCATGGACTTTAGCTGGGCTTTACAGTGACATTGGAGAACTTCACAGGGCCTCCAAAAGCCCAACAATTAGTCATGCAGAGCATTTCCTAAGAACAGACAGGACAAGAGGAAATGGCCTAAAGTTGCACCAGGGGAGGTTTAGATTGGATATCAGGAAAAATTTCTTTACTGAAAGGGTTGTCATTCACTGGAACAGGCTGCCCAGGAAAGTGGTTGTGTCACCATTCCTGGAAGCATTTCTAAGAAGTGAAGACGTGGCACTTAGGGACATAGTTTACTGGTGGACTTGGCAGTGCTGGGTTAATGGATGGACTTGATGATCTCAAAGGTCTTTTCCGACCTAAATGATTCTGTGGTTCTGTGCCAAATAATACACTTATAGACAACATGAAAGTGCATATCATAAATTATTCCTAGAAGGCAGAACGGGTAGCCCCACACCAGACTCATCTCCCTCTACCCTCTATGCTTTCAGCACTGACCCAGCAGGATTTGCATCTTCACAGCCCTGCTCAGAGCATTCTCTGGGCACCCTTTGTCTCCTGCTATGCAGTTTGTGCTGAGATGTAGCAGAGCCCTACACCATTTCTGACACCTGGACCTGGTAGCGGCAGGTCCCAGCCGAGGGATGTGACACAGCGTATCACTGGTGTATGATGGGCACAAGACAGCAGTGCAGAGTGGCAGAGTTCAGGTGGTCCAGATCACAGACTAGTGCAAAAATAATCACACATTTTTCTGGCAAATTCCTAAATAAATAACTCATAATAATTCTGGAAAAGGAGTAATGCTACAGAAGGCAGAAAACACCCAAGAAGCTTTCACTCAGCTGCATCACATATCCAAGGAGGACTTTATACATTTTAACAACATTTCATGCATTGTAAGAACAACTCCTGCAGTTTTACTTTGCGCTCTCCCCTCTTTTGCTCTTCCCAGCCAGTTTTCATTGGTAACAGGTGAGAATAATCAGTGCTCCCAGCTTTGTGAACGAGGCAGTGCTTGCCACACTACACTCCAAAGCCATCTAGGAAACACGAGCAGATGTTCGAGCTGAACAACGAATGCAGAAGACCCACAGATGCAGAACTTCCTCCCTGTTGTACTTGCCTTCTCCCTTCCAACTTCCAGCTGTTGATCCATACTATCTGTTCACTACTGATGCCAGGATGCTGACCAGAAAGGTTACAGGCATACAGACACCTTGCCAAATGTACTGCAAAAAAGCAGTGGGCTAAGCTGCTATAGTATTTTATATTTTAAGACAGAATTTCAGTAACATTGAAAAGCCAACTGTAGCTCCTGCAGAAGACGGGCAACAGGAAAGCAATGAATGATTATTTAGGAAATGTTCTTTTGGAAAAGCTCAGATATACTCTTCCTTTTGCTTAAGAAAAGGCTAACTTGGAATAACAGATTTTTGTAACACCTGAGTCGATATGCTGTCTTGGACTCCAATTGTTCTAATTTGTTCTAGTTTGAAGCAGAAGTCTTTAATTACTTGGACACATATGAACACCTTTATAAAAATCATTTGTGCCTTTATATTGGTTGGTATACCTGTTAGATTTTATTAGAGTAATGCGAGCTTTGCATTCACTTTAAAAATACTATTAGGATTTTTTTTTTTTTTTTGAGCTCTTGGTAACTGTGAGGTTAGTAATTAGAGCCAAGGGACCAATCCCAGCACTATGCATATTTAATAGATATTAATATACCTGATATATTTTTTTTACAGGTCAAAAAAACGGAAAAGTATCTTTTAAATGTTAAACAGTGTCTTCAGAAGAGCTGTTAGCAGAAAAAAAAAAAAAAGAGCAAGCTTTTTCAAGGAAGTTGGCTAAATTCAGTGAGACAGTATCCCATTCTTCTTTTATAAATGTCTGTTTCCCAAGACAGAATCAGCAAGTAAAGTCTTCATGCTAGCACGGATGTATTTCCCTCTGGGATGAGAGGAACTTTGCCTAATTGCTACATTAACAGCTGGCTTCAATGCTCTTTAAGGATGTCTCAAATAAATCAGTGTTCTAGGACTGACCCAAAATGTGGCAGGTAACACTGTAACACGGAGTGTCTCTTCATGTGGGATGTCAGGAGCCACTGAAGCAATGGCTCAGAGCAGGACCCCTCTCACAGGTACCTCATCGTGGGCACACAGCAGGAGCAGCAGCAGCTCTGCTTCCTCTGCTTCTCTCTTACTCAAGCCTTTTTCCAGGAGGAAAAGAGGCAGCCACAGCACTGCATTGCCAACACAAGACACCGAGGTGTTGAGCCTGTGTGTACTGGGAGCAAAGGAGAAAAAGAAGAAAAAGCCCAAATCTCTTGGAGCTGAGTCTTGATTCTTTGTGAGGCTGGCATCAAGCCACAAGGCCACTAAAGCACTAACTCTTGAGGGGAAGTATTATGAATTGCCTGAAAGTCTGGAGCCAAAACCTACACACCACTTCATTTCAAGAAAGTCACTACTGCAGCACTTAAGAATGTCACTGTAGGCTACAACCTACTACATATGTGCTTTATGGCAACTCAGGGTGACTTTATCAGAGGCATTAGAATTACAATCAGGAGATCAATTTTGCTCCACTGTACTGTGTTAACATCTGCCAAAAAAAAAAAAAAGACAAAAAAAGGAAAAAAAAAAGAGAGAGAAGTTTTCACTACAGATCTCTTTCTGCCAAAATGCCCACTGTATGGGCCAACGTGGCTAAATCACTGTGAAAAGAGGATTACATTAAAAAAGATGAACACATCAGGTATCAAAAGTTCACACCAGTCATACAATGTCTTTGATAGGCAAGAAAAGAATCATAATAAGGCTAATTCACTAACCCACCTCTCCATTCCAAAAAGTGTTTGCAAACAGCTTCACAGACTCTCCAGGGAGACCAAGTCATGTCTTCAGAACAAAAATGTTTTCTGGAAGATCTGAAGGGTCCTGCAATACTAAGTGGGCTTGTTTTTAGAGTGAAGGAACTCACAGTTTGTCCAATGTTCAATCTATCAGACAATACTGCTGCTTTTTAAAGAGAACTTTTTGTGAATTCCCCTCAGCATGACAGGGGGTATTGTGCTGGTGTTCCTTCTTTTGTTTTTAAGTCTTAGTGCAAATAGCTTCCTGGGTGTTTGTACACACTGCCATCTGTATGAGACCAGAGCAGTTGAGAGCAAAAATCTACTGCTGTTGCATCAGCAAAAGACAGAGCCCTGGGGTAGCTCAACATTCTTAGTATTTCGTTCCTAGTAATAGAGAATCAAAAAATTCTCATCTTTGTAGCATAATGCTGTACATAAACCAAACCTTCTTCAATTATGCACTGCATATTAATACAAAACAAGGTTCTCACCTATCTGGTTAGTGAATAAAGGACAGAATACCTCTAATTTTCGATGAGGAATAGATTAAACCATTGACTGAGTGAAATTCCCTTAGTCCCAGAATGCCCTAAATCGCTGTGCCTGTAGATGCTGCTGGCCACCGCCGGAGACAACCAACTGGGTATCCAAGTGCAGTACGTATGGACACAAGAGTTACAAAGTACTTTCAGCCATTACACAGGTTTTATTTAATCTGTAATTTTTGTTTGCTGTTCTCTGAGAAGTGATACCATCCTTCCCTCCCAGTGGCACTTGCTGGCATGAGTTACAGCTGTCCTTCAGCTGCAACACCCGGCAGGTCCTCAACCCCCTGCCTCGGGACGCTGCCCAGAAAGCCTGTCCAGCTGCAAAACCACGGGGAAGGAAGGCAGAACATCTCCCCTGCCTCACCAGGACAAGGTGGCTGATTTTCCCCTTTAACAACTATTAGAAGAAGCGAAAATAAAGCAGCCCCTTGGAAAGGATCTTGCAGCCCATTGCGGCGAGCGGGCAGTTTGGGGAAGGGCAGCGGGAGCTGTGAATCCTGCCGGAGCAGCCAAGGATTTATGGAGAGGAACAAGCTTCACACCAAGGGCAGCCACAACCGTGGTGCACCAGCACATGCAGGCACACCTCAAGGAGCACAAAGGCATGCAGGGACTGTCTGGTCACCTTGTAACTCTACAGGCTCCTTCTTCAACAATTATCCACCAAAGACTTGAGTGTTTGGAACATGAAAGAATTCCCAGACTTCAGTGCTCCTTCTCATCTTCAGTGCTTCATCAGATATTTTAGGCATTTTTTTTTCTTTTTATATCGGATTAGCTACCTTCTGATACTCTCTTCTGAATTTAAACAGGCACGCTGCATTGGACAGGAATCAATCGTACTTAGTATTCCTCCCTTTGCTCTAATCAGCTTGACAGAATCTCTCCTATATTAAAATTTTAGCGTACATAATTCTCTTGCATGTAAAGGGTTATTAAACACTTTAATAAATCCTGCTAAGTTCATTTATTTTTTGGAAGATGATAACCTTGGAATAGACTTCTATGAAACTGGAAAAACAGCCAAGAGGAATACTGCCAAGATAACTGTGTAACTAGGTTAAACCTGGATTATTACTACTGTTATTTACATTAAGGAGTATCACTATAAAACCGTTTAAAAATGGATTTGATATCTAACAGTAAGCTATGCTTATTTCTCAGGTTGCTACATATGACAAAGAGTTTTAAAAACACTTACATTAAACTCAAGATATGGCATTTTATGTTTAAACAGACAAATACTGTAGACAAATACTTTTCACACCAGAAAATCAAAGCTGCACATTCTACTGTGCCGTTCTCTTGGTTTGGTCATTGATCAAATGAGAAATAACAGCACAGCAGTGGATAAAGCTAGCAGTCACAAGGATTTTTCCTGAGCAGAGATGAAATTTTCTTGTTCCCTTGCCTAAAGATACAGAAATGTTCCAACTTTCTCATGGAGCCTTCATTCATGGAAGCCTCTGTTTTACAGGCTGAGGTTAATGCAGAGCACAAATGAAAACAATCTACTCTCTTGCAAGGTGTGAGTCTTTGTCACTGAGTAAATTAACTGATGAGCTCTTGCACTTACATCTACAAAAATTGTGAACTAGCTGGTGTCTCCCAGCTGTAGCAGTGCAAGAAAGAGAAAAAGCCATTAAGAAGTTGTTATACAAAGCCCACCCTGATATAGACATAGGACCAGGAAACTCCAGACTGGTTTTGCACCAGCAGTATCAGCTGGCTTCCCCTGTGGGCTACACAACGTGGATCTACACCACTGCACCCCAGCTCGAGGATGCTCTTCTACCAGTCTGAGATAGTGCTGCTGCTCAAACCAACCAGATAAGCCTGAAGACCACTCTGCTCTCATGGCAGAGCTGACCTACCTTTTGTTTGCACAGATGTAGGAAGGGCAAAGAAGAACAAGTTGTGTCTTCACTGTTTCATGCCACTGCACTGCAATGTGTTTGGTGATAGCAAACCCTCTCATGGGATCAGTGACCCTTTGGTGAGCCCAAGAGCTGTGCACATGCAAGCACACACACACATGGAGACAGAGAACAACTGTGTCTTTTTTAAAATTATTTTTGGTGGGTTTTTTTTTTTTTTTTTTTTTTTTTTTTTTTTTTTCACTACTTTTTTTTCT